>CM036763.1:33131562-33721562 GCA_020796225.1 Arion vulgaris | reverse complement strand
TCTTATTAATATTGAACCCCCGTGACAATTACCTTTTCTTCATAGCTAAATGGTTTGTTAAATACATCTGAATATATGGGATCAAAATCTTTAAAATTGAAATTTTATTGATAATTTTACTAACGGCACCTAATCTCTGCTCCAATCTCTGCCCCTAAAACATTTATCACATATTTGCCATTTTACTTAATTATTTTGCTTCTTTTTTGTTATCATTATTTCTTCTTCTTCTTTTTCTTCTTCTCTAAACTTTCATTGAAACATAAGACATCAACAAATTTTCTTCTTCTCTAAACTTTCATTGAAGCATAAGACATTAACAAATTTTCTTCTTCTCTAAACTTTCATTGAAACATAAGACATTAACAAATTTTCTTCTTCTCTAAACTTTCATTGAAGCATAAGACATCAAATTTCTTCTTTCTAAACTTTCATTGAAACATAAGACATTAACAAATTTTCTTCTTCTCTAAACTTTCATTGAAACATAAGACATTAACAAATTTTTCTTCTTTCTAAACTTTCATTGAAACATAAGACATCAACAAATTTTCTTCTTCTCTAAACTTTCATTGAAACATAAGACATTATCAATATTTGCCATTTTCTTAATTATTTTCTTTTTGTTAATCATTATTTCTTACTATTTTCTTCTTCTCTAAACTTTCATTGACACATAAGACATCAACAAATTTTCTTCTTCTCTAAACTTTCATTGAAACATAAGACATTAACAAATTTTCTTCTTCTCTAAACTTTCATTGAAACATAAGACATTAACAAATTTTCTTCTTCTCTAAACTTTCATTGAAGCATAAGACATTAACAAATTTTCTTCTTCTCTAAACTTTCATTGAAACATAAGACATTAACAAATTTTCTTCTTCTCTAAACTTTCATTGAAACATAAGACATTAACAAATTTTCTTCTTCTCTAAACTTTCATTGAAACATAAGACATTAACAAATTTTCTTCTTCTCTAAACTTTCATTGAAACATAAGACATTAACAAATTTTCTTCTTCTCTAAACTTTCATTGAAACATAAGACATCAACAAATTTTCTTCTTCTCTAAACTTTCATTGAAACATAAGACATTAACAAATTTTCTTCTTCTCTAAACTTTCATTGAAACATAAGACATCAACAAATTTTCTTCTTCTCTAAACTTTCATTGAAACATAAGACATTAACAAATTTTCTTCTTCTCTAAACTTTCATTGAAACATAAGACATTAACAAATTTTCTTCTTCTCTAAACTTTCATTGAAACATAAGGCATCAAAAAATGTTCTCCAACCAGATCTGTCTTCAGCAAGCCAGATTAGTTAATTCCAGGTCTTTCCCGCCTCCTCTCTTTCTTTGTCTACAGTTCGTCTCCATGTTCTCTACCTTTACTTCTATACTTACATCACATCTTTCTCATATTCTCATACTTTTCTTGTGATTATAATTTTGTTTCTGTTTATATCACAGATACGGACTGTTTTATTTCACATGAAACTGTTCCCTCATGGATAGTGCAGGCATTAGAACAAGAGTTAGGGCATCCGCTTATTCCCACTACGTGCCCAGCTACCATAGAGACAAAACTTTGAAACTGAGATAAATATGTGTTCTTTCTCTTTATTTTTGGCTGTAGAGTAACACTAAATTAGTATCATCAGGTACCTGCTTGCATAGGCAATCATGGATCTCTACAAATCTTTGTCTCTGTTGTTTGCTATCATCTCAGATGTTGACGCCCTTCCGTGCCATGAAGTCAGGCTTTCCATAATTTGCTCTCGCTGTATTGTTTCCATTCGATTTTACCAGCTGCTACAATGTGTTCTAAATGTACTCATTAAATTATATAAGATTAAAATATAATTGCTATAGATACCATTTTAAACAGTCTGTAAATCACCATGACATACTGTAACTATTGTTTCTTTCATCTCTTGTACGCGTTCATTAGCAACGTGACAAAAGCTACAGGTGAAACTCTATGCATTGATTGAGTGATAGATTGATTTGCATCATTGCACTTCGGTAAATAACCACGTTTGTTCCGATCTCTTTCTTACACAAGAAGATTTCAGCGGCTTACACGAACTATATAGCGCCGTCTATGGTCCCCATTGTAGTTTTGTAGGAAGTGACAAGTTGTTAAAGTATCTTGTTGTCTTCTTATCAATGAATTACGCCTAGACAGCTACATTACATGTTACATTTATTTATTTTTAACTGCTAATGGTTCTTTAACATGATCAATGTGAACACGGGGCGTAAGTTTATCTTTTATCTCTGATAGGACTAGGAGCTGGATCTCATCTACATTGTGATCAGAGAATCTGTACAAATATATCGATCCTTCTGTTAAAGGAGGTCCCATTTTGAAGGCATATGTTAGGAGGTCCCCTTTTGAAGCATATTGACGGAGGACGAGGTAGTCATCCTACATAGGTAGGGGAAATCCGGTGAAGAAAGGAACTTTGTGATGTTCAGACGACGTTCGATTACCTAGTTATCAAGTTTGGTTATTTCATGGTTGATTCTTGAGTCAGTTAATCCTTTCAACTGTAATTAGTCAGTCCTTCACGTAGTTCGTGATCAGTTTGCCCTTCATGTTGTCCTTCTTGGTTAGCTAGAGTTTCTTAATATTTGAAGTCCGTTAGTCCATGTTGTTTGTATTCAGTCCGTCCTTCTTGGTTAGCTAGAGTTTCTTGATATTTGAAGTCAGTTAGTCCATGTTGTTTGTATTCAGTCCGTCCTTCTTGTGATTTGATCTATCATTTCCATATACTTCCTTTCCTCATCATATTGCTTCCTACACGGGTGGCCTTCTGATTATAATATAGTGAACGATATAAAACTGTCACAATATAATGAACAACTATCGTTTAGTTCCATTTATATTTATTTGTTGATGTTGGTCGGACACAAACATAGAATACGTCCTCTCCTGTCCAATGTTTATGTTGGCTCTCTATTTACTCTGTTATTAGCAACTGTTACTAAACCGTCACTATTTTACTACACAAAAGCGTCATGTCTCGTAGTTATGTGTTGCACTTCTACATAGAGAGTACAACACATAGTCTCAACTATTAAATAATCTAATTATACTACTCTAACTATCTGGCTAACTGTCCATTCCTCCGCTGCCATCTGGGGAACTATGACACCCCCTGGAGACCTCGCCGTCGCCCCGACGGCGAACTCCCAACAAAATCGCACAGGTAGTGTCCAATAGGGTGATTAGAGTGGTGAGAGCTGAAAGGGAACTAGTCACCTCACGTGATAAACGTGGCTCCACGACAACTAACTATAACAGCCAACCATGGTCGAAAAGAAAAGAAAATCCTGACGGGATCTCAGGAAGACCCAGCTGAACGAGCTAAATGGGAACTAGTCACCACACGTCGTTGAACGTGACTCGTCAACTGGTCATAGGTGACCATGGTTAACAACAACAGTAAACCCTCTGTGCTCTTGTGCTGAAACCATGTAATATAAATTAATCAGCATTATATTAATTAATCTGGAAAATATGCGCCTATGATTCCGACGGCGACCCAACAGCATAACACTTGGCCAATGTGAGGTGGCTGTACTGAGACATCCATTCCTCACATGAGGTAGTATGGGTTTGATGGCAGCATGCATCAGTATGTCACTAACACTATGTCTTTCTTGCATGTCAGAGTCTTGTCACACTATCTGAAATCTCAAACAAAAAACACAAGTTACAAATCGAAACAAAAGGAAAACATATATATAACGTTAAACTTTTCACGTTATATGTCCTCGACGAGGTAATATCAACCAACCCCAAGCCCAGGGAAATTATAAACTCCCAAGATTTAACATATGACCAACGAATATGGAACAACTTATATATGATGCCTAATTGCCAACATCATATATTAATATTAACCAACCCCAATCCGGGAATAAATAATCCAAGAATCCAAAATACTCGGATCGACATCATATAACCATATCTAGCAATGAATGGTGAAAAGTTAATGTCCGCCATCAACATCAACCGACCTCAAATATCCCCACCATTATCAAATATCAAATAATTAAGTGAGGTAATTATCAAATATCTCCCGCCATTTGGGAGTGACCAAAAAAAAATATCATATCTCAACCTCTAATCACAAAGTAATCAAATTAATCCTCCCAACATTTGGAACAACATCATAAAATCATCGACAGTAGAACTGTCCAACAACCACATCGGGGTTATTTTCTAGACTCCCTATAAGAGTGTATTGTCAATCCACAATTGTCCCAATGAACACGGCTTTTGTTGGAATAATACCATTTTACTAGGTTATCCTCAGGAGAGGAGACATTATAAGCATATAGCTTATAAATTATATTCATGAATTACTCAGAATTCTCACATCTTTTGATGTGGCGGCCAGATATCATCAGCCGAGATTGGCTCGCATCATTAATGGGGACTATAACATAATAGCCCGATTGAACATCGGGTGTCTGTACTACCTGGTACACCTGTTGAATAAAGGGTTCCTAATTTATTGACACCCCTAGTATGGTCTATTCGCCTGCGTACCATACTATCCAACGGTATAATATCAAATTTTCCTTGTTTAATATCTGCTTGTTTATGGAGACTAGCCAACCTGTCGCTGACCTCCCTATGAGCCTCCGTTAATCTCTTTTTAGGACAGACCAAATAGTCTTTCTCTGCATCGTCAGGATGAAATAAATATTCGATGATAAAATTTATAGGTAATTGAGGATGTCTACCAAAGAGTAAAAAGTAAGGTGACCACCCAGTAGAAGTATGGGGAGTAATATTGTACCCTAACACTATATTAGGTACATGTCTAGACCATTCCACTTTATCCGACTCCTCTAATGAACGGAGCATAGCCAACAATGTCCTATTAAACCTTTCGCATATGGCATTCCCTCGCGGATTATATGTAGTGGTTTGGATTTTTTATCCCATACCTTGACAGAGTTCAAGAACAATGGAGGACTCAAACCCTTTCCTTGGTCCGAAGTGAAATTTACTGGGTATCCCAAAGTCTGGGATCCATCTACTCTGTATGACTTCTGCCACTGTTTTTGCAGTTTGGTCAATAGTAGGATAAGCGACTACATACTTGTAAACACATCAGTCATAATCAAGATATGTTTAAACCCATAGGAATCTCTTGGAAGTTCAACAAAATCCATGGCAACCATCTCCAACGGACGGTTGGCTACAATATGACCGTAGGTAGTTGTAATCTTCTTTAGAGGCTTAGACATATTACAATTGGAACAAGATTTCACCAAATTATTGACATCCCCATTCATTCCACACCAAAAAAATCGAGATTTTAATAATGCCAATGTCCTATAACGCCCTTGATGACCGATTTCATGAATAGCAGCCAATACAATCGGTCAAGACGTGAGAACACTAATTTTAATCCATCACACTTATTATCCTCATCCCTTCTAATACAAAGTATTCCTCTTCGAATGCACAGCTTATCATGATGTAACCACAGCCTCTTAGCTTCCTGAATCCACCAGGTCGTGTCCACTGGAGTATCTGTTTCCATAGCTTTTAGTACTACCTGAAGCACCAAGTCCTGTTGCTGCAATTGTTGTATCTCTTTCAAACTATAAGTTACATGTTGTTTCTTTGCAGTAGTTCCCATCATATCTACAGTCAAATCACAACTGTAAGAAGGTGTTAAAACAGCAAGGTTAATCCCAATATCCTCATCCTCAGACAAGGCATCATAATGCGTCTCGTCCTGCGTCTCGGGCAGGGGATACCGTGATAAAAAATCGGCATTTTTGTTTAATGTACCTTTACAATGTTTGATTTCGTAATCAAATACAGCCAACTGAGATAGCCACCTTTGTTCAATGGCCCCTAGATGCGCCCTATTTGAAAAAGTCAAACCCTTATTATCAGTAAAAACAGTCACTTTGTTACCTAATAGATAGGAACGAAACTTTTCAGTTATAGCCCATTTCAAACCCAACAATTCTAGTTTAAAACTACTCTTATGTTTTCTCTTCTCTGCGGAGAGTCCGACTGGCATAAGCTATTACTTTACAGTGAGACTCCTGCTGCTGGCTCAACACAGCTCCTAGACCACTAAAAGACGCATCAATGTCCAAGATAAATGGACTGCCAAAATCGGGGAATCCCAGAATGGGTGCAGAAATCAATTTAGATTGAAGATCTCGAAAAGAACTTTCACAATCACTACTCCAATGAAACTTAGACGAGCCAGTTGTTAAATGTCGTTTCGATCCACGGGGTAAACCAGAAGGATGGCATTCATTTACCAAATCCAATAGAGGTTTGGCAATCTGTGAGAATCGGAGTATAAATTTTCTATAATACCCCGCCATGCCCAGAAAGGCCCTCACTTGCTTTACGCTAGTGGGTATGCTAAGATTCTGTATGGATGCAACTTTGGATTGCTGTGTAGCAATGCCATTTCCTGAAATAGTGTGACCTAAGAAATCAACTGAATCTCTGCAAAAAACACATTTATTAGGATTAACTTTTAGACCTATTGATCTTATCCTTTCCAGCACATTACCTAAACGAATCAAATGGTCATCAAAATCTGTTGAAAAATCACATATCATCTAAATATACTAGTAAAGATTTAAACATAAAATCTGACATTGAGTTTTGCATCAGGCGTTGAAAAGTGCCCGCAGAATTAGTCAATCCCATTGGCATTCTTGTATATTCATACAATCCAAAAGGTGTACAAAATGCCGTTTTATCTATGTCCTCCTGTTTCATTGCCACTTGGTAGTACCCACTGGTTAAATCCAGAGTGGTAAACAACTTTGCACCATTCAGGGAGTCCAAGTAGTCATCAATGCGAGGTAAGGGATACGCATCCTTAATAGTCTTTTTGTTCAATTCACGATAATCTACACAGAGGCGCAAAGTTCCGTTCTTCTTCTTTACTAATACTACTGGCGCAGCCCAGGGCTGACGCTCTCCGAATAACCTGTTTCTGTAGGAGGTCCGCAATATGGTTCTGCACCTTCGATAGAATGCAGGCGGAACCCGCCTGTATGGCAACTTAATAGGGTTGGTATCCTGTAAACGAATTTCGTGCTGAACTTTGTCAGCATAACCAACATCAAAATCATTATACGAAAATACATCATCATATCTACTCAACAGAGACAACATTGCAGCTTTTTGATTAAGAGATCCATGCATTCTATTCAGATCAAATCGGCTTGATCCAATGTTTATGTTCGATGGCCCAGAAACCCCAAACTTTTCACCAACAGATACTGTACATTCCACGGAGTTCGTAGAGATGACATTAAAATTCACACCACTAGAAGAATCAATTGCACAAATATTGCCTACCACTGTCCCATTTGAAAGGAAAACATCTTCATTTGTAATATTCACAACCTGAATGGCACAAACCCCCTTACTTAAATCAGTCACCGTATTGCAACACACAACACCCTTCCCTAGCAATGACCGATTAGATTCAAAAATTACCTGCCGTCCTAAAGTAGCCCCACCTTTAACTCTAACCCAAACAACACCCAAGGAACTAGCTCGAATATGTGATTTCTTTCCCTTAGCAGACCAAATAAAGGCTGGAAGAGAGGACGGTACCACTTTTGTGGACATAGACCGAATAGAAGAACCTAGAATTGGTCGAAACAACCGCAGACGGCTAAGAATATTTGTCCCAATGATAGCATTATAATCACAACTATTATGAGATGGAGTATCCTTAAAGACATAGAATCCGCAATTCGTAAGATAAGTATTATAAAGCTCAATATTGACAATAACATGGCCTACGTAAGGTATGTGAAGTCCATTTGCAGCTTTTAGCTGCACCCATTTATCCTCATTTAGACTAGACTCCGGAAAATACATGCGAAATGCACTTTCTGTAAGAGCGGAAACCTGAGACCCAGTGTCAATAAGACACCTAAACACATTTCCCTTTATCCACATATCATGCAGTAGTTTGTTCCTACCATCTTTTGTTCTGGGCCCTGTTCCTGGCACTCAGGTCGTGCCCTCTCCTGAGTGGCGCCCGTTTAAATTATTAACCCTACAAGCCTGTACCCCATGACCATCCAAACCACAACGCGAGCAGCGGGAGCGTGGAGGATATCCCTCATCTCCACCCTGGAAGCGGGGAGTATAGGTACAAATACCAGGACGCACGGGGTAATCAAGACGGTGGCTGCCGGGAGGCTCATGCACATTCCTGACCATCCTGGACTCTAGGTTGTCCACACGCCGCCCCAATCGATCCAAATTCCTTGAATCCATCCCAGGGATGGGATTGGACTCCCATCGCAACGCCTCATCTCTGCATTGCAGGAAGGTAGTGGAGGGTACTCCTGCAACCTTGGACATCAGCATGCTAGAACACAACCTGTTACTAAGGGATGCCACAAAGTGATCCCGAAGATTGTTGGGATCCAGGGGATAGATCCTCCCTAGACTGAGCCGTGGTGACTTTCGTGAATAGCTCCGCTATACGATGGGAATAGTCAAGGCACGTCTCCTCACTATTCTGAGAAGAGCGAAAGAAAGCAGACAGTAGCGCATGAGCCGATCTATTATCACCAAACACACCCAGGAGGCCTGTTAACAGGGACTCTGGGTCCTTCACCGTCATCATCTGGATGGCAAGTTCCCTACGGACTGAATCGGAGACGTGCTCGAAAAGCGCATTGACCCTATCCTGGCCTTCCAGCCCATAGTACGTCCAGTAATGTCGGATGTCCCGCTCAAACTCATCCCCAGAGGGACCATCACGAACTCCAAATGTCCGTGGGGTCCGACAGGGAGGACGAGGGACGTTCCATGCAGTAGGATAAGACGGCACTGGAACAGATGAACAGCCATATCCATCCAAAACCGGAGATTCCACCAAGGCTGCGGGAGGTGCAATACAGGAGGCAATACCTCCAACGTCGCATCCTCACCGGCCCTATTTCCTCTAGTGCCTCTGTGAGACATTCGTTAAAAATACACCAATCGCGATCACGCGATAAAGTTAGAGAAATATATAATCACCCGTATGAACGAGCACAATTTGTATAGTAATTATTATGAAAAGAACAATATACAAAAAATGCTGCAACTGGAGGTATCAACTGTAAGAGGAATCAAAAATCCACATTAGCATATATAGCAAATGAAAAGTATGGAAAGGGCTAAAAAATCATACTTACTCGAAAATTTAGGATGTACACATAGAAATCAATGCCTAATTATCAACATCAATGTGCAATGTTCAAATTTCAATGTTCATTGTTGAATTTTCAAACGCTCCCACAGCCAGGCATATCAAAGTTGATACTTAGTAAATCAAATATTAATCAAATGTCATCAATAGTTACAGTAGCGTGAGTGTATAGTCCATTAAAAAAAGTTCCTCACTTCAAATAGTAATATTCCCATCGAAAAGACAGTAGTAGCAGGATAAATGTAAAGGTAATCATTTCAAAAGAGCAATGTCCATCTATATTACCCAAGTATCGTAGGAGATATGTAAAATCCAATATAAACCGTTCACACTGTTATTTCCATTTGTCCATTTGTAGATTCCTTGACCCTATTTTAGTAGCATGGCATCAGCAAACGAAGGCATGCACACAGCATATAATCCAGGCAGTAGAAAAGTCATGTAGAATACAACGTCGAGCCCCAGCTAGTTGAGCGAAGAAGTAATGGAAATGTCTACGTGAGTACGTAAATATGTATCAAAACATGAATACTCACGTAGTGCTGGTCCACGAATGTCACTGAAGGATACTACAGTAGTTAGTATCGAGGGCAGATCTAATTTGTATTATCTGACACCATTGTTAAAGGAGGTCCCTTGAAGCATACGTAAGGAGGACGAGGTAGTCATCCTACATAGGTAGGGGAAATCCGGTGAAGAAAGGAACCTTGTGATGTTCAGACGACATAGAATACGTCCTCTCCTGTCCAATGTTTATGTTGTCTCTCTATTTACTCTGTTCTAAGCAACTGTTACTAAACCGTCACTATTTTACTACACAAAGCATCATGTCTCGTAGTTATGTGTTGCATTCTACATGAGAGTACAAACATAGTCTCAACTATTAAATAATCTAATTATACTACTCTAACTATCTGGCTAACTGTCCATTCCTCCGCTGCCATCTGGGAACTATGACACTTCTAAGCGGGGAACGAAACGAGTACCTTGGAGCGAGATGGAACACCACACCTACATCCACACCTACATCCACAGCTACACCCACATCTACATCCACTGTCCCAAGTTCTCTATTCCCTTATATGAGAGATGCGAACACCCACACCTACATCCACTGTCCCAAGTTCTCTATTCCCTTATATGAGAGATGCGAACACCCACATCTACATCCACTGTCCCAAGTTCTCTATTCCTTATATGAGATGCGAACACCACATCTACATCCACTGTCCCAAGTTCTCTATTCCCTGTATATGAGAGATGCGAACACCCACACCTACATCCACTGTCCCAAGTTCTCTTTTCCCTGTATATGAGAGATGCGAACACCCACACCTACATCCACTGTGCCAAGTTCTCTTTTCCCTGTATATGAGAGATGCGAACACCCACACCTACATCCACTGTCCCAAGTTCTCTTTTCCCTGTATATGAGAGATGCGAACACCCACACCTACATCCACTGTCCCAAGTTCTCTTTTCCCTGTATATGAGAGATGCGAACACCCACACCTACATCCACTGTCCCAAGTTCTCTTTTCCCTGTATATGAGAGATGCGAACACCCACATCTACATCCACTGCCCCAAGTTCTCTATTCCCTTATATGAGAGATGCGAACACCCACACCTACATCCACTGTCCCAAGTTCTCTATTCCCTTATATGAGAGATGCGAACACCCACATCTACATTCACTGTCCCAAGTTCTCTATTCCTTGTATATGAGAGATGCGAACACCCACATCTACATCCACTTCCCCAAGTTGCCTATTCCCTGTATATGAGAGATGCGAACACCCACATCTACATCCACTGCCCCAAGTTGCCTATTCCCTGTATATGAGAGCATGTGAATGGAGTTATGTGAAGGCATGTGCTATCATTTATCTTCAACTTCTTCAACGTTCATTTTCTGCACATTATGAAATCATTATCAGATAATTGTTTCTATATTCTTATGTTCGAATTATATTCTTTCTGCAAATAGCATACATATACATATGTGTTTGTGTGTGTTTAAATGTGTTCTTGTGTGTTTATATGTGTTTGTGTGTGTTTAAATGTGTTCTTGTGTGTTTATATGTGTTTGTGTGTGTTTAAATGTGTTCTTGTGTGTTTATATGTGTTTGTGTGTGTTTATATGTGTTCTTGTGTGTTTATATGTGTTTGTGGGTGTTTATATGTGTTTGTGTGTGTTTATATGCGTTTGTGTGTGTTTTTTATGTGTTCTTCTGTGTTTATATGTGTTTGTGCGTGTTTATACGTGTCTTTGTGTTTATATGTGTTTGTGTGTTTATATGTGTTTGTGTGTGTTTATATGTGTTTGTGTGTTTATATGCGTTCTGTGTGTTTATATGTGTTTGTGTGTTTTATTGTGTGTGTGTTTATATGTGTTTTTGTGTGTTTATATGTTCTTGTGTTTATAGTGTGTTTATATGTGTTTGTGTGTGTTTTTAGTGTTTGTGTTTGGTGTTTATATGTGTTTGTGGTGTTTATATGTGTTTGTGGGTGTTTATATGTGTTTGTGAAGGTGTTTTATATGTGTTTGTGTGTGTTTATATGTTTTGTGTGTGTTTATATGTGTTTGTGGGTGTTTATATGTGTTTGTGTGTGTTTATATGTGTTTGTGGGTGTTTATATGTGTTTGTGGTATGTGTTTGTGATATGTGTTTGTGGTGTTTATATGTGTTTGTGGTGTTTATATGTGTTTGTGTGTGTTTATATGTGTTTGTGGTTGTTTATATGTGTTTGTGGGTGTTTATATGTGTTTGTGGTGTTTATATGTGTTTGTGGTGTTTATATGTGTTTGTGTGTGTTTATATGTGTTTGTGGTGTTTATATGGTGTTTTAGTGTGTTTTATGTGTGTTTGTGGGTGTTTATATGTGTTTGTGGTGCTTATGTGTGTTGTGTGTGTTTATATGTGTTTGTGGGTGTTATATGTGTTTGTGGGTGTTTATATGTGTTTGTGTGTGTTTATATGTGTTTGTGTGTGTTTATATGTGTTTTTGTGTGTTTATATGTGTCTGTGTGTGTTTATATGTGTTCTTGTGCGAAAAGAGAAAAACAAGAAAAACAGAGAATATAAATTCATAAATTCATATCAGAATAACTTGTCTGTCCAAAATATGAATACTGAAGAAGGACTAAAACAACATCGATTATTTTGGTATTGTTGCTATTGCAAAATGGCATGAGTCATGGTACAAGAAAATGTCAAAATGTATAGGCTCTTGAAAACATTGAAGTACGTCAACAACCTACGATATGGAAACAAATAATAAATACTGTCCTTGGTTGATGAACATATGAGATGGAAACAAATAATAAATACTGTCCTTGGTTGATGAACATATGAGATGGAAACAATAAATACTCTGGTTGTGAACATAGATAGAACAATAATAAAAACTGTCCTTGTTGTGAAATGATATGGAAACAATAAATACTGTCCTGTGTGAACATATGATATGGAAACATAAAAACTGTCTTGCTGAACATTGAGAAACAAATAAATACTGTCCTTGCTTGGTGAACATATGATATGAAACAAATAGTAAATACTGTCCTTGCTTGGTGAACATATGATATGGAAACAAATAGTAAATACTGTCCTTGGTTGGTGAAAATATCAGATACAAATGACTGTCACAAAAAAATGCATGTCAATATTCAGTGCAAGACAGAAATGGAACAACACAGAATCCAATTTTTTACATTTGTACATGCACATTATAGCTCACATATATCCTGACCAAATGAAAACGCTCTTTCGTGGGGCAAAGTGCATAGTAGTGAGATATGTTGTTCATTTGACTGTATCAAGTATTGGGTTATATAATCTACTTTTGATAATGATATTTAACATAGCATTCTTCTGCAGATAGACTCACATTAAGTCTCACATCACACTTCAACATAAAAATAGATAGTCTCACATACACTTCAACATAAAAGTAGATAGTCTCACATCACACTTCAACATAAAAGTAGATAGTCTCACACATCACACTTCAACATAAAGTAGATAGTCTCACACATCACATTTTAACATAAAGTAAAATAGTACCACAGATACACTTCAACATAAAAGTAGATAGTCTCCCCATCACACTTCAACATAAAGTAGATGTCTCAGATCAATTTAACATAAAAATAGTAGTCTACACATCACACTTCAACATAAAAATAGATAGTCTCCCCATCACACTTCAACATAAAAGTAGATAGTCTCACAGATCACACTTCAACATAAAAGTAGATAGTACCACACATCACACTTCAACATAAAAGTAGATAGTCTCACTCATCACACTTCAACATAAAAGTAGATAGTACCACACATCACACTTCAACATAAAAGTAGATAGTCTCCCCATCACCTTCAACATAAAAGTAGATAGTCTCACACATCACACTTCAACATAAAATTAGATAGTCTCACACATCACACTTCAACATAAAAGTAGATAGTCTCACACATCACACTTCAAATAAAAATAGATAGTCTCACACATCACCATAAAAGTAGATAGTACCCCACATCACCTTCAACATAAAAATAGATAGTCTCACAGATCACTTCAACATAAAAGTAGATAGTACCACATCACACTTCAACATAAAGTAGATAGTCTCACTCATCACACTTCAACATAAAGTAGATAGTACCACACATCACACTTCAACATAAAAGTAGATAGTCTCACACATCACACTTCAACATAAAAGTAGATAGTCTCAAACATCACACTTCAACATAAAAGTAGATAGTCTCATACATCACACTTCAACATAAAATTAGATAGTCTCACACATCACCATAAAAGTAGATACTACCACACATCACACTTCAACATAAAAGTAGATAGTCTCACAGATCACACTTCAACATAAATGTAGATAGTACCAACATCAACTTCAACATAAAAGTAGATAGTCTCACTCATCACACTTCAACATAAAAGTAGATAGTACCACACATCACCTTCAACATAAAGTAGATAGTCTCACCCTCACACTTCAACATAAAAGTAGATAGTCTCATACATCACACTTCAACATAAAATAGATAGTCTCAACATTACCATAAAGTAGATAGTACCAACATCACATTCAACATAAAAATAGATAGTCTCACACATCAACTTAAAAGTAGATAGTACCACACATCACACTTCAACATAAAAGTAGATAGTCTCACTCATCACACTTCACATAAAGTAATAGTACCACACATCACACTTCAACATAAAAGTAGATAGTTCCCCATCACACTTCAACATAAAAATAGATAGTCTCCACATCACACTTCAACATAAAGTAGATAGTCTCACGCATCACACTTCAACATAAAAGTAGATAGTCTCACACATCACACTTAACATAAAGTAGATAGTACCACATCACACTTCAACATAAAAGTAGATAGTACCACATCACACTTCAACATAAAGTAGACAGTCTCACACATCACCTTCAACATAAAAGTAGATAGTCACACACATCACACTTCAACATAAAAGTAGATAGTCTCACACATCACACTTCAACATAAAAATAGATAGTCTCACACATCACACTTCAACATAAAAGTAGATATTTCCACATCACACTTCAACATAAAAGTAGATGTACCAACATCACACTTCAACATAAAAAAAGATAGTCTCAACATCACCTTCAACTAAAAGTAGATAGTCTCACACATCACCTTCAAAAAAAAAGTAGATAGTCTCACAGATCAACTTCAACATAAAAATAGATAGTCTCACATCACACTTCAACATAAAAGTAGATAGTACCACAAACACACTTCAACATAAAAGTAGATAGTCTCACTCATCACACTTCAACATAAAAGTAGATAGTACCACACATCACACTTCAACATAAAGTAGATAGTCTCACACATCACACTTCCAACATAAAGTAGATGTCTCCCCATCACCTTCAACATAAAGTAGATAGTCCTCATACATCCCCTTCAACATAAAGTGAATAGTCTCACACATCACCAAAGTAGATAGTACCACACATCACTTCAACATAAAAGTAGATAGTCTCACATCCTACTTTAACATAAAAGTAGATAGTACACATCACACTTCAACATAAAAGTAGATAGTCTCCCCATCACACTTCAACATAAAAGTAGATAGTCTCCCCATTACACTTCAACATAAAATAGATAGTCTCCACATCACACTTCAACATAAAAGTAGATAGTACAAAAGATCACACTTCAACATAAAAGTAGATAGTCTCACACATCACACTTCAACATAAAAGTAGATAGTCTCACAGATCACACTTCAACATAAAAGTAGATAGTCTCCACATCCACTTCAACATAAAAGTAGATAGTCTCACATCACACTTCAACATAAAAATAGATAGTCTCACAGATCACACTTCAACATAAAAGTAGATAGTACCACACATCACACTTCAACATAAAGTAGATAGTCTCCTCATCACACTTCAACATAAAAATAGATAGTACCACATCAACTTCAACATAAAAGTAGATAGTCTCACATCACCTTCAACATAAAGTAGATAGTCTCCCCATCACATTCAACATAAAAGTAGATAGTCTCACATCACACTTCCCAAAATAAAAGTAGATAGTACACACATCACACTTCAACATAAAAATAGATAGTACCACATCACACTTCAACATAAAAATGACAGTCTCAAACATCACACTTCAACATAAAAGTAGATAGTCACACACATCACACTTCAACATAAAAGTAGATAGTCTCACATATCACACTTCAACATAAAAGTAGATAGTACCACACATCACACTTCAACATAAAAATAGATAGTACCACACATCACACTTCAACATAAAGTAGATAGTACCACACATCACACTTCAACATAAAAGTAGATAGTCTCCCATCACACTTCAACATAAAAGTAGATATTTTCACAGCATCACATTCAACATAAAAGTAGATAGTCTCACAGATCACACTTCAACATAAAAGTAGATAGTCTCACACATCACACTTCAACATAAAAGTAGATAGTCTCCCCATCACACTTCAACATAAAAGTAGATAGTCTCACAGATCACACTTCAACATAAAAGTAGATAGTACCACACATCACACTTCAACATAAAAATAGATAGTCTCACACATCACACTTCAACATAAAAGTAGATAGTACCACACATCACACTTCAACATAAAATTAGATAGTCTCACACATCACACTTCAACATAAAAGTAGATAGTCTCACATCAACTTCAACATAAAAGTAGATAGTCTCATACATCACATTCAAATAAAAATAGATAGTCTCACACATCACCATAAAAGTAGATAGTACCACACATCACACTTCAACATAAAAGTAGATAGTCCACCATCACACTTCAACATAAAAATAGATAGTACCACACATCACACTTCAACATAAAAGTAGATAGTCTCACACATCACACTTCAACATAAAAATAGATAGTCTCACACATCACACTTCAACATAAAAGTAGATAGTCTCATACATCACACTTCAACATAAAAAATAGATAGTCTCACACATCACCATAAAAAATAGATGTACCACTACACTTCAACATAAAAGTAGATAGTCCTCACAGATCACACTTCAACATAAAGTAGATAGTACCCACATCACACTTCAACATAAAAGAGATAGTCTCCTCATCACACTTCAACATAAAAGTAGATAGTACCACATCACACTTCAACATAAAGTAGATATCTCACACATCACACTCAACATAAAAGTAGATAGTCTCACAAACACACTTCAAACATAAAGTAGATAGTTTTTACATCACACTTCAACATAAAAAGATAGTCTCACACATCACCATAAAAGTAGATAGTACCACACATCACACTTCAACATAAAAGTAGATAGTCTCACACATCACACTTCAACATAAAGAGATAGTACCACATCACACTTCAACAAAAAATAGATAGTCTCACTCATCACACTTCAACATAAAAAATAGATAGTACCACACATCACACTTCAACATAAAAATAGATAGTCTCACACATCACACTTCAACATAAAAGTAGATAGTCTCACACATCACACTTCAACATAAAAGTAGATAGTCTCACATATCACACTTCAACATAAAAGTAGATAGTCTCACACATCACACTTCAACATAAAGTAGATAGTACCACACATCACACTTCAACATAAAAGTAGATAGTACCACACATCACACTTCAACATAAAAATAGATAGTCTCACACATCACACTTCAACATAAAAGTAGATAGTCACACATCACACTTCAACATAAAAGTAGATAGTCTCACACATCACACTTCAACATAAAGTAGATAGTACCACTCACACTTCAACATAAAAGTAGATAGTACCACACATCACACTTCAACATAAAGTAGATAGTACCACACATCACACTTCAACATAAAAGTAGATAGTCTCAACATCAATTCAACATAAAGTAGATAGTCTCACATCACACTTCAACATAAAAGTAGATAGTCTCAGATCACACTTCAACATAAAAGTAGATAGTCTCACAATCACACTTCAACATAAAAGTAGATAGTACCACATCACACTTCAACATAAAAGTAGATAGTCTCACTCATCACACTTCAACATAAAAGTAGATAGTACCACACATCACCTTCAACATAAAAATAGATAGTCTACACATCACACGTCAACATAAAAGTAGATAGTCTCACACATCACATTAACATAAAAGTGATGTCTCATACATCACACTTCAACATAAAAGTAGATAGTCTCACACATCACCATAAAAGTAGATAGTACCACATCACACTTCAAACATAAAAGTAGATAGTCTCACACATCAACTTCAACATAAAAGTAGATAGTACCACACATCACACTTCAACATAAAAATAGATAGTCTCACACATCACACTTCAACATAAAAATAGATAGTCTCACACATCCCCTTCAACATAAAAGTAGATAGTCTCACACATCACACTTCAACATAAAAGTAGATAGTTCCCCATCACACTTCAACATAAAAGTAGATAGTCTCACACATCACACTTCAACATAAAAGTAGATAGTCTCCCCATCACACTTCAAACATAAAAATAGATAGTACACAGATCACACTTCAAAAATAAAGAGATAGTTTACACATCACACTTCAACATAAAAGTAGATAGTCTCACAGATCACACTTCAACATAAAAGTAGATAGTCTCACACATCACACTTCAACATAAAAGTAGATAGTCTCACAGATCACACTTCAACATAAAAGTAGATAGTACCACACATCACACTTCAACATAAAAGTAGATAGTCTCACTCATCACACTTCAACATAAAAGTAGATAGTACCACACATCACACTCAACATAAAAGTAGATAGTCTCACACATCACACTTCAACATAAAAGTAGATAGTCTCACACATCACACTTCAACATAAAAGTAGATAGTCTCATACATCACACTTCAACATAAAAAATAGATAGTCTCACACATCACCATAAAAGTAGATAGTACCACACATCACACTTCAACATAAAAGTAGATAGTCTCACTATCACACTTTCAACATAAAGTAGATAGTACCAACATCACACTTTCAACATAAAAGTAGATAGTCTCACACATCACACTTCAACATAAAAGTAGATAGTCTCACACATCACCCTTTAACATAAAGTAGATAGTCTCATACATCACACTTCAACATAAAAAATAGATAGTCTCACACATCACCATAAAAGTAGATAGGGACCACACATCACACTTCAACATAAAAGTAGATAGTCTCCAGATCACACTTCCAAAAAGTGGAATAGTACCACACATCACAATTCAACATAAAAGTAGATAGTCTCACTCATCACACTTCAACATAAAAAATAGATATACACACATCACACTTCAACATAAAGTAGATAGTCTACACATCACACTTCAACATAAAAATAGATAGTCTCCCCCATCACACTTCAACATAAAAGTAGATAGTCCCCATACATCACACTTCAACATAAAATAGATAGTCTACACATCACCATAAAGTAGAGTACCACACATCCACTTCAACATAAAAAAGATAGTCTCACACATCACATTCAACATAAAAAGTAGATAGTACCACAAACACACTTCCCAAAATAAAAGTAGATAGTCTCACTCATCCACTTCAACATAAAGTAGATAGTAACATCACACTTCAACATAAAAATAGATAGTCTCACACATCACCTTTCAACATAAAAGTAGATAGTCCCCACACATCACACTTCAACATAAAGTAGATAGTCTAACCCTCACACTTCAACATAAAGTAGATAGTCTCACCATCACATTCAACATAAAAGTAGATAGTCCCCACATCACCCTTTAACATAAAGTAGATAGTACCACACATCACACTTCAACATAAAAGTAGACAGTCTCACACATCACACTTCAACATAAAAGTAGATAGTCCACATCCCCTTCAACATAAAATAGATAGTCTACACATCACACTTCAACATAAAAGTAGATAGTACCACACATCACACTTCAACATAAAAGTAGATAGTACCACACATCACACTTCCAACATAAAAGTGATAGTACCACACATCACTTCAACATAAAGTAGATAGTCTCACACATCACACTTCAACATAAAAGTAGATAGTCTCACACATCACACTTCAACATAAAAGTAGATAGTCTCACAGATCACACTTCAACATAAAAGTAGATAGTCTCACACATCACACTTCAACATAAAAATAGATAGTACCACATCACACTTCAACATAAAGTAGATAGTCTCACTCATCACACTTCAACATAAAAGTAGATAGTACCACACATCACACTTCACATAAAGTAGATAGTCTCACACATCACACGTCAACATAAAAATAGATAGTCTCCACATCACACTTCAACATAAAAGTAGATAGTTTTATACATCACACTTCAACATAAAAGTAGATAGTCTCACAATCACCATAAAAGTAGATAGTTACCACACACACTTCAACATAAAGTAGATAGTCTCAACATCACACTTCAACATAAAAGTAGATAGTACCAACATCACACTTAACATAAAAATAGATAGTCACACACATCACACTTCAACATAAAAGAGATAGTCTCCCCATCACACTTCAACATAAAATAGATAGTCTCACACATCACACTTCAACATAAAAATAGATAGTCTCACACATCACACTTCAACATAAAAGTAGATAGTCTCAAACATCACACTTCAACATAAAAGTAGATAGTCTCACACATCACACTTCAACAAAAGTAGATGGTACACAGATCACCTTCAACATAAAAGTAGATAGTCTCACACATCACTTCAACATAAAGTAGATAGTCTCACAGATCACACTTCAACATAAGTAGATAGTCTCACACTCACACTTCAACATAAAAGTAGATAGTCTCACAGATCACACTTCAACATAAAAGTAGATAGTACCACACATCACACTTCAAACTAAAGTAGATAGTCTCACTCATCACACTTCAACATAAAAGTAGATAGTACCACCATCCACTTCAACATAAAAGTAGATAGTCTCACATCACACTTCAACATAAAAGTAGATAGTCTCACACATCACACTTCAACATAAAGTAGATAGTCTCACATCCACTTCAACATAAAAATAGATAGTCTCACACATCACACTTCAACATAAAAGTAGATATACCCACTTTACACTTCAACATAAAGTAGATAGTACCACACATCACACTTCAACATAAAAGTAGACAGTCTCAAACATCACACTTCAACATAAAAGTAGATAGTCACACACATCACACTTCAACAAAAGTAGATAGTCTCCCCATCACACTTCAACATAAAGTAGATAGTACCACATCACACTTCAACATAAAAAGTAGGAAAATTCCACACATCACACTTCAACATAAAAGTAGATAGTACCCACATCCCCTTCAACATAAAAGTAGATAGTCTCACACATCACACTTCAACATAAAGTAGATAGTCTCACACATCACACTTCAACATAAAAGTAAATAGTCTCACAGATCACACTTCAACATAAAAGTAGATAGTCTCACACATCACACTTCAACATAAAAATAGATAGTCTCCCCATCACACTTCAACATAAAAATAGATAGTCTCACAGATCACACTTCAACATAAAGTAGATAGTCACCAACACACTTCAACATAAAGTAGATAGTCTTACATCACCTTCAACATAAAGTAGATAGTCTCACACATCACACTTCAACATTAAAAAGATAGTCTCACACATCACACTTCAACATAAAAGTAGATAGTCTCATACATCACACTTCAACATAAAAATAGATAGTCTCACACATCACCATAAAAGTAGATAGTACCACACATCACACTTCAACATAAAAGTAGATAGTCTCGGGTCCACTTCAACATAAAGTAGATAGTACCACACATCCACTTCAACATAAAAAGATAGTCTATCATCACACCAACATAAAAATAGATAGTACCGCACATCACACTTCAACATAAAAGTAGATAGTCTCACAATCCCCTTCAACATAAAGTAGTAGTCTCCCCATCACACTTCAACATAAAGTAGATGTTTATCATCCACTTCAATAAATAGATGGTCTCACATCACCATAAAGTAGATAGTACCACACATCACACTTCAACATAAAATGAAAAGTCTCACAGATCAACTTCAACATAAAAGAG
Organism: Arion vulgaris; assembly: GCA_020796225.1. Classification (NCBI taxonomy): domain Eukaryota; kingdom Metazoa; phylum Mollusca; class Gastropoda; order Stylommatophora; family Arionidae; genus Arion; species Arion vulgaris. The sequence continues at coordinate 33,699,579 of CM036763.1, read as the reverse complement.
ATAATATGCAAAATCACACTTCAACATAAAAGAGGGTAGTCTCCTCATCACACTTCAACATAAAAGTGGGGACCACACATCACATTCAACATAAAAGTGATAGTCTCACCCCATCACACTTCAACATAAAGTAGATAGTCTCACCCTCAACTTCAACATAAAAGTAGATAGTCTCATACATCACACTAACATAAAATAGATAGTCTCACACATCACCATAAAAAATAGATAGTACCACACATCACACTTCAACATAAAAGTAGATAGTCTCCCCATCACATTCAACATAAAAGTGATAGTACACACATCACACTTCAACATAAAAGTAGATAGTCCCCACCATCACTTCAACAAAGTAGATAGTACCAACATCACCTTCAACATAAGTAGATAGTCTCACAATCACATCTTCAACATAAAAGTAGATAGTCTCACATCACACTTCAACATAAAAGTAGATAGTCTCCCCTCACACTTTACATAAGTAGATAGTCTCACACATCACCTTCAACATAAGTAGATAGTACCACACATCACACTTCAACATAAAGTAGATAGTTTCCACATCACACTTCAACATAAAAGTAGACAGTCTCACACATCCCCTTCAACATAAAAATAGATAGTCACACATCACACTTCAACATAAAGGAATAGTCTCACATCACACTTCAACATAAAAATAGATAGTACCACACATCACACTTCAACATAAAAGTGAAAGGGACCACATCACACTTCAACATAAAGTAGATAGTACCACACATCCATTCAACATAAAAGAGATAGTCTCCATCACACTTCCAAAAAAAGTAGAAAAGTCTCACACATCACACTTCAACATAAAAGTAGATAGTCTCACAGATCACACTTCAACATAAGTAGATAGTCTTCCACATCACACTTCAACATAAAAGTAGATAAGTACAGCATACACTTAACATAAATAAAAAAGTCTCATCATCCTTCAACATAAAAGATAGTACCCCACATCCCCTTCAACATAAAAATAGATAGTCTCAACATCAACGTCAACATAAAAGTAGATAGTCTCACACATCCCCTTCAACAAAGAGATAGTCTCATACATCACACTTCAACATAAAAGTAGATAGTCTCACACACACCATAAAGTAGATAGTACCACACATCACCCTTTAACATAAAGTAGATAGTCTCACACATCACACTTCAACATAAAAGTAGATAGTACCACACATCACACTTCAACATAAAGTAGATAGTCTCACACATCACACTTCAACATAAAAGTAGATAGTCTCACACATCACACTTCAACATAAAAGTAGATAGTCTCACACATCACACTTCAACATAAAAGTAGATAGTCTCACACATCACACTTCAACATAAAAGTAGATAGTCTCACTCATGACACTTTATCGTAAAAGCAGTTAGTAGCTATCATCAAAACCTCACCTTAAAATCAAATAGTCGCTCTGTTCACACCTTTTCTTAAATACTCTCGTTTCGTAGCCAGTTTTCCCACCTCCTTCATCGGCATGCTCAAGGTTTCATTAATATCAAATGCTGATGATATTTCGTTTAAAAACGTTAACAAATAAACACAATGGCGCCAGACGCGAGGCGTACGACAGCATTTATTTTACATAATTCTTGTGGAAAAAAACCGGAAATATGTCACTAGGGAGACAATAATTGTCTTCTCCTGGGACTCTCTACAAATTGTGTGTTGGAATCTGTAAACCTTACAAGCGCGATCAATCAGATATTGCAATGGGCCAGTAAATTCACATAAATGGGAGTGCTCTTGAATGGCTTTGCAGATTGAAGCAAATACTCATTCTTTCATCGCACATTTCAGTCATGGATATATGTTAAGAGTGTATATAAGTGTGCATGAATTTATATCTGTGTGTCAGTGAGTGTGTGCGTGTGTATGTATTTACTTCTGTATGTGTGTGGGTCTGTGTATTTGTTGACGAATACTTTGCTCTTTCGTATTGGTAGACAGGTCATTCTATTCCACTTTTTAATTCTTGCATTTACAACGTTTTCTTCATGTTTTCATAGGCATTCTTCATACGTCTTGATGTATTCTTCAATACGTCTTGCTGTATCCTCCAATACGTCTTGATGTATTCTCCAATACGTCTTGCTGTATTCTCCATACGTCTTGATGTATTCTCCATACGTCTTGATGTATTATCCATACATCTGATGTATTCTCTCTATCTCTTGATGTATTCTTCAGATGTCTTAATGTATTCTCCATATGTCTTGATGTATTCTCCTTACGTTTTGATGTATTCTCCATACCACTTTATGTATTCTCCATATCTATTAATGTATTCTCCCTATCTCTTTATGTATTCTCTATACGTCTTGATGTATTCTCCTACTTTGATGCATATAGTTTTCTCCTCTATACCTATTATCATTCTCAGGCATGTCGTGACTCTTTACCATTCTCTCAACTCTCGCGCCTTCGTCGCCTCTGTAGCGAGGACGTTGATTTTCTCTATAGAGCTCACAAGATGCTTGATTTCTTCCGCAAGCGCCTATACCTGGAGAATGTGCTTGCATCTGCTATGCAGCGTGTTCAGCAAATTTCTCGCCAGGAGACCCTCTCTAACCAGCATAGAACTTACAATTCTGACAAGGTGAAACTTATCTTAACTTTCCACTCTCATAGTTCCCTTGTGAAAAAATTCTTATTCCGTCATCTCTCCATTCTTCAGTCTGATCCTGAGACACGTTCAGTCTTCCAACACTATCTTTGGTGGTGTACAGACGGGACAGAAGACTTATGGATATTTTGGTTCACAGTCGCCTCAAGCCTAATATCCAGAGTCAATTTGGCCCCATCCAGTGTGGCCGTCGGCGCTGCAACACATGTGCTTATGTAATACAGACACGCACTGTGTCTTTTCCAAAAGCCACGTTTGTTATTGAAGACAGTTTCAAGTGCGAGTCCCGTAATAGTATATATGCCATCACCTGCAAGCGGTGCAATAAGGCCTATATTGGGGAAACCAGCAAGAGGCTCAGTGACCGATTCGCCCAACACTTGTGCGATATACGCCAATGCTCTGTGACCCATGTAGCTACTCATTTCAATGATACTCACCATTCAGGAGCTTGCGATGTCCAGGTTACAGCCATCCGATCATGTTCCTCTGATGATCGTAGTCGATTTGCTCTGGAGAACCGTTTCATTTCGTTATATGGTACCTTGCGGCCTCTTGGACTCAACGCATTACATTCCTATGCTTCTTAGTACTTTTTTATCTCATGCCTTGTATCTATATGTGTATTTGCTTCATATATATAATTTATATTTTCACTTGATTGTATATTGTTTTCTTCTTTTCCACTTCTAGTTTTGTGTAGCACTCATTTCGTTATTCGTTTTTATTCCCAGATTTTCATTAGATACTTTTAAATGTTTCAGTAATCGTCCATTTGTAAGTGTTCTTTGAAATTCGTCAGACCTGTTGTATCGTTTGCTTGATAAAGGCCTTTTGGTCGAAACGTTGCTGTTTATCGTCACGTCTACCCTATATAGACGTTGCTGTGTATTCTCTATACGTCTACCTCTTATCTATTATCCATATATCTTGATGTATTCTAGATACTTCATTGAATATTCTCCATCCTGCAGTCATGTTACATCGTACCTTCTCTTAGAAACAAGTATGAGTTTATTTTGGTTTTTTTTTAAATATATGCAACAAAGCAAGCGACTGCACACCGCTGTCCATTGTGTCTATCAATACATCGAAAACATTTTAGACCCGTAATGCTTAAATACTGTTTTATGATTGGTACTGGTAGCATATCATGGTTTTTTTAAACATTATTATTGCTGAAATTATTAGTTAATCATGAACAATGAATACAGCACAAGAGCAAAGAATAGCAACATATAAAATACAATGTCTCCGAAATATCACTAACAACACAAGAAGAGATATTAGTCACAAATACCAGCATCAGAAAGAAGGTTGAAACAGGAACCTGCTTGAATTACATGGGAAAACAGATAAGGAAATGGTTTGGCCAACTATACACGCAGACTGCACCGTCTACAGCAACTAAATTGGTGCTAAAGACGAGAGGAATACCAAGGTAAAGTTTGTTGTAGTTGCTTCTGGTTGTGTGCTGGGTGGGTTGGTGATTGGCACTTGATGGCAATTGCACAACAATGTAAAATGATACAAACACTCGTTATAGCTTCATATTCCTTTAATTAGATGTTAATTCATGAGTGTAAACACGTCTGTTCAGCGGTAGTGTTTATTTTCGTCTCCTTTGTTGTCACTACGTCGCTAAGCAGTACTAACAAATCTACGTCAACTAGTTTCACTACGTCAATGTCTCGTTCTAATGTTTGCTAGCTGCTCGTAGTGAGCAGCTTTGGGGTGCAAACACTACGGTCTCTACTTACTCATATCTACAAACTTATCTATCTAACTACCTGTCTAGTTTGTTGGCTACTACCTGGGTTTGGGGAACGGTTGTACCCGGTCCTGACAGACCACTACATCCCCCAGTCAACTTCGTCGGCGTTATGACGGCGAAATCCAATCTCCTAAGAGCAGGTATAGAATTGAAGGAAATTAGAGTTGTGAGAGCTGAATGGGAACAAAGTCACCACACGTAATATACGTGGCCCACCAACTACTAATCGATAATGGCCACCATGGTGGAAAGTAAAAACAAATCCTGAAGGGATCTCAGGAGAACCAGAGTTGAATGGGCTAAATGGGAACAAAGTCACCACACGTAATGTACGTGGCTCATCAACTGGCATAAGAATTCTGAAAACCATGGTCAATATACACAATATCCCCTCTTTACTTCAGGCTGGATCATATAACATGATTAGAGTCAATGACTAGACCTGTATGAGCCAGCTGGGAATACGGTCACCACACGTAACCCAATAGCGTATCAATTGCTCCAGGTAGTGCTAATAACTGGTCAATGTGAGGTGGGTGCACTGTGACATCCTCTCCTCACATGTGATTGGAGGGGCGAGGAGGTATCTCACAGTACTTGTCATGCCTCTATGTTACTCTTGACTGTCAGAGTCGTGCAATCTGAAAACTATAAAAAAACAAGTTACAAATGGAATATGACATGGAACAAACATCTATATATAATGCTTAAATTATCAACATTATATAACCTCCAGGAGGTATTAATAACCACCCCCAATCCCAGGGGAATGAATGAATCTATAACCTCAACTTCTTATCCACCATCTTATAATCTGAGGTTGGGAATCATCACTGTGGAGACTCATGTCAATGAGAAATTAGAAAATCCACCCAACAATCCCAAAGGAATGAATTAACAACCCAAATATGTCACATATTGAGTTTAACATCGTATAACCTCAACGAGGTATTAAAATCCACCCAACAATCCCAAAAGAATAAAATAACAACCCAACTATTGATATATTAAGTACAATATATTACAACCTCAAAGAAGTATTAATCCATCCAACAACCCCAAAGGAATCAAGGGTCATCTCAATTATATTACTTGTGTGGTGTATCATCCTACAACCTGGATCACATGAACGTTTCCTGAATTAACAAACAATTATTTTGCCTCTCAGTGGTAATTGTCCTTTACCATCCGGACATGATTTGTAATCCTGATAATGTATATTATACGTATACCACAAAGAAGGTATTCAGTGTTCGGAATTCTCACATCTTTTGATGTGGCGACCAGAGATTATCAGCCAAGACTGACGAGTTTCGTTTATTGGAACTATGACGTAGTAGCCGGAATGATGGTCGGGTACCTCCACAACCCGATATACCTGACTAGAGTAAAGATTATCTAATTTATTGGCATCCCTGTTATGGCCAATCCTTCTACGCACTAAGCTATCCAGTGGAACAATATCAATCTTTCCTTGCCTAACGTCAGCTCTGTTATGACGACGTCGTAATCTGTTACTGGCATCCCCATGGGCCTCCGCCAATTTATTTCTGTGAATGACCACATCATCTACCTTATGAGAATCGGAATAAAATAAATCCTCTATTACGAAATTTATGGGTAATTTGGGATGTCTACCATACAGTAAATAGTAAGGTGACCACCCTGTAGACGTATGGGGAGTATCATTATACCCCAGGACAACATCAGATACATGACGAGACCATTCCAATTTATTCGAATCCTCAAGAGAGCGGAGCATGGTTAACAATGTCCTATTAAACCTTTCGCAAATTCCATTCCCTCTCGGGTTATAAGTTGTTGTCCTTGACTTTTTTATCCCATATTTTTGGCAAAGTTCAAGTATAACCGATGACTCGAATCCTTTCCCTTGATCAGAGTGTAGTTTAATTGGGATTCCAAAATCAGGTATCCATCTGGACTGTATTATATTTGCCACAGTCCTCGCAGTCTGATCTTCAGATGGAATAGCCACCACATATTTTGTGAACCCATCCGTCATCACCAACACGTGTTTGAAACCACGTAAATCTCTAGGAAATTCAATACAATCCATTGCCACTATATCCAGGGGGCAGTTGGCCACCATATGGCCATAGGTGGTCGTAACCTTCTGTAGAGTTTTGTTCCTATTACAACTTGTACAGGAATTCACTAAATCACGGACATCCCCCGCCATCCCGAACCAATAAAATCGTGTCTTCAACAGTACCAGAGTGAATCGACAAATTTGTGAGAGGCAATCGACAAATTTGTAATAAAGATAAAAAGGACAGGCGTTGGGTCCTATGAATGAAGAAGTATAAATCAAATAGGACAGGCGTTGGGTCCTATGAATGAAGAAGTATAAATCAAATAGGACAGGCGTTGGGTCCTATGAATGAAGAAGTATAAATCAAATAGGACAGGCGTTGGGTCATATGAATGAAGAACTATAAATCAAATAGTACAGGCGTTGGGTCCTATGAATGAAGAAGTATAAATCAAATAGGACAGGCGTTGGGTCCTATGAATGAAAAAGTATAAATCAAATAGGACTGGCGTTGGGTCCAATGAATGAAAAAGTATAAATCAAATAGGACTGGCGTTGGGTCCTATGAATGAAGAAGTAGAAATCAAGTAGGACTGGCGTTGGGTCCTATGAACGAAGAAAATTTAGAAAATCGACAGTTGGAAAATGGACAGTTGTAAACAATTCTAAAGAAAAACTCACGTCCTGGCCCTTCCAACATTCCAACACGAATGTCCTGGTGGGCAGATCTTATTTTCTTTTCCTGACACCATTTGTTGTAGTTGCTCTGATTGTGTGCTGGGTGGGTTGGTGATTGACACTTGATGGCAATTGCACAACAATGTAAAATGATACAAACACTCGTTATAGCTTCATATTCCTTTAATTAGATGTTAATTCATGAGTGTAAACACGTCTGTTCAGCCGTAGTGTTTATATTCGTCTCCTTTGTTGTCACTACGTCGCTAATCAGTACTAACAAATCTACGTCAACTAGTTTCACTACGTCAATGTCTCGTTCTATTGTTTGCTAACTGCTCGTAGTGGGCAGCGTTGGTGTGCAAACACTACAGTCTCTACTTACTCATATCTACAAACTTATCTATCTAAACTACCTGTCTAGTCTGCTAGCTACTACCTGGGGTTAGGGAACGGTTGTACCCGGTTCTGACAGACCACTACAAGTTGCATAGATGTGGAGCTAAAATCATCCACATAGATAAAGAGATCAAGGCATTCGAGAAGGTCAATATATATATTGAAGACCTTGACAATAGTTTGCAATATGGTAGTTTTGTGACAACAACATAACCTTGACAATAGGTTGCAACATGGTAGCATTAAGACAACACTATAACCTTGACAATAGGTTGCAACATGGTAGCATTGTGCATCAACATAACCTTGAAAATAGGTTGCAACATGGTAGCAATAAGACAACACTGACAATAGGTTGCAACATGGTAGCATTGTGACAACAACATAACCTGACAATAGGTTGCAACATGGTGATGCTCGTCCATCACGGGTGATGATGACCATACAATTTTCATCCAATGGAATGTAGTTGCGTTATGTTTGCCTGTGTGTACGTAGATGACTAGTGAGCCCGATACGGGCTTGAAATGTTCTTGTACAGTGTGGGCAAGATATACTTGCACTTGTGGGGAGTTTTACTGCCTTTCTATTTTGGCATTTTTGTTCCATCCGTTCTGTTCTACCTGCCTCGCAGGCCGAAGAACCGTGTTGAAGAAGTGTGCGCCAGGCTGATCTGTCTTGAGCAACATTCTCCCAGTTGTCGAAATCTATACCAAAGGATTTCATCGTTTTGAGTGTGTCTTTGAATCGCTTTTCCTGACTACCCTGTGAGCGTTTACCGCTATGCAGCTCACCATAAAAGAGTCGTTTGTGTATTCTGCAATCCGCCATTCGAGCCACATGAACTGCCCATGGTGTCTGGGACTGCATCAAGATTGCATAGTTGCTGAGGAGAGCGGCTCTATTTAGGACCTCTGTGTCTGGGATCATATCCTGCCATTTGATGTTCATTATTTTTCTGAGGCAGACTGTGTGAAAGTGGTTTAGCTTCCTTGCCTGTCGTTGATATACAGTTCAAGTTTCGCACGCGTGAAGAAGTACTGGGAGTACGACAGCTTGATATACCTTCAGTTTTGTGGCTTGGCCAATACCACATCTGTGCCAGACGTTTCTGTGTAGTCTGCCAAAGGTGCTGCTAGCATTAGACATTCTGGTATTTATTTCATCGTTTATGGTGACATTTTGGGACAGTGTTCTTCCAAGATAAGTAAATCTGTCCACTACTTTCAGTTTCTTGCCGTTTTTGAAATATTTGGTTCGGCATATACTTTTCCAGGAGCTGGCTGGTACTTGACTTCAGATTTCTCGGTATTGATGGTAAGACCAAAGTTGGAGCAGGCTTGTGAGAATCTGTCCATACTAGTCTGGAGATCTGCCTCAGTGTTGGCAATGAGGGCACAGTCGTCAGCAAATAGGAGATCTCTGATGGTATCAGACTTTACTTTTCTTTTTGCATGAAGTCTCCTTGGATTGAAAAGTTTTCCATCTGTACGATACTTGATGTCCACACCTATGTCTCCATCTCTGAATGCATCTCTCAGCATGGCAGAAAACATAATGCTAAACAGAGATGGTGCAATCACACAGCCTTGTTTGACTCCGTTCAGGACGGAAAAAGGCTCTGAAAGCTTGCCTTGGTCCTGCACTCTGACATGCATCCCCTCATGCAGTTGTTGCACAATCTTGATACATTTTTCAGTACAGCCATATTCAGCCATGATCTTCCAGAGACTTTCTCAACTGACCGTATCAAACGCCTTGATCAAGTCTATGGACGTTGTGTATAGGTCACGATGTTGTTCTTGGCATTTTTCTTACAGTTGCCTTGCCGCAAATTTCATGTCTGTGGTCTCGCGATCTTTACGGAATCCACACTGGCTCAGGCAAGAGTCCTCGGTCAAGATGAGCCGTTAGGCGGTTCAAAAGGAATCTGACAAATATCTTCCCTGCAATAGATAGTAGGGAAATGCCTCGATAATTGTTACATTCATGTCGATTTCTTTTTCGTTTATATAGATGGATGATGGATGCATCTTTCATTTTTCCCATGGGATGATTTCACTCTGTTGGAGATGATTTCATATTTGTTGAAAGATAATATGGAGCTTTTCAATGAGATTTGCAAAGCTCTGAATCTCTTCTGCCTTTTCTACTCAGCCATGAGTGACGCCATCTGGCGTAGTTTACATTGGATGGATCCGCGCAAGTTGTTGAATGCGGTTTTCTTTGATGACAGTTTAGGATCATTTTGAAGAGCGTTATAAAGGTTGGATTTCTCTTCCAACATTTGTTTTATATCCACAGAGTTTTCGTCGAACCAATCGTTATGTTTCTTGGTTTCTGGACCCAGGATCTCTGTAGCAGAATCATATATAGATTCTCTTAGGATTGTCCAGTTTGTATCAACATTTTGATTGTCTAGCGGAGTTGAATGAAGACAGTCTTCTAGTTTGTCCACTAGCTTTTGCCTGATGTTAACATTCTTGAGTTTGATGACATCTATCTTTTGTGAGTTGTTTTTCCCTGGGGACGCCTGACAGGTTTGATAGGTATATTTAGCTTAGACACAATAAAACGATGGTCGGTCCAGCATTCGGCACCACTTATGGACTTGGTGACACGCACATCTGTGACAACGGTTGTGACAGACCAGCTAAACCAGGCGCGGGTAACCGATTCGGTACTAAACCAATCGGTGAATCAGGTATGCCAACCCTGCATGCGAAGATTGGACTCGGCAGATTGTGCAGAAGAAACCATACTCTGGTTCAACGGGCAAGACGGCATTTGCCAGCAACGCGTTGCGGGGTGTAGTGAGCACGGCCAGGCACGTAGAACGTCCTGATCATCAGCTGCATCCGGATATTTCTCCGCCGTCTTGACTTTGCCCTGTCCCTGGACATAGATGGAATTGGTAGAGAGAGTGAGATCGACGAACTGCGCAACTCTTTCTCACTTTAAACCAAATCATCTCGCAAGACACCATTTCATCCATCAAACACACATCACAAAGATAGGCAAGATGGTAGCATTGGGACAACAACATAACCTTGACAATAGGTTGCAGCATGGTAGCATTGGGACAACAACATAACCTTGACACTAGGTTGCAACATGGTAGCATTGGGACAACAACATAACCTTGACAATAGGTTGCAACATGGTAGCATTGTGACAACAACATAACATTGACAATAGGTTGCAACATTGTAGCATTGTGACAACAACATCAAGACAAAACACTTGAAAAATCTACCAACTGATACCTACCAACGCTCGCATGCTTATCCCAAACAGTGAGGAACATATATCAGCTTTATTACATTTGTTTCTACCTGCATTAGAGCACATCTCTACATTGAAGATCGACTACTAAGGATTTACAAGACATGCACCTTTATGTACAAACATTATTTTATTTGTTATTATTTTTTTGTCCTTGGTTTAAAGAACTCATTAAATAGATGAAACTATTTGAAATCGATTTTAGTGTCTTCATCAAACATTCGGTCGTGGAGAAACTTAAGGAAGTTACCATTATTAATCCTTATCTCCCTGACGATCAACGATGCTGGTGCATTCACCTTGAGAACATTTGGGCACAACGGGTAAAATTCAGGGAAGGAGATTTCTTGGAAGGCAAAGGGAGAAGATGTAGAATTGTGTGGCATCGTGGTTCGCCCAAACATCGACTTCAGATCTGATTAACTGAACCAGAGAGAGCGAGTTGTGAAGAGACATGATCGCCTCATCCTTGCAATTGACAAGTCCACACCAGCCATCAACATATTTAAAAAACGGACCCAGTTTGTTTCTCATAGCAGACTGAAAGTGTAAGAATATGAAACAAATCTTCTAAAATCTTCCATTTTTTAGAATGCTTCTATTGTTTTTCTATTTATAAAATGATCAATTATCGATTATAGTGTTTACGTCAATTTAAATATCGATAAGTTTGATGATTATGTCTTTTATTAAGATATATATACGATCCGGTCATTGTTCTCTTTTCTTCTATGGAGCTGAAACCTATAAGGGGCTTTCAGACACTGAGAAGAATCATGTGCTAGTAGTGTAGTTCAATGAAGATTTGATGTGGTCATGCTGAAAGTTTTCTTTGAACATGTCTAGACCTAATGCAAATTCTTCATTAGCAATGAACGACCACGCGTGGCATGTTTGGGACAAAACAATTGCCATTTTCTGCATTCACTTTTATTTTAGTGTTTTATTCTGCTTCATTGCTTTCGTAGAACTTTATTCTATATGCATTGTAGTTGCTGTATTTCTTTCTACATTCATTGTTCTTATACTCGTTCTTGCTACATTCATTGTTCTTATTATATTCGTTCTGCTACATTCATTGTTCTTATACTCGTTCTTGCTACATTCATTGTTCTTATTATATTCGTTCTTGCTACATTCATTGTTCTTATTATATTCGTTCTTTCTACATTCATTGTTCTTATTATATTCGTTCTTTCTACATTCATTGTTCTTATTATATTCGTTCTTTCTACATTCATTGTTTTTATTATATTGTCTTCTACATTCATTGTTCTTATTATATTGTTCTTTCTATTCATTGTTCTTATTATATTCGTTCTTTCACATTCATTGTTCTTATTATATTCGTTCTTTCTAATTCATTGTTCTTATTATACTCGTTCTTTCTACATTAAATGTTCTTATATTCGTTCTTTCTACAGTCCTTGTATATGCAGTGCTTAGCCGTCTGTTTATTGTTTATGCAGTGCTTAACCCTCTGTTGATTGTTTGTATAGTACTTAGCCCTCTGTTTATTGTTTATGCAGTATTTAGCCCTCTGTTTATTGTTTATGCAGTACTTATATTCGTTCTTTCCACAATCCTTGTTTATGCAGTACTTAGCCCTCTGTTTATTGTTTATGCAGTACTTAGCCCTCTGTTTATTGTTTATGCAGTACTTAGCCCTCTGTTTATTGTTTATGCAGTACTTAGCCCTCTGTTGATTGTTTATGCAGTATCTCGTACTTCGTTTACTATTCTTGCAGTACTTATATTCCAACGTTCAAGATTTAAACACTTAAAAACGAAGATAGGAGATCGTTTTACAAAGTTTAAAAACAAGATACAACAACGTACCAACCATACTGTACTGTTTCCTAAAGCCATTTTGTTATTGAATTTAGTTGTACACGTGAATCCCGCAACCTTATCTATGACATCCTTATTAAACGTGGAAAATAAGCTTATGTAGACGAAACTGGATGGCACTGACAATTTTGCAGATTGTAACATCTAGGTCACAGCATCCGATGATCGATGTCGATTTGCTATATACTATCAATGTAAATCTTTATGTGGTACCTTACGACCTATTGAATTTTACGCACTATATTCCTTTGTTTTTCATACTTTCCTTTCTCGTATACAACAACTATGTGTGTATATATTATATGCTATATATGTTTTGTATATATTTTATTATTGATTTTTGTTTTTAAATCTTTCAATTTTTAGTTTTTCACATTTATTTCTTCTTTTTCGTCACATAATTTCATTGGTGGGAGGTTATGAATTAATAGTTTCACTATGTCTGTGATATCTTTTGTATATGACCATCGTCTGGTCCCAGCAAACAAACTTCTTGATATAGACGTGCTATCAAAACCCAACATGGACAATAACAAAAGAATGACAACAGAAACATAACGACATAATTTAGATTCTTGGTGAGAATACTTCATGTATCAAGAAGACAGAACAATCAAAAAAGATACAATCTTGTTTAAAGTGGGTGTAACAGCAGCAACATGCACAGGTAGCAGGCCAAGTGATTGGGTAATAAAACACGATTTCCTTCAAATTGTGTCAAAATAGCCAATGATATACAAATAAACGGAAACGGGTAGAGAGAACGGTCATGAAAACGCCGATCTGGTGGTATAGCAGAGTCCGTTAACATTTCTATATACGAAACACAAAGGCCCTCTTCGGCACTCTGTACTTCACCACGACACCACATGGATATATGAATCAACAAGATGAGATGAGACTGTTTGCCTTTATCTCACATATTGTTCTTTTATGAATGTACTAAAAGTACTCTAGGCAACGAAGAATGAAGTTTATGTTATGACAATCTTTCACAAAGTCTATGACACGTTACGCGACGGTAAGAATAATGATATAACATTATACTTGTTCATTCAACCTCTCTCTGACAACGTTTGGCAATGTCGGTTAAGTGTACCTCTCATTCTTGGATTATACCTTCTTCAAGTGTGCCAATTCAACCATGTAGCCAGGACTGTAATCTTCGTTGACTTAACTTAAAAGCATTTTAGGATAATATGCCAATGTGAATTTGTCACAAAAGTTAACCTTGTATGATAACAATTACACAAGCCACCAGAACAGCGCAAGACAAAAACAGAAAACCACGACACTGGGCAACAACCCGGTAGCAGTGTGACGACAAAAGAAGAAGAAGAAGAAGAAGAAGTTAACCTTGTAGTTAACCTCTATTGTTATCTTTCAAGTGTGCTCACTGATATATGAAAATCTACCGATTTCATTGAAATAATTGCTAATGTATTCGTCATTCTATCTATCTATCTATCCATCCATCCATCCATCCATCCATCCATCCATCCATCCAATCCATCCATCCATCCATGCATCCATACATCCATCCACCCACCCACCCGTCCGCCCATCCATCCATCCATCCATCCATCCATCCATCCATCTATCTATCTATCCATCCATCAATCCATCCATCCATCCAACCATCCATCCATCCATCCATCCATCCATCCATCCATCTCCCTATCTCCCTATCTACCTATCTAAATAGGGGGAAGACTGCAGTAAAACTTGGTAAATAGTGAAATAGTGAAATAGTTTTGTTTGTACGTGTTTCACTATCTACCTATCTACCTATCTATCTATCTATCTACATATCTACCTATCTACCTACCTACCTACCTACCTACCTACCTACCTATCTACCTATCTACATATCTACCAATCTATCTATCTATCTAATCTATCTATCTATCTATCTATCTATCTATCTATCTATCTATCTATCTATATGTCTGTCTGTCTGTCTGTCTGTCTGTCTGTCTGTCTGTCTGTCTGTCTGTCTGTCTGTCTGTCTGTCTGTCTGTTCTGTCTGTCTGTCTGTCTGTCTGTCTGTCTGTCTGTCTGTCTGTCTGTCTGTCTGTCTGTCTGTCTGTCTGTCTGTATGTCTGTCTGTCTGTCTGTCTGTATGTCTGTCTGTCTGTATGTCTGTCTGTCTGTCTGTCTGTCTGTCTGTCTGTCTGTCTTTCTATCTAATATATCTATCTTTCGACCTATTTATCTTTCCATCCATCGATCTATTTGTTTATATATCTATCGCTTTATATATCTCATATACTGGGGCGAGTCATTATTAAGGACCACTGAGGACCGGCCCCACCAAAGAAAAAGAGTGACGTGTACCTATTATTTTAGAAATTATGTGTTCATAATTACAACTTTTAACGTGATCCTGATAATTAGCTTTGAAAGCTGATATTTAGCGCTAAAATATCACATACAGTCTGAAATTCAGCATCTTTCCTCCCTAATTAGAATACGCCCCTGGTCATTAGGGGCCAGATAGGCCCAGACCCAACAAAAATAAATGAGTAGCGTGTACTTATTTTTTAGAACTTTTTGTTCATAAATATTACTTTAACTTGACACTGATCAGCTTTGAAAGTTGAATAGATAACACTAAAATATAAATAGTATATCATAATAATATGATTAAAAATGCATTTGATAGTCTACACATAATCTCTCTGGGGAATATTCTGAGATGCTATGGAATGCCAGACAAAATAATAAACATTATTAAGAGCCTCTATGATGGTTCACAGTGTGCAGTTCGCACTGATAGTGGACACAGTGACTGGTTTATGGATGAAACCGGAGTAAAGCAAGGCTGTATTCTATCTCCGCTATTGTTTGGCGTGGCCATTGACTGGGTGATGCGAAAATGTTGCAGGGACGAAACTGGCATCGATTGGGTAGAAAATAGTCAACTAGAAGATTTGCATTTTGCAGATGATATTGCCTTGTTAAGTAGAAACAACCAAGATATGCAAAGAAAAACAGACAACTTGTCATCTATAGCATCAAAAGTTGGACTGCAGATAAGCTATGAAAAAACCAAATATAATGGAGACACCTATGGCAAGTAATGCAGATATCACACTGGAATCTAAAATTATAAAAATAACAGAGCAGTTCACCTATTTAGGTAGCAATTTTGATTGTACAGGAAATGTTAAAAAGAAATTATGATACGAATTGGCAAAGCAACATCAGCTTTTAAAAGTCTAAATAAATATGGAACTGCAAGTTAGCAAGTATTAAAACTAAATTACGAATTTTCAATTCAAATGTTGTATCAATCATAACATATGCCAGCGAGTGTTGGAAAATGACTAAATACATAGAAAGCAAGTTGAATGCATTTGAAAATAGATGTCTGCGAAAAATAATGAATATAAAATGGAACGAATTCAGAAGAAGTGATCAAATCAGAGACATGTCTGGTCAACCACTAGTGACAACTGTTATAAGAAAGAGAAGATGGAGATATGTTTGGCACACCTTGAGGAGAAATGATCAACGAATATCAAAGCAGGCATTGAAGTGGGATGCAAAGGGTTCAAGAAAGAGAGATCGACCTAAAGAAACCCTGAAACTAACTTGGCTGAGAGAGGCAGAAAATATCGGTCTCAGTTCCATGGGGAGATTGAGCGAGTTGCCCAGGATAGAGCGGTATAGAGAAATTACTTGCAGACCCTATGTAACGTATAACGGTGCGAGATGAATTATTATTAATAATATAACAATCATAATAATAGGTAAAATAACATCATAGAAAAATATTATATACAGTCTGAAATTCAGTGTATTTTCTCTAATGCTTCACGCATATTGAAACGCACTATTTTTCGGGTCGTTTTAAAAGATGCCTATCAACTATGTAACATTGCGACCTTTGTCCTGTGATCTCTACCTGCAATGATAATTGCAAAACAATGACGTCATTTTCAATCAACCGGTAACTAAATTCATTCTTACGCGGTCAACCCATTTCACAGATAAACGAGGACTCTTGATTAAAGCATCAGTATAATTATCGATTGAATTCTGTATTATATATAATGCTAGTATAAAATTATAGAAAATAATAGAAATAAGTAACTAACAATCATATAATAAGATTAGTATGCACATGTCCTAAACGTGTAGAAGTATATGTGTTTAGGGGCCTACAAAACCAATGTGTAACGTATACACATTCTTGGCAAAGATCAAACAGATCACAAATAGTGTTTAAAATTGGTAGTAAAGAACGAACGCAAAGAAGAAGAAGATAAGATTAGTTCACGGTAATCGCCCGTTTCATCAATACATCTTGTCTACAGCAATTTACTTTCGTAAACAGTTCACAAGTTTACCAAGGGGATTATATATTACCAAATCACCTAAACATAATATGTATCTAGTCGTGCTAGTCTACTTGATATGAACGTGCTTTGTTACGCATATTCAATTCACGGTACGGCCAAGATTAAAAAAAAAAATCTTATTCATGTCGTTTGATGTGTCCATCAATTTAATTGTCCTTGATTTGATGTTCTTTAAGAGCCAACTCGCTTTAATATCAAGCTGCTGCAGAAGAATTTGCTCTTTCTCGATACCCCTATAACTTTCCAGAAGAGACCAATAATAGTGAATACTCCAAAACCATGATTTTTAGAATTTGTTTTTGGCCACACCAAGAAAAATGGCCACGAGCCGCCACTGCTCACTTACATGCATAATCATATGTCATGCTTACTTATGTATGTTGTTTCTTTTCAAATATAACAGCATATTAAGCTTATCGCATGTGTATGTGCAAATATTGTACGATCGAACCTCAACTGATTATTATGTGTCTAGCAAAACGAAGCGTTTGAAAAAGACACTCCTCAGTAAAGTTATTTTTTTATAAATCACTGGTTGTGTTCGTAAAAGCGCTCGTATTGCTGGGCTAGGCAATGGGTGCCGTAATAAATAAGGTAAGCGGTTTGAGTCCTGTAATTGATATTTTATTTTCGAAAGCCTCTAATACGTGTACACTGTCTATTTATTGATCATATCTATTTCGTCCGTTGCTTCCCTTGGGATTTTTAGAAAACGCACTATTCTTACTCTATTCTTTTCTCTCGTTCCATCCGATACAAATGTCTGGTAGCTTCTCTCACATTCCATGCGATACAAATGTCTGGTAGCTTCTCTCACATTCCATGCGATACAAATGTCTGGTAGCTTCTCTCACATTCCATCCGATACAAATGTCTGGTAGCTTCTCTCACATTCCATCCGATACAAATGTCTGGTAGCTTCTCTCACATTCCATGCGATACAAATGTCTGGTAGCTTCTCTCACTTCCATCGATACAAATGTCTGGTAGCTTCTCTCACATTCCATCCGATACAAATGTCTGGTAGCTTCTCTCACATTCCATCCGATACAAATGTCTGGTAGCTTCTCTCACATTCCATCCGATACAAATGTCTGGTAGCTTCTCTCACATTCCATGCGATACAAATGTCTGGTAGCTTCTCTCACATTCCATGCGAAACAAATGTCATGTAGCTTCTCTCACATTCCATGCGATACAAATGTCTGGTAGCTTCTCTCACTTCCATCGAAACAAATGTCTGGTAGCTTCTCTCACATTCCATCGAAACAAATGTCTGTAGCTTCTCTCACATTCCATCCGATACAAATGTCTGGTAGCTTCTCTCACGTTCCATCCGATACAAATGTCATGAAGCTTCTCTCACATTCCATGCGAACAAATGTCAGTAGCTTCTCTCACATTCCATCGATACAAATGTCTAGTAGCTTCTCTCACATTCCATCCGATACAAATGTCTAGTAGCTTCTCTCACATTCCATGCGATACAAATGTCTGGTAGCTTCTCTCACGTTCCATCCGATACAAATGTCTGGTAGCTTCTCTCACATTCCATCCGATACAAATGTCTGGTAGCTTCTCTCACATTCCATGCGATACAAATGTCTGGTAGCTTCTCTCACATTCCATCCGATACAAATGTCTGGTAGCTTCTCTCACATTCCATGCGATACAAATGTCTGGTAGCTTCTCTCACATTCCATGCGAAACAAATGTCATGTAGCTTCTCTCACATTCCATGCGATACAAATGTCTGGTAGCTTCTCTCACGTTCCATGCGAAACAAATGTCTGGTAGCTTCTCTCACATTCCATGCGAAACAAATGTCATGTAGCTTCTCTCACATTCCATCCGATACAAATGTCTGGTAGCTTCTCTCACGTTCCATCCGATACAAATGTCATGAAGCTTCTCTCACATTCCATGCGAAACAAATGTCATGTAGCTTCTCTCACATTCCATCCGATACAAATGTCTAGTAGCTTCTCTCACATTCCATGCGATACAAATGTCTAGTAGCTTCTCTCCTCTCCCTCCTTCCACGTTCCATGCGATACAAATGTCAGGTAGCATCTCTCCTCCCCACATTTCATGCGATACAAATGTCAGGTAGCATCTCTCCTCCCTCCCCTCTCTCTTTCTCTCTGTGGCATCCTAACATTTCTCCACTTAATTTTGTTGTTTATCCCGATATACTCCAAACATATATTTGTTTCTTTATGTAGCTAAGTATAAGGGCACTGTCTATATTTTAATATATATATATTTATTATTTATGTATCTGCTATTCTCAATCGACACTACATCTTGGCCCCCTCGTTCTTTATTACTGATCTCAATCAACACCACACACAAATGGGCCCACTATTCAACTCATCATTCTTGGTTTCACTCAGCACTTCATTACTATCCGGACCTTATATTTCATTATTGCTTTCCTAAATATCTCAATATTAGTTTCATTCCATATACCACATAATTGGCCTTATTCAATATTAGTTTCATTCCATACCTCATAATTGGCCTCATTCAAAATATCAAAATGTGGCTTCTACAGCTCCTCATCATTAAAGCCACTCTACACGTTATTGGTACCACTCAACACCACATCACTGTCATCACGCAACACCTCATCTCTGTTATCACTCAACCCACATCAATGTCATCACTCAACACCACATCACTGTCTTCACTCAACACCCCATCACTGTCAACACTAAACATAACATCACTGTCATCACTCAACACCACATCACTGTCAACACTAAACATTACATCACTGTCTTCACTCAACACCACATCATTGTTATTCCTAAAAGCGCATCACTGACATCACTCAACATGACATCACTGTCATCACTCAATATCACGTCACTGTCATCACTCTCCGCATCACTGTCATAACTCAACATCACATCACTGTCATCACTCAACACCGCATCATTGTCATCACTCAACATCACATCACTGTCATCACTTAACACCGCATCATTCGTGTCACTCAACACTTCATTATTGTTCTCAACATATCTTCAACAACAACGCTCCACACTCTATTTTCTTCACACTGCACACCATCCATGACATCACTCAGGATTGGGCTGGAGATAGCAGCTGCCCACACTAGATTCATCATTATTATCATTATAACTTTATGAATAAATAAGCTGTGAGGATCGAGCTGCAGATGGCAGCTGGTGTCGATTATTAGTAGCCATTATTGTTAACAATAATGTTAATGGAGAGCAAAAAACAGTGCACCTGGTCCAGATGGCATACGGTATGGTGACATTGGCGAGTTGTCTGATGAGGAGTGGGAAGAACTGGCTGGCATCTACAACAAAAGCATTGAGACTGCAGTAATCAACGAAGAATGGTTGCATAGCTACCTGGTACCTCTGCAATAAGTTTGGCAAAGACCACAAAACATTCAGGGATATCGGGTAATCACCATGTAGAATACAATAGACAAGTTGCTAGAGAAAATAATTGCCAGGAAAATATCCTGCCAACTAGAGAGGTTATGCCTCCTTCCACCCACCCTTGGAGGATACCGTCCAAATAGATAGACATTGCATAACGTAGCGGTTTTTGCCCGCGATGTCTATGAGGGTTTTCACTCGGGCATTGAGACATGTTCTGCTACAATTGATATCGAAGATACCTATTATAGAGTGCCTTTGCATTTTTTAATGGTACAGTTGACGGAACTCAATATCAGCCCATTCCTCCTCAATTGGATCTTTGCAGCCCACTTCCAGTGAAAAGTAATTTTTAAATGTGGCAGCTGGGCGTCATCACCAACAACAATACACCCTGGTTTACCACAAGGGTCACCATTATCTCCGGTGTTGTTCAATGCCTATACTGTGAGAATCACAGAAGAGCAGATCACGGGTAGAGGAAGGACAATGTCATATGCAGATGATGTGTTGGTGTATCGTCAGGGCAAGGATAGAGAACAGCTTGGGAAGGAACTTCAGTCACAACTCGACCTCATAGGTAGGTGGTGCGGTGAAGCAGGAACATTGGTCAACCCCACAAAAGCAGCGGTGACATGGTTGTCTTTAAACAACCGCATCGTCAACACTCCAACACCACCTGTGGTTTTGTGTTCAGAGGTGCGATCTCAGTCTATGAAATACCTGGGGTAGCGGTTTGATTGTAGTCTAGCTTTTACGGAACACATAGCTCATGTGATAATGAAGGCGAGGAAGGGTTTGACGGCGATGAGGGTAATGGCTGCGGCGAATAGTGATCTTTGTTTTTTTATACCAGGGTCTGGTCCTTTCTGTACTTGAGTATGCTCTGGAGATCCTGACTCTCAGTCATAGTCAGATGGAACGACTGGAAAGAATACAGAACGAGGCGATGCACATTATACTTGGGTGCACTAAAGACACGTCATGCAGGGCGATGCGCTATCTACTTGACTATCCTACTATGGAATATAGAACACTGATGAGCCGTGTACGGGCATAACTTCTCGTCAATACTGACACACAGCATCCTCTACACATGGAAATAAAGAGACAAAAAGGAAATATATTTTTAAAAAAGGAAAATCTTGGATGGGTCAGGCCGAGGACTGTATTGAACAGGTGTGTCAACTTGAAGACATTGATCCCGATGAAGAATGGAAACCAGTTCCACAGGAATCAATACATCATTTTTGGTATGCATCAAATTGATAAAGAACGCAGACTAGACAACGCACTTGTCGTGGAGGCAGAAGTTGAGGTATTAATTTCTGAGAACTCAGTTGAGTACGACGTAATCATTTATACAGATGGTTCGGTGATTTAACATGTGAGGTGCTCGTGGACGACTTTCACTGCTCATGTCGGAGGGGATGTTGTGAAGGAAGACAGTGGTGGTTTTGCCGTGACTACGTGCAGTCTCACTATGGAAGTCATGGCATTTACTAAACCGATTTTTTGGACAAATATCACAGACTTTTAGAGGAGGTCTAAGCTGACAAAGATTAGTTTTATTTTTGTGCCAGGGCGTTCAGGTGTAAGAGTGAATGAACGTGTGGATAGGCTTGCAGGTATGGCTGCGGTACAAAGTGGACGAGCAATGGACCATGCTGATATTATAATTCCCTAATGGAGAGAGGGCGAGTACATGATTCAAGTAAAAGTGGTGAATCTACAACACTAACAGACTGCAAGAACTCCAAGTCAAGTGTGGTGTAACTAGACAAGAACACCATGCTGGTAGCCACAGAAGAATAGTAAACCAACAAAGAACCGGTGTCGTTAGTCGCCACAAGCTGAGGGAAATACTGAGGGGGAGATCGAAGCACTTATGGACTAATTGGTTCGACGTGCAGTGATTATGATCCGACGACTAAACTAAACTAAACTAAATTGTTAATAGTTTTCATATCTACATTTACCAAATATCAAAGAAATATCACTTCTGACACGAGGTAACAGTTGAACCGACAATTGTAGGAAATTTATTACGCGCAATAGCCCAATACGCAATGATACATGCGCGTAGTAGGCACGTGCGCATATGGCATGTGCGCAATTGTTATGTTCGCAATTGGTATGTGCGCAATTGTCTGGTTGCCATCAGTGCCTCATCATTGAGCTCGCGTAACACTTCATCATTGGTCTCACTGGAAACAACATCATTTATCCTCATCAACACTTCATCATTGGTCTCATTGGAAACAACATCATTTATCCTCATCAACACTTCATCATTGAATTCATTGGAAACATTATCACTTATCCTCATCAACACTTCATCATTGGTCTCATTGGAAACAACATCATTTATCCTCATCAACACTTCATCATTGAATTCATTGGAAACATTATCACTTATCCTCATCAACACTTCATCATTGGTCTCATTGGAAACAACATCACTTATCCTCATCAACACTTCATCATTGGCCTCATTGGAAACATTATCACTTATCCTCATCAACACTTCATTATTGGTCTCATTGGAAACAACATCATTTATCCTCATCAACACTTCATCATTGGTCTCATTGGAAACAACATCATTTATCATCATCAACACTTCATCATTGGTCTCATTGGAAACAACATCATTTATCCTCATCAACACTTCATCATTGGTCTCATTGGAAACATTATCACTTATCATCAACACTTCATCATTGAATTCATTGGAAACATTATCACTTATACGTATGCAGTTATATTGCCAGTGCAGAAAGCTGGATTTTGCTGTGATTGATGTCCCCTTCGACAAGAATTGCAATTCAAGTGATGAACAGTTTTGTGTTGCTACATTCGCGACGGCCATATGCATTTTATGCGGTGCAGGTTGCTTTTTGTGGCGGTACGCGGCTGTTTCATTCTGGAATTAGTTCACACAGGAAACTTTTCACAGTTGTTAGCATTTCGTGTGATATCCATTGGCACAGGAACGGAGCAATTATGGGGTGACCCGGTGCAGTGAAGTTGGAACCGTACTTATGAACTATGAACTATCATCATTTATCCTCATCAACACTTCATCATTGACCTCATTGGAAACATCATCACTTCACCGTGAACTTTCACTGCTCACGAAAACATCATCAACACTTCATCTTTAATTGATCATTATCAAATTGCCAGCTAAATTCTTTTCACATTTTCAAATCTCGGCATTTAAAAAAAAACTTTTATGTTTTTTAGTCGTCTTATAATTAATTGTCCGTTCTGTTGTTTACCAAATAACACAAATGAAATGTTAGAAATTCGATTATTGTTTTATATATGCGTTCAACAGACTGGCGGTCAACAGACTTGTGTCCCACATATTGGCGGTCAACAGACTGGCGGTCAACAGACTTGTGTCCCACATATTGGCGGTCAACAGACTGGCAGTCAACAGACTGGTGGTCAACAAACTGGAGGTCAACATACTGCGAGTCAGAACCACGCAGTTGAGATGCCAACGTGTTGCATTTTTTATCCGTAACAGCGAAATGTTACAACCAGCTTGAATTAAAAAAAAAAGGATCACTGTAACCCTAATGAACTACGCCGGCGGTAGCACTAGCTACTAGTAATTGAGAATTGATTTCTCACGTCAAACAGGTAGACAAGCAGAGGCTTGACTAAGAGAATATATGCATCCCCCCCCCACCCCTTACACCTTTCCTTTCCCATTTTCTGCTTCCCTCAGCAGAAAGTAGTTGACGTCAAATAATGTCTAGAGAAACACAGCAGGTAGAGAAACACAGCAGGTAGAGAAACACAGCAGGTAGAGAAACACAGCAGGTAGAGAAACATAACAACAGCTCTAACAACATTCAAGCTCAACATATAGTGGCTGGCATCCAAGACATACACACGATTCATGTTGAAGATCACATGTCAAACGCTGACTTCAGCAAATGATAGTCTATCATAATAACTGATGAATTATTGGCGTTTGAAGAACAGTTCATCAAGTATAAAATTTAAGATATATCGATTACAAAATAAAAGAAGAATATGGAAAATGGAGAAACTATTGAACGAATAATTATTGCTTTATAATCTGACGTCATAGTACTCCTGGTAGACCCACAAGTACCCAGTCTCCTTCAACAGATGTCGAAGGGAATTCATACTGATGGTTCCAGTGGCTAGCCTCTTAAACACACACACACGTCACTATGGTCATCTGACATTCATTTCTACTTGTACAACAAAGTGTCATTTCTTATTCCTTAAATCGCTACATAGATTCATCATCAAATGGCTACTTAGATTCATCATCAAATCACTACATAGATTCATCATCAAATTGCTACATAGATTCATCATCAAATCGCTACATAGATTTATCATCAAATTTAGTGTCCTCAACCAACAGGGGATCACTAAGAAACCGAAGAACATCCCTCTATTAGATAGAAAAATATAAATAAAGACCACTATTTAACTGTATCCATAAGGAAATCAGAATCAAAGAAAACTGTCATATACTACAAGCAAGAATGCGAAAATTGATGTATTTTCTATATGTAACAAAACTGGCATATACTACCAGCAAGAATGCGAAAATTGATGTATTTTCTATATACTACAAGCAAGAATGCGAAAATTGATGTATTTTCTATATACTACAAGCAAGAATGCGAAAATTGATGTATTTTCCATATACTACAAGCAAGAATGCGAAAATTGATGTATTTTCGATATGTAACAAGATTCAAAGGGTTGAAGAGGACCATTATAAAAGAAAGCACCCCGGCAAAAAGGAGAATAGGAAGACCACAGAGATGTATACAGGAGGTACCTGATGATTTCATCATAACAGCTGAATAGGTGTGACGTATGGCCTATAAGAGATAGAAATATCGTAGTACTGTTTCTTGGTGACAAAGTTCTTCTCGAGACAAGCTTATGAAATATTATGCAGTTATAACCAACAAAGAAACAGAGCTTGTAACAGACACATACAAAATTAGTCGAGAGAAAACAGCAATAATTATACCAGAAATATTAAAAACAGAATCTGAATAAATTAGATGTCAAATGTCAATTGAATGTATTTAAATATTGATGTCTCATCATCAAATAGCTTGTCCTGAGCGGTACTGTGCCACCCCAACAGTCCTCCGGAATTTCTCTCTCTCTCATAGACCAGATGTCCTGCCTCTGCAGCTGTCATGTTCAAACCATTAGGTACATCCTGAATCCATCTTCTCCGTGTTCTTCCTCTTCTTCCCTTTGACGGTATGCCTCCTTCCATGATGGTCTTCTCAGCCCTTCATGTCTTTTTATATGTCCAAAATATCTCAATTTTCTCTTTCGTATTTGTAGCATCAGCCAGTTTTCTTTGATTTTGAGTTCTTTCTGGAGAGATCTATTTGTTCTCTTCTCTGTCCAAGATATACGAAGGACTCTTCTGTAACACTTATATTCGAAAGCACTTATATGTTTTTCCACTGCTTTATTAAATGTTCATGCTTCACACCCATACTTTGCCACTGGGAATATGCATGCTCTTAGTATTCTGATCTTTGTTTTCTTATCAGTTCCGTTCCATACTGTTTTTAGTTGTTTAATTGTTTGTAAAGCCATTTTTGTTCTTCTTTTAATTTCCAACTGTTCACATTTCCATCTGTTGTTAGAAGTGAACCAAGATATTCAAAACTGTTCACATTTTCTACTATTGATGTTTTCTAGATTGATGTCTACGAGAAATAAAAATAATTAACATAAAAGATGACGAAGAGGGGAGACGTGATAAAAATGTCGGGTCATCCACAAGTAACAACTATTTAAATAAAAGAAAAAGTCAAGATATGCTGGGCATACTGTTAGGAAAAAAGTAATCAAATATTCACAAAACTGGCGTTGAAGATGGAAGCAAATGGTTCAAGTAATCAAATATTCACAAAACTGGCGTTGAAGATGGAAGCAAATGTTTCATGAAATAAAGGACACCCCAGGGAAACCTTAAAGCGAACTTTACTGAGAGAGAGAGACGAGAAATATCGTATTAAATTCATTAGAAAAGATTGAACGAGTTGACTAGGATAAAGCGGTATGGACACATAGCTTGTAGACCATATATAACATACAACGGTACAAGAGAATACAGTATACATATTTTAGGTATTCTAGATATGTTTTAGATTAAATATACTGTTTGCGGATTGTTCTCACAAATGATCATAATCCGCAATAACTGAAAACAGTTTGTATGTTTCATTCTTATTTTGTAACTTCTTGGTTTGTTCTTCGAGTCGTTGTCTTGTTCACAGTTTCCACTATATTTCATGATGATATTGCACTATATTTCATGACGATATTGCACTATATTTCATGATGATATTGCACTATATTTCATGATGATATTGCACTATATTTCATGATGATATTCCACTATATTTCATGATGATATTGCATGTTTGAATATATTTGCTAATATAACTTTTTCTCCTTTTTTTTCTTTTCTTTAATCTTTGTTTGTCTCACAGCGTCAAGATCAGAAGAGATTTATAGAACGGGCATTTGTGAGCGCTTCATAGTGTATTTCATCGACTCTTCTATTTCTGAGTTTCCCCTTTGTGTGATCGTCCTTTTGCTTTGTATCAATTGTAATATTACATGATTATATTTGGTTTCATCTCGTTTAATACTGCAGTATTTTCATTGTCTTTGTTAACACCATTTGACTGGACATTGACTTTAGCTGTTGATATTCTAACATACTCCAACTACTATGGTTAGGACATGTGAGAAGAATGGAAACTTGTCGCATACCGAAACAAATGTTGTTCTGTAAACTTTCGGAGGAGAAGAAGCAGCAGGCCAGATCACTGCTTAAATATAAAGATGCATGCAAGGCCTCAATGAAGAACTTTTCTATAGGTCCCAGCACATGGGAAAAACTAACTGATGACAGAGTGGTGTGGAAGGCGATATTGCGAAAGGGCGCAGACACTTTTGAGAAGAGACTTATGTATGAGCTGAAAGACAAGAGAGAAAGGCGAAAACTCAGGGTTGTCACAGTAAAACAATTGCCAACTGACAGACTGTAGAGACGTAAAAGGTCATACACATTCTAACATACAGGACTGCATCTGATTGACAAGAAATGATCCAAGATATTCAATGAACATAACATACTTCTCTATGCGGGACAATCATTATAGTTTTCTAACATATTTTGAGAATGCATTCATGCTTTGTTGGTCTTTGAATAACTACACGATTTGACTGGAGCGCAAGAGAGAATAACTACACAGTCATGACTAATATACCTTCAATCATATTTAATGGTGTCAGCATCTGTAACTTAAGCGGTCACAAGCTCGATCACAACTCAAGAGTACCTGGCTCAAAATCCGCGGAAGGCACGTTTGAAAACAAATCAGTTCTATTGGTTTTTTATGAAAGATAAAAATAGACCTCACCTTTCAGAAAGCAATGACAAACTACTGAACGTTTAAGTGATGCCTAGGAAATCGGCGACTCGTTTACTGTGGTTGATGGCTTAGTCCTGCAGAGGATATGCCACGATTTTCATATTTTCATATTTGATGGTAGCTGACGGACAGTCATGACAGGCTACACTATCTTAAAATAATCGTCGACTGTACCATAACTTACAAACATCACATCGAGCAAACGATACAGCTCGTCAAGCTATGTTGTACCCTAACTTACAAACATCACATCGAGCAAACGGTACAGCTCGTCAAGCTATGTTGTACCCTAACTTACAAACATCACATCGAGCAAACGGTACAGCTCGTCAAGCTATGTTGTACCCTAACTTACAAACATCACATCGAGCAAACGGTACAGCTCGTCAAGCTATGTTGTACCCTAACTTACAAACATCCCATCCAGCAAACAATATAGCTCGTCAAGCTATGTCTCGCAAATCTTTAAAGATTTGGTATCCGCACGACTCGAACAGCGATTTCCTGTTTTCTCTCGTTCCATCATGTGGTTATGACTGTTGTTGAGTAGACACGGATTTGGCATCTCACGACATTGTGAACTGGAACGTTTTAAAAATGAAGCCAGGCGTGTACACACTAGGTATATTCCCGTCGTGAAAGTGAGACGTTTTATTGCCATCCTGTTATTCGTTACCACATGCGACTTGTGGGGTGGGGAGGGGAGGGGGTGAGAGGTCAATGGCGTGAAGTCTATGGGATGGCGTGGTTAGATAAGTTACCTTACGTTCTGAGAATCAAGGGCTCGAATGCGGACAGCTTTATTCGGTCACGTGTGCAATTTCTCTTGAGATGCCTTAGAATTGTAGTTGGATCTACGGAGTTCGTAATTGTGCAATACTCTCGATAGGTTGCACGACAGGTTGCACGACAGGTTGCACGACAGGTTGCTCGACAGGTTGCACGACAGATTGCACGACAGGTTGCACGACAGGTTGCACGACAGGTTGCGCGACAGGTTGCACGATAGGTTGCATGACAGGTTGCACGACAGGTTGCACGACAGGTTGCACGACAGGTTGCTCGACAGGTTGCTCGACAGGTTGCACGACAGGTTGCACGACAGGTTGCTCGACAGGTTGCATGCAATTTTTGCGGGGAATGATCGAGACATATTGGAAAACCAGGTGTAGTAAGATGAGTTCATTTCCTGTATATCCTTTTTTTTTTGTCACTTGTTACCATTTTTCTAACTTCATAACCACAATTTATTGGAGACAATAAATAGCAAATACACAACAATCAATCAATCAAGTGCCATGCCTGCCGGCGTAGGCGATCATGTCTCTCCACAACTCTCTTTGCTTGGTGCATGTAATCAGTTCTGACGTCGATATTTTGTCGAACCATGATGTCAGGCCATCCAACATCTTCTCCCTCTGTCTTCCACGATCTCTCTTCCCTGAATTTTACCTGTAGTCACCAAATGTTCTAAACCTTCTCTTCGCATTATATGCCCGAAGAACCTTGATTGTCGGATTCTTATTCTTTTGATAAGGTTTCTTTGTGTGCAGACCTGATTTAAAACCTCCACGTTTGTTTTCTTTGCTGTCAATGGAATTCTCAACATTCTTCTGTAAAACCACATCTCTGTGGCTTCCAATGATCGTATTGATTGTTTGTTCAATGTCCATGATTCGCTGCCATACATAAGAATTGGTTCAATATAGCATTGGAGTACTCGTTTTCGCAGTGTAATTGGTAGTGAGTTCACGCATAGTGTGTTCTTCATTTTCATAAAAGCTGCTTTCGTTTGAGCTATTCTACTCCTAATCTCTGTTGTACATCTTCCATCTGATGTTAAGAATGTTCCTAGATACTTGAATCGATGGACTTGTTTCAGTGTTGTGTTATTTATTTTGATATTGCATGTTGGTGTTTCTTGTTTCTTGGAGACAACCATAACCTCTGTTTTCTTTATATTCATGCTTAATCCTTTCTTTTCACTTTCTCTCACTAGTATATCTATCACGTCTTGCAGATCGTGTTCATTTGTAGCCATGAGAATTGTGTCATCAGCGTACCTTAGGTTGTTTATATTTTGTCCACCGACTGCTATTCCTGTCTTTTCTTCTATAGATCTCATGATGTTTTCGCTATATAAGTTGAATAGGTCTGGTGAGAGTACGCACCCTTGCCGTACTCCTAACTGTATCGCCTGATAGATTCCAATCTTACTCTCTAGTATAATGGCTGCGCTTTGTTGCCAGTACAAATTCTTGACCAGTCTAAGATCTTTACCATCAATATTTATACTTTCTAACATGCTGATTATTTCTCCATGTTTTACTTTATCGAAAGCTTTTGCGTAGTCTATGAAACATAGGTATAAGTCCAACTTCATTTCTATTGATCTTTCCATTATTGTTCTTATTGTATATATTGCGTTGTTTGTTCCTCTGCGTTCAACAAAGCCACATTGTTCTTCCTTAACTTCTGGTCTTATTTTGTTTCGTACCCTTCTCATAATAATGCTGAAAAGTAGTTTTGTTACGTGACTCATGAGGCTGATTGTGCGGTGTTCTTCGCATTCTATCGTTCCTGCTTTCTTTGGTAGTGCTATAAAAATGGATTGTCGTAAATATTTGGGTACATATCCAATGTTGTAGATGTCATTGAATAATTTTGTTAAAACGCCTATGCCCAATTCGCCTGTTGCTTCTATTTCTTCTGTTGTTATGTTGTCTGGTCCTGGGGTTTTGCCTTTTTCGTGTGTCTTATGGCGTTGATAACTTCTGATGGAAGTATTTGTGGTCCTTCATGGTTGTAATTGATGTGTATTTCTTGTCTGTTATCACTGTATAAGTCCTTAATGTACTCTGTCCATCTTTCTATTTTCTTGTCTGTTTCCCTCAGGATATCTCTTTGTTTTGATTTTAAACATCCAGTAGTTGCGCGTTTATGTCTGCCAAGTAAGTCGTCTACGTTTTCGTATATTGATTTGGGGTTTTCTTTGTGTTCTGTTTCGATCTGTTTGCATTTTTCATTTAGCCACTCTTCTTTTGCTGTTTTACATTTTTGTCTTATCTCTTTATTGATTCGATCATATTCTACTTTATTCTGTTTGTTTTTCCTTCTATTTTCTATTAATTCCAAACTGTCTTCTGTCATCCATTTCTTTTTGATCCGTTGACACAACAATACTAATGATATTAAGGCACGAAGGTCAAGCACTACATATAGTAGATGGCCTAAGCTCAAACATATAGTAGATGGCCTAAGCTCAAACATATAGTAGATGGCCTAAGCTCAAACATATAGTAGATGGCCTAAGCTCAAACATATAGTAGATGGCCTAAGCTCAAACATATAGTAGATGGCCTAAGCTCAAACATATAGTAGATGGCCTAAGCTCAAACATATAGTAGATGGCCTAAGCTCAAACATATAGTAGATGGCCTAAGCTCAAACATATAGTAGATGGCCTAAGCTCAAACATATAGTAGATGGCCTAAGCTCAAACATATAGTAGATGGCCTAAGCTCAAACATATAGTAGATGGCCTAAGTGCTTCAAACATATAGTAGATGGCCTAAGCTCAAACATATAGTAGATGGCCTAAGCTCAAACATATAGTAGATGGCCTAAGCTCAAACATATAGTAGATGGCCTAAGCTCAAACATATAGTAGATGGCATAAGCTCAAACATATAGTAGATGGCCTAAGCTCAAACATATAGTAGATGGCCTAAGCTCAAACATATAGTAGATGGCATAAGCTCAAACATATAGTAGATGGCCTAAGCTCAAACATATAGTAGATGGCCTAAGCTCAAACATATAGTAGATGGCCTAAGCTCAAACATATAGTAGATGGCCTAAGCTCAAACATATAGTAGATGGCCTAAGCTCAAACATATAGTAGATGGCCTAAGCTCAAACATATAGTAGATGGCCTAAGCTCAAACATATAGTAGATGGCCTAAGCTCAAACATATAGTAGATGGCCTAAGCTCAAACATATAGTAGATGGCCTAAGCTCAAACATATAGTAGATGGCCTAAGCTCAAACATATAGTAGATGGCCTAAGCTCAAACATATAGTAGATGGCCACAAATATATAGATGGCTAAGCTCAAACATATAGTAGATGGCCTAAGCTCAAACATATAGTAGATGGCCTAAGCTCAAACATATAGTAGATGGCCTAAGCTCAAACATATAGTAGATGGCCTAAGCTCAAACATATAGTAGATGGCCTAAGCTCAAACATATAGTAGATGGCCTAAGCTCAAACATATAGTAGATGGCCTAAGCTCAAACATATAGTAGATGGCCTAAGCTCAAACATATAGTAGATGGCCTAAGCTCAAACATATAGTAGATGGCCTAAGCTCAAACATATAGTAGATGGCCTAAGCTCAAACATATAGTAGATGGCCTAAGCTCAAACATATAGTAGATGGCCTAAGCTCAAACATATAGTAGATGGCCTAAGCTCAAACATATAGTAGATGGCCTAAGCTCAAACATATAGTAGATGGCCTAAGCTCAAACATATAGTAGATGGCTAAGCAAACATATAGTAGATCCCTAGCTCAAACATATAGTAGATGGCCTAAGCTCAAACATATAGTAGATGGCCTAAGCTCAAACATATAGTAGATGGCTACTCAACATATAGTAGATGGCTAAGCTCAAACATATAGTAGATGGCCTAAGCTCAAACATATAGTAGATGGCCTAAGCTCAAACATATAGTAGATGGCCTAAGCTCAAACATATAGTAGATGGCCTAAGCTCAAACATATAGTAGATGGCCTAAGCTCAAACATATAGTAGATGGCCTAAGCTCAAACATATAGTAATGGCTAGCTAAACTATGTAGATGGCCTAAGCTCAAACATATAGTAGATGGCCTAAGCTCAAACATATAGTAGATGGCCTAAGCTCAAACATATAGTAGATGGCCTAAGCTCAAACATATAGTAGATGGCCTAAGCTCAAACATATAGTAGATGGCCTAAGCTCAAACATAGTAGATGGCCTAAGCTCAACATATAGTAGATGGCCAAGCTCAAACATATAGTAGATGGCTTAAGCTCAAACATATAGTAGATGGCCTAAGCTCAAACATATAGTAGATGGCCAAGCTCAAACATATAGTAGATGGCCTAAGCTCAAACATATAGTAGATGGCCTAAGCTCAAACATATAGTAGATGGCCTAAGCTCAAACATATAGTAGATGGCCTAAGCTCAAACATATAGTAGATGGCCTAAGCTCAAACATATAGTAGATGGCCTAAGCTCAAACATATAGTAGATGGCCTAAGCTCAAAAATATAGTAGATGGCCTAAGCTCAAACATATAGTAGATGGCCTAAGCTCAAACATATAGTAGATGGCCTAAGCTCAAACATATAGTAGATGGCCTAAGCTCAAACATATAGTAGATGGCCTAAGCTCAAACATATAGTAGATGGCCTAAGCTCAAACATATAGTAGATGGCCTAAGCTCAAACATATAGTAGATGGCCTAAGCTCAAACATATAGTAGATGGCCTAAGCTCAAACATATAGTAGATGGCCTAAGCTCAAACATATAGTAGATGGCCTAAGCTCAAAGAATGATAAACCAGGTGATCACATTTGCAACTTCTGAAATAGAAAAAAATAGATGTGATAGATTTAATCTTTCAAACTTTGCAATATTTCATAACGTCATTGTTACTCTTGGAATGGAATACGGACACTGGGACAATAGGATAGAGGAACTCCAAGTTAAATGTATATTGATCAACTGTTTTTGCTTGCTGGTGTGTGCTATAAGCAAATAGCACTGAGGCTTTTTCTCAATATCATCTGTACGTTAGTTATTGAAGACGGATAACATGAAAAAATTGAAGAATCTATGAAATGTTTGAAAAAATTTGGAAAATTCAACTTTTTACTAGCAAGACTTTACAATAAACTCATACCATCAGAATTCGATGTACAACCGTTGCCCCCAGCAACATAAGGCCAACTAGCTAAGGCGGGAAAACAACAATTCCTGCACAATGGGGCCTGGATTTTATAAGTGCTTGATAGAATACTGTACGGTTTTCTGCACTTTTACAAAGTTCTACGAGTCCATCGTAATTTATTGATGAAATATTTTAATAAAATTGATATTCCTGAGCGTTAAACTTAATTTGTAACATAATATAACCTTGATTTAGCATGTTGTGTTTTTCATAAGTTTGTCTTTATCTAACAACACTCTCTCTCACGATCGTATCTAACAACACTCTCTCTCACGATCGTATCTAACAATACTCTCTCTCACGATCGTATCTAACAATAGTCTCTCTCACGATCGTATCTAACAATAGTCTCTCTCACGATCGTATCTAACAATACACTCTCTCACGATCGTATCTAACAATACTCTCTCTCACGATCGTATCTAACAACACTCTCTCTCACGATCGTATCTAACAACACTCTCTCTCACGATCGTATCTAACAATACTCTCTCTCACGATCGTATCTAACAATAGTCTCTCTCACGATCGTATCTAACAATAGTCTCTCTCACGATCGTATCTAACAATACACTCTCTCACGATCGTATCTAACAATACTCTCTCTCACGATCGTATCTAACAATAGTCTCTCTCACGATCGTATCTAACAATACTCTCTCTCACGATCGTATCTAACAATACTCTCTCTCACGATCGTATCTAACAATAGTCTCTCTCACGATCGTATCTAACAATAGTCTCTCACGATCGTATCTAACAATAGTCTCTCTCACGATCGTATCTAACAATAGTCTCTCTTACGATCGTATCTAACAATACTCTCTCTCACGATCGTATCTAACAATAGTCTCTCACGATCGTATCTAACAATAGTCTCTCTCACGATCGTAATCTCGATCGTATCAAAAAAGTTGAATGCAAGGTCGCGCGACGGCTGTGTTCTGATTTCCGAAATTGTTTACCTGAGCCCGCCGGCCGTATGTTATCGGAGTCCACGGTACAACTAAGATGCCATGGGAACTATCTGCATGTTTACTTGTCCACATCTGCTTGAAAGACTGCGCACTACTTGGTCTTCACGGAAGTGTCACTTCTGGTTAGTAATCAATCAAATGACATTCATTGTTTGTGAATTGTATCCATATATTGGAAGACAATAAGGGTTTTTGTTATGACGAGAAAACTCAGATTATATCTGCCTGATAAAACAAAATATCAACATAACACAAAAAGTATTAGTATTGAATACATTGAAAATATTACAAATGTTGAATACATAGAAAATATTACAAATGTTGAATACATAGAAAATATTACAAATGTTGAATACATAGAAAATATTACAAATGTTGAATACATAGAAAATATTACAAATGTTGAATACATAGAAAATATTACAAATGTTGAATACATAGAAAATATTACAAATGTTGAATACATAGAAAATATTACAAATGTTGAATACATAGAAAATATTACAAATGTTGAATACATAGAAAATATTACAAATGTTGAATATCTTAGCCTCGATAGTTAACAACAATAGAAACTATCAACGAAATTAGAAGATTAGTCATGTCAATTCAGAGAGTAACAAGTAGAAAGAAACTATGGCATAACACAAGCAAAGACAAGTAAAACGTCTGAGGATATGAACAGATATTGATGTCAAAAACTAACCATAAAACAAACATAAAGTCGAAAGGAAAATCTTTTGTAACAAAATGCAGTATACACATTTTTAGACAGCATTGAACAGACAATAGCAAACATGTAAACATACTATATATTCATTTCTTCCCTTCTGATGTATCCTTAGCTTGATAATGACTGTTTGGTCGAAACGTCGTTGTTTATTGTTACTGTTTTTGTACTTTGTAAAACTACAGTATTTTGTTTTTACGTGTTTCGCCAGTTTTGAAGACCTACATATTCTTCATTGTGTCTAAAACTATACTTTCTGTCGCTAGAACATCGTGTCTGTTGCTTGAAAGTTACAGCCAATTATGACAAGAAGATTGTATTTGTAAATTCAGACAGTTCGCATGCAACGATGGAAATACATTTTTATTTATGTTAGAAAATGCATCCAGGGAACAGCACTATAATATAACAACATTATAACTGACTATTGAAACAACAATTATTCATTAACTTTGGCATCTAGAAAGATGTTGATTGATTTCATAGACACTCAAATATGATGTTTGCCATTACAGAATATCAGTCTTGAAATCAGAGCTCGTCACACAAATTAATCTCTAATGATTAATGATAAAAATAAATCTTATAACGAGATCATGAACAAACAAGCGAATACTTCCTTGTTCATGTTATTGAATATTAAAATTGTCTGTTTTTCTAAAATTGTCCTTTTTATTCTCTATTTCTTGTGCATATTATAATCTTCAATTTGAATTTTTGTCTCTATTCCTTTTGAGGGCGCTGTAGTTTGTTGTCTCTATTCCTTTTGAGGGCGCTGTAGTTTAAATGGTAGTGAGCTCGATCGAGAGGAAGCAAATTTGTTCCCATGCATTTTTAGGAACGGCAAAAAATAAACCTCGCCGTTCCGAAAGCAATGACAAACAACTGAACGTATAAGTGGTACGTAGAAAATCGAAGACTATTTTACTGTGGTTGATGACGAGGTTATGTAAATGATATGTCACGATTTTCATTTCTTGTGTAAATTATAATCTTCTATATCATTGTTATTTTTTATTTCTTGTGTATATTATAATCTTCTATATCATTGTTATTCTCTATTTCTTGTGTATATTATAATCTATCATTGTTATTCTTTATTACTTTTGTAAATTATAATCTTCTATATCATTGTTATTCTTTATTTCTTGTGTAAATTATAATCTTCTATATCATTGTTATTCTTTATTTCTTGTGTAAATTATAATCTTCTATCATTGTTATTCTTTATTTTTTGTGTATATTATAATCTTCTATATCATTGTTATTTTTTATTTCTTGTGTATATTATAATCTTCTATCATTGTTATTCTTTATTTCTTTTGTAAATTATAATCTTCTATATCATTGTTATTCTTTATTTCTTTTGTATATTATAATCTTCTATCATTGTTATTCTTTATTTCTTGTGTAAATTATAATCTTCTATCATTGGTATTCTTTATTTCTTGTGTAAATTATAATCTTCTATATCATTGTTATTCTTTATTTCTTGTGTATATTATAATCTTCTATATCATTGTTATTCTTTATTTCTTGTGTATATTATAATCTTCTATCATTGTTATTCTTTATTACTTTTGTAAATTATAATCTTCTATATCATTGTTATTTTTATTTTTTTGTATATTATAATCTTCTATATCATTGTTATTCTCTATTTCTTATGTATATTATAATCTTCTATCATTGTTATTCTTTATTTCTTGTGTAAATTATAATCTTCTATATCATTGTTATTCTTTATTTCTTGTGTATATTATAATCTTCTATCATTGTTATTCTCTATTACTTTTGTAAATTATAATCTTCTATATCATTGCTATGCATCCAAACTCCACATTATACAGAGTCTTATATAACAGAACAAACGCAAGGAAGGCGAGTGGAATACCACGGAAAATATGGTTAGATGGCGTAGAAGCATCCTGTGAAAGAGCAAAAATAACAATCACACCAGAACAGCGCAAGACAAAAACAGAAAACCACGACACTGGGCAACAACCCGGTAGCAGTGTGACGACAAAAAGAAGAAGAAGAAGATATCATTGCTATTGTCTCTTGTGTAAATTATAGTCTTCTATATCAATATTGGAACATAGGTACACGTGACCATATATTTAACATGAGAACAATCATAGAAAAATCTAGAGAGTATAATGTAGATCTATACACTTGCTTTACTGACTACTCAAAGGCATTTGATTGTGTAAAGCATCAAGAATTGTGGAAGATTATGGTAGAAATGGGATTTCCATTACATTTAATACAGATCATAAGAGAACTTTATAGTGATCAAATGGCGGCTGTAAGAGCATGTGATGATACATCAGACTGGTTTGACATAGGGCAGGAGTCAGACAATGCTGCATTCTGTCGCCTTGTCTGTTTAACATATATGCAGAAAACATCATGAGGAATGTTACAGAAGATAGCGGAAAAGAACAATACGATCCTTTTATAATCGGAGGAAGATAAATACCTGAGCTACGATACGCTGACGATACAGTGTTACTGTCAACATCACAAAAAGGGATTTAGAAATTATTAGGAGAAGTGAAAGATAAAAGCGAAAAACAAAATCTATATCTCAATGGGGAGGAAAAAAAATGATGACAACAGATAAAACAAACATGACAAAAGATATTTTTATAAACGGAGAGAAAATAGAAAATGTGAACAGTTCTGAATATCTTGATTCACTGCTAACAAAAGATAGAAATGAGATGAAGGAAATTAAAAGAACAAACATGGCTTTACAAAAAATTTAAACTAAAAACAGTATGGAACGGAACTGATAAGAAAACAAAGATCAGAATACTAAGAGCATGCATATTTCAAGTGGTAACGTGTGGATGTGAAGCGTGGACATTTAATAAAGCAGTGGAAAACATATATGTGCTTTCGAATATAAGTGTTATAGAAGAGTCCTCCGTATATCTTGGACAGGGAAGAGAACAAATAGATCTATTCAGAAAGAACTCAAAATCAAAGAAAACTGGCTGATGCTACAAATACGAAAGATAAAATTGAGATATTTTGGACATATAAAAAGACATAAAGGGCTGGAGAAGACCATCATGGAAGGAGACATACCGACAAAGAGAAGAAGAGGAAGACTACGGAGAAGATGGATTCAGGCTGTAACTGATGGTCTGAACATGACGGCTGCAGAGGCATTACATCTGGCATATGAGAGAGAGAAATTCCGGTGGACTGTTGCGGTGGCAAAGTTCTACTCAGGGCAAGCTATTTGATGATGATGATATCATTATTTATTCCCTATTTCTATATCATTGTTATTCTCTATTTCTTGTGTATATTATTATCTTCTATACAATTGTTATTTTTGGGGATATATTATAATCTGCTATATCGTTTTTTGTCCACTCACTTTTCGTCAACAACTTCGGTAATCTACGGAACACCGCTGGTGCAGAACGACTAACAGCCTCAATTTATGTGATCATGTCCCCCTTATAACTATCATACAAAAATCCTCTATGTAACGAACAAGTACACTTTACGAAATGTTACTTTACTGTGTACACATTTTCTGTCATCACTTTTCAATGCTATCCTCATTAACCTCATTTTCCTCTACTCGTTAAAATCGTCGTTTCGCTTAGAGAAGATTGAGCAGTCATTTGAAAGCTCATACGGTGAAATAATGTGTCATTCGCAAGGTATGAAAAAATGTCATTGAAATTGCATGTGTTTGAGACCGCTGAATGGTTTCAGACTTACGAACGGCAAACTAATGAGACCGCTGAATGGTTTCAGACTTCACGAACAGGCAAAACTAAATGAGAATGAACTATCAAAAGAAATTGAACACATTAGACAAAGGCTTCTGTAGCAAGAAATAAATTCCCAAGCAATAAAAATATGCACGGATGCAGAGAAAAGGAAAAAAAAGACGAGAAAACGCACGAGACAAAAAGTAACGAAAGTTTTTAAAAATTTAAAAAAAAAGAGATGGTAAAAGATGTTACATGTTATGAGACATAGAAGGAATAATACATTGAAAATGAAAATCGTGGCATATCCTTTACAAAACGTCGCTATCAACCACAGTAAACTCGTCTTTGCTTTTCTAGGTACCACTTATACTTATAGTTCGTTCCAAAATTCGTGACCGTTATTCGTCATCGTTACCGACCGATATAAAATCATCCCCTGTGACAGAAATTATTGATTTTTACATTTTTATATAGGTAACAGTGACGACCTTCCAATTGTATTTTTTGCCCACCCAAACCTTTAGTTCTGTAAGATTTTATTATATGTTATTACTATAATTACAGCGATGTTGATTTGGTATACTTATCGAAATTTTACAGTACGGCTGTCAAGTTTGTCTATAACTAAACATTTCCGTGTTCCACATGCAATTCAGTGCAAGTTAAAATCGGGAATCCGTGGAATTAATCAGTTCACAATGTATCCTAACGACTGCCATTGGCGAATGTACGCAACATTTACTTTCATTTATAGGAGTGGTAGGTATCATTTGTTCACTATGTCACCTTTCTTTTTTATAATATGTAATAGGGATACGCCTTTGCAAACATTCGCCACCATTTTGTGTATTACTGTAAATTCTAAACTTTGGTTACCATTTTGTTGTGCTTATGTAAAGTTATATAACAAAAAACGTATTTTCCATCAACTAAGCTACTTACCAATTAGTTAAACATGAATTCGTATCGTCGGGAGGTATATAAGACTGCATGCAAAAAATTACTTGTATCCATCAGATAAATTTCGTACAAGTTAAACCTAAGTGTGATCACGAATTTTGGAACGAACTATAGTTTGAGATTGCTTTCTGAACGATGAGATCTTCTTTTACCGTTCTTTAAAATCCAAGTACGAATGACATACTCAAAAGAGAAGATGGAAATGGCTCGGACATGTTATGAGAATGAGACAAGAAATGCCTGCAAGGATAGCCCTCACTTGGACACCAGAGGGAAAGAGAAAGAAAGGCAGACCACGGACAACATGGAGGCGCATGATGGAAGAGGAACTGGACACCGCATCTCTGACGTGGGGCTCTGCGCTGAAGGTTGCACGGGACAGGAGAGCATGGAAAGTCCTTTCTGAAGCCCCATGTGTCACTAGGCATGACGGGATTAAGTAAGTAAGTAAAATCCAAGTACACGAATATTCTTCTAAACACGCGGAGATTGAACCAGGTACGTTTGGGTTGAGATCGAGCTCATTACCACTTAAGCTACCTGACATCAAAAGAAAGAGAAAGAAAAGTCACAAATAAACTACGACAGAAGAAGAAACAACTTTCCCAAACAAACTATAGTGTGGATATAAAAATCACGAAGAAATATATGTAGGACATATCTGCCTGTGGAACATAAAATGAATACATATTAACAGAAGCAAATGTAAAACTGGATCAAATTAAGTGTGCTTGACACCAAGTAATTAGAAGAGCTATTAACAGCTCTACAATAACAACAATGTAATAAATAATATAACTACAACATCTAGGAGATAACAGAAGTGAAAAATTCAACATGATGGCAGAAACATTCAGACACTTACAATTGCACCCAATGCACAAGGAAATAAAAACATAATAACGAAGAACAGATTGAAGAGACTAAACTTCAACCACCTTAAAAGAAAAATAATTATTGTTAATTTTTAAAAAAGCAACCTCAGAAAGCTAAGAGTACTAGAAACAGTTTGGAGCAATTTGGGGCATTTTGAATGAAAAAATGAAACTCATGGCATATCATTTACAGGACCTAGCCATCAACAACAGTAAACGAGTTGTCGATTTTCTAGACACCACTTATTCGTTCAGTAGTTTGCCATTGCTTTCTGAACGGTGAGGTCTACTTTTAACGTTTGTAAAATTCCAATGGAACTAATTTGCTTCCAAACTTGCCCGCCGCGGAGTTTGAACCAGGTACGCTTAGGTTGTGATGGAGCTCACTACCTCTTAAAGCTACAGACACTCACATATTGCAATAACAAAAACACCACAGCTACATACACTGCATACCATACAACACCAGACGTTTAGAAGAGAACTAAGGAAACCCCAGTATTTCTGCCAACTGATATACTTGGTGACTTCAATAATGAATATCCAACATCACAGTGGATACCTGTCTTCACATACCGATTTATATCGAACATCACAGTGGATGCATGTCTTCACATACCGATTTATATCCAACATCACAGTGGATACATGTCTTCACATACCGATTTATATCCAACATCACAGTGGATACATGTATTCACATACCGATTTATATCCAACATCACACTGGATACATGTCTTCACAAACCGATTTATATCCAACATCACATTGGATACATGTCTCCACATACCGATTTATATCCAACATCACAGTGGACACATGTCTTCACATACCGATTTATATCCAACATCACAGTGGATACATGTCTTCACATACCGATTTATATCCAACATCACAGTGGATACATGTCTTCACATACCGATTTATAGAGGATGTAGTAAGTAAGAAAACGGGGACATTTTTAATGGTTATTTTTATTGGTTACTAAACTGACGTCATTGCACTTAGAGCAGATCTATAGGTGCTCATTCTTCCCCTAACAGATATCGAAGAGTTTCATAGGTGCTCATTCTTCCCCAACAGATATCGAAGAGTTTCAATACTAATGATTCCGTGGCACGCTGATTAAACACACCTCTCACTCTCCCTCTCAGGTATCCGGTTCTACTTGTACAACTGGTAACTCAAAACTGCTTAAATCGCTTGATCGATTCAACGTCTATTTTAGTGTCCTCATCCAACAGACAGTCGCAAAAAGACCGAAGAACATCCCCTTATCCATCTTCAACTCCCCAACAATCGATGCTGTTGATGCAAGCCTGTCCGCTCTCTCATTACCGTAAACACTCCCATGCCCAAGACAGTATATCCACGTAAGCCTCTGGAGGTTAGAAACTTCTATAGACGACATCCACTCATACCGAAACCTGCCCTTCTGGATCTTGTGAAGCATCGACTGAGAGTCAGATACAACAACGGCCCCGTATATGAAGTCGCAGAGAGCCAATGGAGGGCAGCAGTAACGACCTCAACCTCCATCCTCATACTAGAACTAGTTGTCCTGTACGTCCCACTTTGCTCTGCAACAACCCTACCATGCGCATTAGCCAAGAAACCCCAGCCGGACTTCTCACCACGATGAACCGACCCATCGGTATATACAACATCATCATCCTTTGCATTATCTTCTATCAGCTGCTTAACTGCGAGATCAGCCTTCATGTTGCCCCAATCTATACATTCTCTTCCAAGAGTAATGATAACGTTGAGATAGTTGGTCATGCTACCATCTGTTGGGATCTATTCTTCCCTTTTGGTAGGATCGCAACTGTGGTCACTCTGGCCATTTGTTCTCTCAGCCTGGGCCATCCACGACATGCCACGCTTGATTCTCGTGCTTTTAACATCATTAGTGTTCTTGTGCAGTAGATGTCCCTTATCTGCAGTAACCCGCATATATGCCTTGGTTTGGGCGATTGCATGACGGGAGCGTAGTGACAGAAGGCCGTATATCTCATC
This sequence comes from Arion vulgaris, assembly GCA_020796225.1. Classification (NCBI taxonomy): domain Eukaryota; kingdom Metazoa; phylum Mollusca; class Gastropoda; order Stylommatophora; family Arionidae; genus Arion; species Arion vulgaris. The sequence continues at coordinate 33,656,282 of CM036763.1, read as the reverse complement.
TTCACAATGGGGGTATTTCTAGTGCAGCCCAGAACAATACGCATACTTTCATTCTGAACCCGTTCGAGTCGTTCACATTGTGATCGTGATATCGTTAGAATTCCGAGTCCGTAATCTAGCACGGACGTAACCAGTCGATCGAACAAAATGGCAAGTAGTCTCTGTTCAAGGTGTGCGGCCACCATAACTTTAAGAGCCGCAAGACCACGCTTGCACCGTTGTATCGTCTGTTCAATATGGTGTTTGAAAGATGCACCGTTGTATCGTCTGTTCAATATGGTGTTTGAAAGATGCACCGCTGTATCGTCTGTTCAATATGGTGTTTGAAAGATAGACTACGATCAAAGGTTATTCCAAGATAGCGCAGCCTGTCTCTGCGCTCGATGATACGAAGATTACACGGGGTAGATCAGCCTTGACTATTTAATTATTCAACGAGCACCACAACATACATGCTTTTTCAGGATTTATCTGAGAGCGAGACTCTCTACACCAGCGTTATCCAAAGTGGGCGGTACCGCCTCCCCCCCCAGTGTGCGTTGATGACTTTGTAGCCTCTTTTGCCAGCCATGCTTTTTCAACATTTTCATTCCACCAAGGTGGTTGCAGGAAAGGAGTCCTAGCAGTCTTATTTCTGGCAGTCTGTATACGTAATGGGTTTTCGTGATCAGAGTGGCATGGCGTGTACTGAAAGACAGATTTGGGTCTTCTGTGTCGCAAAGTATTGACTATGTTAAGAAGAACAACGCAGGGGAGATGATCACTTTCTTGAGCCCCGAGAACAATCCATCGAGCAAAAGTAGCATCGGTTGTGGAGATAAGTGCCTGATCGATGACACCATCAGTGTCCTCAGGTCTAGAAGCTAATCGAGTTGGGCGGCCGTCATTCAATATCGTCGTCAGAGTTTAGTAGAGCAGAACTCAAAGCGATGCCATGTCTATGCTCAGTAGCGTTGCCGCGCTCCTTTGATCGAGCCTTGAAATCCCCTGATATAAGAAACTTTGTACATCTGAGAGTTTCTAAACAAAATCCCAGTTATCTGCAATATGCAGTTTGTCTACACGGGCGTACGCATTATAGATTCGCCATTCCTGATCACGAATTGTTAATTGAATTCCTTGTAATTCCACACCCTCAGGTAAGAAGTCATGTGTGTCAAGGCAGATGGGGGGAAGGCCACGTTTCACATAGATAGCCTGACCTCGTCCTACTCTGGTTCACTGGGAGTGAAATAGCATTTTAAGCCCGGACACTCAAGGGTTTTATCCTGCTGCAAGTTGGTTTCCTGAATCAGGAATATGTCGAAGTCATAGACTAGCTTCTAATTGGTCCTCTCTGTTTTGCACTTCGACAATTCCAGTAGCCAATGCGTAGATATTTCAGAGCAAGTCGATCTGTTTTTCTTCTAAACCGTCTCTGTCCAGCTCGTCGCTTACGTCCATTTCTCTTCTCTCATCTACCTCTTCTTTTGTATGCATATTTTCTTGTCTGATCTGCTGGAGGATCAGTCAACGGTGCACGAACACCATAGTACCGGCTGGATGGTTGAAGACATTCGTTTTTATTCCCAGATTTTCATTAGAAACGTTTGTATTTGGTCGTCCATTTGTTTTTTTAAATTTGTCACTCCTGTTGTTCGTTTGCTTGATAAAGGCCTTGTTGGTCGAAACGTTGCTGTATTTTGTCATTGTTTTTGTCATTTGTAAAACTACAGTACTTTGTGATTACGTGTTTCGGAAATTTGGGTACATTGTATAACACCCATGTTCTGCTAGAGAACACTCAAACAAACTACAATGACAAAACTACAAGTAATCCTAGAAGTTACCAAGATACTGGGGAAACATAGGCTCAAATGATTAAATATAACCTTCCAAGCGACTGCATATAAGTTTTCCAGCCTTTCCAAATAAGAACATAGAGAGCATTTAACAAGCACTGCTATAGAGCACTTATATCAGCGGTCCGTCAAGAACATAGTAGTACACGGTGCGAGAGAGAGACTCCAGCACAATGTGGTTTGGTAGAAAATGATGTAACTGACAGATTAGTTAAAGCAGGTACTAAATACAGAATAATTCCATCATAGAGTCTTACTGAATGAATCAACAACACTTACTAAAGGAAATTACAAATATTCATGAAGTCATAGAACAGGCAGCAATCACCCACAAGACCACATTCTAAAGATGAACATAATCCAACAAAGCATAAACGTTAGGATCCACACCGGTAGGGCCGTCCCGTGCTATGATACAGAGAGGCAGCCGCATCAGGTGAAACCGAAAGGGGGCGGATATACAGCAAAATCAAAATCCCAATTGAATATTATTATAAAGAAAAACTATTTAAGGGGCGGCATTTCGAAAACTTGCATCATACTGAGGAAATATATCTCATGGTCCTGCACATAGGACTTTGTAGACCACAAGAAAATGTTGACAAAAACTCACAAAAGCACATGCTACAATGTTCACAAAACTACGGAACACATTCTGCAAACATGCACTTTCTTCAATAACATGAGGCTTCAAATATGGCCTTGTACGGCTAATTTGAAGTAGAAATTATTAGACAATGTCAAGGACCTCTTGGTGACTAGTCTGTCGACTAGTACATAAGCGTTTGTCTTTCGACTAGTACATAAGCGTTTGTCTTTCGACTAGTACATAAGCGTTTGTCTGTCGACTAGTACATAAGTGTTTGTCTTTCGACTAGTACATAAGCGTTTGTCTGTCGACTAGTACATAAGTGTTTGTCTGTCGACTAGTACATAAGTGTTTGTCTGTCGACTAGTACATAAGCGTTTGTCTGTCGACTAGTACATAAGCGTTTGTCTTTCGACTAGTACATAAGCGTTTGTCTGTCGACTAGTACATAAGCGTTTGTCTGTCGACTAGTACATAAGCGTTTGTCTTTCGACTAGTACACAAGCGTTTGTCTGTCGACTAGTACATAAGCGTTTGTCTTTCGACTAGTACATAAGCGTTTGTCTGTCGACTAGTACATAAGCGTTTGTCTGTCGACTAGTACATAAGTGTTTGTCTTTTGACTAGTACACAAGCGTTTGTCTGTCGACTAGTACATAAGTGTTTGTCTGTCGACTAGTACACAAGTGTTTATCTGTCGACTAGTACACAAGCGTTTATCTGTCGACTAGTACACAAGCGTTTATCTGTCGACTAGTACATAAGCGTTTGTCTGTCGACTAGTACATAAGTGTTTGTCTTTCGACTAGTACATAAGTGTTTGTCTGTCGACTAGTACATAAGCGTTTATCTGTCGACTAGTACACAAGCGTTTGTCTTTCGACTAGTACATAAGCGTTTGTCTGTCGACTAGTACATAAGCGTTTGTCTGTCGACTAGTACATAAGTGTTTGTCTTTCGACTAGTACATAAGCGTTTGTCTGTCGACTAGTACATAAGTGTTTGTCTGTCGACTAGTACACAAGTGTTTATCTGTCGACTAGTACACAAGCGTTTATCTGTCGACTAGTACACAAGCGTTTATCTGTCGACTAGTACATAAGCGTTTGTCTGTCGACTAGTACATAAGTGTTTGTCTTTCGACTAGTACATAAGTGTTTGTCTGTCGACTAGTACATAAGCGTTTATCTGTCGACTAGTACACAAGCGTTTGTCTTTCGACTAGTACATAAGTGTTTGTCTTTCGACTAGTACATAAGCGTTTGTCTTTCGACTAGTACATAAGCGTTTGTCTGTCGACTAGTACATAAGCGTTTGTCTGTCGACTAGTACATAAGTGTTTGTCTTTTGACTAGTACACAAGCGTTTGTCTGTCGACTAGTACATAAGTGTTTGTCTGTCGACTAGTACAAAGTGTTTATCTGTCGACTAGTACCAAGCGTTTATCTGTCGACTAGTACACAAGCGTTTATCTGTCGACTAGTACATAAGCGTTTGTCTGTCGACTAGTACATAAGTGTTTGTCTTTCGACTAGTACATAAGTGTTTGTCTGTCGACTAGTACATAAGCGTTTATCTGTCGACTAGTACACAAGCGTTTGTCTTTCGACTAGTACATAAGTGTTTGTCTTTCGACTAGTACATAAGTGTTTGTCTGTCGACTAGTACATAAGCGTTTGTCTGTCGACTAGTACATAAGTGTTTGTCTGTCGACTAGTACATAATTGTTTGTCTGTCGACTAGTACACAAGTGTTTGTCTGTCGACTAGTACACAAGTGTTTGTCTGTCGACTAGTACATAAGCGTTTGTCTGTCGACTAGTACACAAGTGTTTGTCTGTCGACTAGTACACAAGTGTTTGTCTGTCGACTAGTACACAAGCGTTTGTCTGTCGACTAGTACATAAGTGTTTGTCTTTCGACTAGTACACAAGCGTTTGTCTGTCGACTAGTACATAAGTGTTTGTCTGTCGACTAGTACGCAAGCGTTTATCTGTCGACTAGTACACAAGCGTTTATCTGTCGACTAGTACATAAGCGTTTGTCTGTCGACTAGTACATAAGCGTTTGTCTGTCGACTAGTACAAAAGCGTTTGTCTGTCGACTATTACATAAGTGTTTGTCTGTCGACTATTACATAAGTGTTTGTCTTTCGAATAGTACACAAGCGTTTGTCTGTCGACTAGTACATAAGTGTTTGTCTGTCGACTAGTACATAAGCGTTTGTCTGTCGACTAGTACATAAGCGTTTGTCTGTCAACTAGTACACAAGCGTTTGTCTGTCGACTAGTACACAAGTGTTTGTCTGTCGACTAGTACACAAGCGTTTGTCTGTCGACTAGTACAAAAGCGTTTGTCTGTCGACTAGTACATAAGTGTTTGTCTGTCGACTAGTACACAAGCGTTTGTCTGTCGACTAGTACACAAGCGTTTGTCTGTCGACTAGTACATAAGTGTTTGTCTTTCGACTAGTACACAAGCGTTTGTCTGTCGACTAGTACACAAGCGTTTGTCTGTCGACTAGTACATAAGTGTTTGTCTGTCGACTAGTACACAAGCGTTTGTCTGTCGACTAGTACATAAGTGTTTGTCTTTCGACTAGTACACAAGTGTTTGTCTGTCGACTAGTACACAAGCGTTTGTCTGTCGACTAGTACACAAGCGTTTGTCTGTCGACTAGTACATAAGTGTTTGTCTGTCGACTAGTACAAAAGCGTTTGTCTGTCGACTAGTACACAAGCGTTTGTCTGTCGACTAGTACATACGTGTTTGTCTTTCGACTAGTACACAAGCGTTTGTCTGTCGACTAGTACACAAGCGTTTGTCTGTCGACTAGTACATAAGTGTTTGTCTGTCGACTAGTACACAAGCGTTTGTCTGTCGACTAGTACATAAGTGTTTGTCTTTCGACTAGTACACAAGCGTTTGTCTGTCGACTAGTACATAAGTGTTTGTCTGTCGACTAGTACACAAGCGTTTGTCTGTCGACTAGTACACAAGCGTTTGTCTGTCGACTAGTACATAAGCGTTTGTCTGTCGACTAGTACATAAGTGTTTGTCTTTCGACTAGTACACAAGCGTTTGTCTGTCGACTAGTACATAAGCGTTTGTCTGTCGACTAGTACATAAGTGTTTGTCTTTCGACTAGTACATAAGCGTTTGTCTGTCGACTAGTACATAAGAGAGTTGTAGGTTCTATCCCACATTCCATGTTCCAAATGCGAGAAATGAAATTGGTTCGCCTACCTCCTGCACACTAGGGTCTAGAAATGTGAAGTGAAGTTACTTCCTACCCTAACGTCTGAAAGGCTACGAAAAATCGTATATTATATATATATATATATATATATATATATATATATATATATATATATATATATATATATATTTTCATATCGTTTCAAGTAGGTCTATCTCAGTAAAATGTAACAGTCAAATATGTCCAAGCACATGCAGTCGACGTCATAGCTTAGTAACAGTCAGCTTGCTTCATGCCAAGTCGGTCTATCTCAGTAAAATGTAAGTCAAATATGTCCAAGCACATGCAGCCGACGTCATAGCTTAGTAACAGTCAGCTTGCTTCATGCTAAGTGGGTCTATCTCAGTAAAATGTAACAGTCAAATATGTCCAAGCACATACAGTCGACGTCATAGCTTAGTAACAGTCAGTTTGCTTCATGCTAAGTCGGTCTATCTCAGTAAAATGTAACAGTCAAATATGTCCAAGCACATGCAGTCGACGTCATAGCTTAGTAACAGTCAGCTTGCTTCTTAATGTTTAACGATATTAGATTGCAGGTACAAGCCATTGCTGAGGAATCGTCGTCAAAGCTAATGTGTAAATACTGTACAGCTGGCACTTTTACATGCCTTAAAGAGGCTAAGCACATATTGGGGCACTATGAGAGTGTATTTCAACTGTAGTAAATAGTAAACAAGAACGAATGTAGTTTATAAAAGTAGTTTGTCCTAAAATATAGCAATATAGAAGCATGCCTCTCCTCTTACAATCCAACTTTATTAGGATATCATCACTTGTTTTCTAAGTCTAGAAGATGTCAAGAAAATAATGAATAAACCAGCACAATTGTGAATTTACCAACATAATTCATATCTTTGTACCAAGCAAACTATTTATATTTCGTTCCAAAATTCGTGAACACACTAAGGTTTAATTTGTACGAAATCTAGCTGATGGATAAAAGTAATTTTTTGCAAGCAGTCTTATATACCTTACGACTTTACGAATTCATATTTAACTAATTGGTAGGTAGCTTAGTTGAGAAACGTTTTTTGTTATAATTTTGCATAAGCACAACAAAATGATAATCAAAGTATAGAATTTACAGTAATACACAAAAGGGTGGCGAATGCTTGCAAAGTTGTATCCCTATTACATATTATATAGAGCAATGTGACATAGTGAGCATATGATACCTTCCACTTCTATCAATGAAAGTAAATAGTGTGTGGTATACGAAAATGACAGTCGTTAGGATATATTGTGAACTGATTAATTCAACGGGTTTCCCGATTTTCACTTGCGTTGAATTGCATGTGGAGCACGCAAATGCTTAATTATAGAAAAATCTGATAATCGTACTGCTAAGCTTCTACATGTATACCAAATCAACATCGCTGTTATTTTAGTAATAACATATAATGAAAATCTTACAGAACTAAATGTTTTAGGGAGGATGGGGGATGGGGGAAGGGGATCAAAAATACTTTACGAAAGTCGACATCTATATAAAAATATAAAAAAATGAATCATTTCTGTCAGGTGGATGATTTTATATGAGTCGGTAAAGATGTTCACGAATTTTGGAACGAACTAAAATCTTTATAACATGTGTACTCCCCAGCCCTCCCCTTTCCTCAGTATCAAGCAGACATACACTGTTAACCCTCCTCCACCTAATCTATTAAAGAGGCAACCTCAGTTTGGTCCAGACGATTACCAGGGTCAAATGTTATTAACCAAGGCGGTTCATATTTCTATGGCCAATCTTGAGGTTTTTTCCCCTCATTCGTTTGCTTCGTGAGCAAATCTTAAATGCGGTGATGCCATCTTCTGTATGATTTAGATTCCCTTTAGAAATAAAATAGAAATAATCGTGGAAAATAAAACACAAATTTATTGAGTGTGTTTTCATCGAAAGTCATATTTCAGAACAGCGGTGCCTAAACTATAAAACATGAAACCATTCTGTATAGGAAACAATAACATTAGCAAGTTAAAGATATTTATTTTGATTCTTATTGCTTATTAAGAACCACGATAGCTAGTAGTTATCACACTTATTATGTAATCGTGTGGGCCAAGGCTCAAACTTTAATACAAGAGTGAACATTTTCTGCACTGTACGGCTGTCATGTTAATTCAATCTCTATTGGGAACACGGTAAACATTGAGAAGTAAAGGTGGCCAGTATGATGATGACCACCATCCCCCCATCGTATGCTCAAGTCACTGAAACAAAAGCTGGCCTTACACTGTAATACCCTATATACCTGCCTAGTAGCATTAAAGTTAGTTTGTCTAACTTCAAAACAAGATCTTCTTGGGGATAATTTCTACATGATCAATGACTCCATGTATTTTCCTTTGATGTTTTATTTTTTTTCAGTGAAATTCAATGATGAAATTGTTCTTTTTTGTGCCCACTTTCACCAGTATATCTAACTATTTTGTCGGTCCGTGTTAAGAGTAAAGAAGAAGAAGAAGAAAATCAAATACTAACGTTTGATATATCATTTATATTTATTAACGTTATGTCCTGGGCATGAGAATGTTGACGGTAATGAGAGAGCGGACAGGCTTGCATCAACAGCATCGATTGTTGGGGAGTTGAAGATGGATAAGGAGAATGTTTACGGTAATGAGAGAGCGGACAGGCTTGCATAAACAGCATCGATTGTTGGGGAGTTGAAGATGGATAAGGGAAATGTTCTTCGGTCACTTCGCGACTCTCTGTTGGATGAAGACACTAAAATAGATGTCAAATCGATTAAGCGATTTAGACAGTTTGGAGCTACTTGTTGCACAATGAGAACTGGATACCTGAGGGGCAGTGACAGGTGTGTTTAATCAGCAAGCCACGGGAATCATCAGTATGCATACTCTTCGATATCTGTTGGGGTTTAGACTGAGCACCTATGGGTCTGTCCGGAGTGCAATGACGTCAGTTTCTTCTTCTTCTTTCGATCACCCGCTATTAATTCAGGCGTAAAGTCATGACGCCTGGTATTGCGCTTCTGACTGAATTTTGCGTGGGTCTATATTACCCTTTTACATGAATCCCTCAACCATATGGACAGCCTCGCCAACTTCCTAGGTACTTGAAGCTTAGATCCTTCAAGAGTGATCGTTGCAGGAGACCTACTGTCCGTGTAACTCTTTCTAGGACAGAGTTAGTTTTACTGAGGGCATATCGGGTGCCTTCTCTAACGGCTTTCCTGCTTTTGGTGAGGTCTTTCCATACACAACGTAAGATACCCACTCCTTAATGATCTTTTAGTGCCGTAAATTGGTGCTTAGATCTACGCCAAGAAGGATTAGCTTACACGCCTTGACTGACTGGGTGAGGTCGCTAAGTTAAAGACCCGAACAATCTCGAGTATCAGTCACAGGAAGTATCACCTTGTTTGTGTTGTTTTGTCAAACAAACGATCATATGTTGGCGGTATGCTTAGCCTTTATGTGATCTGAGACATGACGTTAGGACGTCATCTGTGTAGGATGATCGGCGTCCGAAAAGTATTGCCCTTAGTCAATACTTGTGGTTGAACCATTCAATATTTTGCATTATCGGCCATACTTTTTTATCCACGGTGAGTTTGTTCCTGAGTAGAGTATTCTCAGCCGCTTCGGGGCGCGTGTCGGTACTTGACAATTTGCAAGGATTTTACCCCGTATTTTCCCTGTCTCCGGGAAATACTGGTCTGGGGCTGCACACATATATTCTATACGGTCGTTTCAATCGGCGCTATCAAAGCAACTGAGGTTTGCGCTCGTCGCTATCACCCACCTCAGTTCTTTCGGGGATGTTAGTTGTTATTGCAACAGTACGATACCGGATTCTCCAAGGGAAGGGAGTTTCATTAGGCACTAAATACGCAACTTTTGTGATTTGCGCTTGTCCAACCATTCCCACCTCAGTTCTTCCGGGGATGTTATTTGTTTTGACAACCGTACCTTGCCCGATTGTCACAGTGAGGGCAGTTTCGTTAGACTCTGAACGCAACTTTAGAATTTGCGCTCTGTCAACTTTACCAAATAGGTTTCTACGCGCTTTGTCTCATGTAGGGGTTTCCCGAATACCTTCCCATGTAACGTCACGATGCTGCGCTGCCGTGTAAACCGATACTTTTTGGTTCGTTACGCACCTTTCTTATTGATTTTAGCCTTCCGCTGGCAATTTGTTTGCGGCTCGTACTCCTGGGGAGTTGGTCCTCTTTTCCAATTTGGATGCACCTCTCATCCCTTCGTGTGCAGCCTTTCCCATTGGACTGGAAGCTGCTACTTGTGGTAAGACCATTGTGGTCACCTTTACCGTCGCATTTACCGTACCTAGGAACTGATCTGACACGGAGCTTGACTCGTGCATCGAGTTTTCGCTCCACGTCTCAGCTTTGGGATGCACCTCTCATCCCTTTAATTCGGGCATTTACTCCAGGGGGAGTTAGCATTTTTATCTCGGTCGCTCGTACGCGGCTGTTTCGTACTTTTTTAATTTGGGCAATTTTTAGCGGACATCGGACAGGAGATACGTGCGTTATTTAGCAATTTTCGGCCCCTGCATTGTTTTTCCGTGCTTGCATTACTACTACTACCTGTAGTTCTCCCAGATCCCTGCCCTCCTAGCCAGACCGGAACCTAAGTCTGTTTCCATGGTCACCACGTGGAGGTAGGGAGCAGGGTCTTGGTTAGCGCGCCCCTTCGCTAACCATGGCACATGTTGCAGCCATGAGCCTTTGACCCCTGACGTCAGATTAGTAACCAATAGCCAATAGCCAATGGCCAATAACGTTATGAAAATTCAGTCAATAAGTCTTTTTTTTAAATAGTCTAAAGACGAATGTTTGACTTCATTTCCCTGGTTTTACCCCACACGCTTAGTCCCTCTCCACAGAACTTACACGCCAGCTGCCACCACACGCTTATTTCCTCTCCACAGAACTTACACGCCAGCTGCCACCACACGCTTAGTCCCTCTCCACAGAACTTACACGCCAGCTGCCACCACACGCTTAGTCCCTCTCCACAGAACTTACACGCATCTGCCACCACACGCTTAGTCCCTCTCCACAGAACCTACACGCCATCTGCCACCACACGCTTAGTCCCTCTCCACAGAACTTACACGCCAGCTGCCACGAATATATATTGTTGGCAGCACTGAGGACCAGAGAAATCTAAGAAAACATGATTGACATGACTAATGCTATCGGATCAATACTTTTTCCAACAGAATTCATTCATCTACTCAATTGATAGTTTTCTATTTATCGTGTCAATAGAAAATTGACAGTCAGAAAATAAGCATCAGTCAAATGTAAAGGAACTCTTTTCTGTACTTAGTGATAGTTTTGATGAATATGATGTTAGGTTTGTCATTTTTCATTAACCAGCAACAGATAATCACACTTGTAGTCACATGTGTTCAAGTATCAATATGGCAATTATTGCCATTCAAATGGTTTGAATACACCACGCGGAGACGCATAGTTCTAAAAGTTATTTTTAATAAGTTTAACTAATACTTAATAGCCCTTCATCGCATGAGATGATGACAACATCCTCCTAGAAGTGTGTTGTTGTATCTGTCTGGTGTGTGCGGGGTTAACTGTAGAGTTCAATCCTGGAAAACAATCCCATAACACAGGTTGGGCATACATGATCAGGGTTGGATATGTGGTTGTTGGGTGTTCTGTCTTTTCATGCTCCTCGCTTTCTCTGTGCCTCAATGGCACGGTGATTCTCAGAAATGCGAGTTCCTCTTGTGTTGTTACAGCGCCACATATGACGATCTTGCGCTAGGGATTCCCAGCACGCGGTGTTTATATCGATGCATTTTATAGATACTTTAAGCAACTAATCGTCTGCATTCTTCAAGCTCGCAATTTATCAACAGTTTTGGGATGCGTTTGTCAGACATACGAGCAACGTGAACGGTCCAACTCACGTACCACGGCCTACTGCAACAGGGTGCTGTCGCTTGGTATCGTTGCTCTTATGAGGACTACGCTATTTGGAATTTTGTCCTACCATTTTATTTTGAGTAGACAACTTGTGCGGAAGAGTTTACTTTCCTTGCGTGTCTGCTATACACTGTCTATGTCTCGCTGGTTAGCACTGTGGCACGGTAAACTTTCAGCTTTGGATAAGAGACATCCACTGCACATGAGCACTAATGATGTTAAGGGCACGAGAATCAAGTGTGGCATGTCGTGGATGGCCCAGGCTGAGAGAACAATTGGCTAGATGACTACGTTGCGACCCTACAAAAGGGGAAGAATGGATTCCTACAGATGGTAGCATGACTAACTATCTCAACGTTATCATTACTCTTGGAAGAGAATGTATAGATTGGGGCAATATGAAGGCTGATCTCGCAGTTAAGCAGCTGATAGAAGATAATGCAAAGGATGATGATGTTGTATATACCGATGGGTCGGTTCAACGTGGTGAGAAATCCCGCTGGGGTTTCTTGGCTTATGCGCATGGTATGGTTGTTACAGAGCGAAGTGTGGCATACAGGACAACTACTTCTAGTATGAGGATGGAGGTTTGAGGCCGATACTGCTGTCCTTCATTGGCTCTCTGGGACTTCATTTACGGGGGCCGTTGTTGTATCTGACTCTCAGTTGATGCTTCACAAGATCCAGAAGGGCAGGTTTCGGTATGAGTGAATGTCGTTTATATAAGTTTCTAACCTCCAGAGGCTTACGTGGATATACTGTCCTGGGCATGCGGGTGTTTACGGTAATGAGAGAGCGGGCAGGTTTTCATCAACAGCATCGATTGTTGGGGAGTTGAAGATGGATAATGGGGATGTTCTTCGGTCTCTTTGCTACTCTCTGTTGGATGAGGACACTAAAATCGATGTTGAATCGATCAAGCTATTTAGGCAGTTTGGAGTTACCCGTTGTACAAGTCGAACCGGATGCCTGAGAGACAGAGTGAGAGGTGTATTTAATCAGCGAACCATGGGGAAACCCTCGGTATGCATACTCTTCGATATCTGTTGGGGAGACTGAGCACCTATGGGTCTGCCCGGATTGCAATGACATCAGTTTAGTAACCTATAACCAATACCAAGGCTACACTTATCCCCTTCCACTTCCACATAGTAACACGCAGCCTTCCATATACAGCACTGGTTTTGGATATCCTATTCTGCACCTCAGAGTCCATGTTTGCCGCTCTAGATAGGATGATCTGGATAGGAAAATCTAAAATAGAAGTTGAACAAATTAAACATATTGTTTGAATGAAAATTGTGACATATCCTTTACGGGACTTAACTATCAACAACAGAAAATGAGTCATCGATTTTCTAGGTACCACTTATAGGTTCAGTAGTTTGCCATTGCTTTCTGAACGGTGAGGTGTATTTTTATCGTTGGTAAAAATCAAAGGAAACTAGTTTGCTTACAACTTGCCCGCCACGTAGTTTGAGATGTACTCTTGGGATGTGATCGAGATTACTACCGTTTAAGCTACAGATGCTCACATTTTTTTCTTTCATGAATCTTTTTGTTAAATTCAATTGTTTTTTATTCTTACTGAAAGATTTGAACATTCTATTATGTGGTTTGCTAACTTGTAATGATAAAACAAAGACGAGCTTCTAAGTGAAGATATCTCCATAATTTCACGTACAACCAGGAGGTAGGGTCATGAAATAAATGTGTGCCGATCAGATTGATGTTCAGCATACCGTTTCATGCGTCTAAAGGACATTACTTCTCACAATGAGAACCGCTAGCGTAAGTTCATTAATAATTATAGTACTCGTCCATCGCCAACCAAGATTGAATACTTCTTCACCTTCAGTGCCAGTTACGTGTTACAAGGCTATAACGCGCGATCAAAGGTGACAATAATTCTAGACGGCAACTCCTTTGACCTGTGGGACACAACTAATCGAGCTTGTGTACAGGCGTGTTAATGATTTTATTCTTAAAGACGCCTGGTTTCCTTTTTCGTCCACTAGATCTTTGTTGTTCTGCGACCGGAGTAATTTTACTGCGCCAGTGGAACAGGCAATGATCTTATACGAGGTAATGTCAGAATTGACATTTCTCTAACATTTGTTGGAAGTTGGAACTTGAGCTACATTTAGACTAAAGTAAAGGAGAGTAGCGTTATTTATTAAGCTCACTCTCTCGTTCGAGTCTATCTTGATCCAGTGACATCTTAAGTCGCGATTGCTGGAGATATAATATGATCGAGTGACAATGAAACTGATCTTTGCCAGTACTGTAACCCGTGACTTCTGGTTGTAGCGTCTTCATTTATGTATGCATTTATAAAGTTTGCATCTAAATCTTCTTCTTCTCACATTGAAGAATAAAGCATCAACAAATTTCCTTCAACTACATATGTCTTCAGCAAGCCAGCTTCGTTAATTCCAGGTCTTTTCTACCTCTTCTATTTCTCTGTCTACAGTTCGTCTTCCCGTCTCTCTAGGTCTTCTCCTACCCCTATTCCCTCACATATTATTTTTCGGAGCCCTACGGGTGTCAGCTCTTCTGAATTTTAAATGTATGTTTTTTATTTCTTCGTTTCTTTCATCTTAAAAAAACAACCCATATAATTAAGTCTTGACATGCATAGATTCCAAGTGGCTAGATTACGTTCGATATTCTTCACTAGTTTATAGACGACTAGTTGCACAATGTAAGCGTCTGTAACTCAAGCGGTAGTGAGCTCGATCACAAACCCAAGAGTGTCTAGTTCTAACCCCACGGTGGGAAAGTTTGGAAGCAAATTCGTTTCCGTGGGATTTTTACAAAAACGTAGAAATAGATCTCACCGTTCAGAAAGCAATGGCAAACTACTGAACGTATAAGTAGTGCTTATAAAATCAACGACTGGTTTACTGTGGTTGATGGCTACGTCCTGTAAAGGATGTGCTACGATTTTTATTGCAGTTGGACATGAATGTAGTTATAATAATTCCTCTCCTACCGTTATACGTTACATAGGGCCTGCAAGCAATTTCTCCATATCGCTCTATCCTGGGCAACTCGCTCAATCTCCTCCTTGGAACTGAGACCGATATTTCCTGCCTCTCTAAGCAAAGTTCGTTTCAGGGTCTCCTTAGGTCGACCTCTCTTCTTGAACCCTTTGCATCCCACTTCAATGCATGCTTTGATATTCGTTGATCATTTCTCCTCAAGGTGTGCCCAACATATCTCCATCTTCTCTTTCTTATAACAGTTGTTACTAGTGGTTGACCAGCCATATCTCTGATTTCATCACTTCTCCTGAATTCATTCCATTTTATATTAATTATTTTTCGCAACATCTATTTTCAAATGCATTCAACTTGCTTTCTATATCTTTAGTCATTTTCCAACTCTCGCTAGCATATGTTAGGATTGATACAACATTTGAATTGAAAATTCGTAATTTAGTTTTAATACTATATAACTTGCAGTTCCATATTTTATTTAGACTTTTAAAAGCTAATGTTGCTTTGCCAATACGTATCATAATTTCTTTTTTAACAACTCCTGTGCAATCAAAATTGTTACCTAAATAGGTGAACTGCTCTTTTATTTTTATCATTTTAGATTCCAGTGTGATATCTGCATTACTTGCCATAGGTGTCTTCATTATATTTGTTTTTTCATAGCTTATCTGCAGTCCAACTTTTGATGCTATAGATGACAAGATGTCTGTCATGAGTGTAGTTACTGTGACTAAGACAGATATTTGGAACCACTCGTGTATGTCAGGTGCAGGCATAGACTAGAACCCACAGAGTTGGAACTTTCAGAAGCAATCAACAAACTTTCAAATGGCAAGGCATCAGGACTAGACAACATTCCTGAAGAAATCCTCAAATATAATAGGGATGTCCTCCTGCCCCACCTCTACAATCTCCTTATACCATGCTGGAGAGAGTGCAAATTTCCTCAGGACATGAGTGACGAAAAGATAGTGACACTATAAAAACAAAGAGGATAAGGGGGATTGTAACAACTACAGAGGCATCTCCATTTTAAGTGTCACAGGCAAGGCTTTTGCTCTAGTTCTTTCAAAGCGACTACAGAAACTGGCGGAGCGTGTTCTCACAGTCACAATGTGGATTCAGAGCTGGGCGGTCAACACCTGACATGATATTTACCCTTCGACAGCTACAAGAGAAGTGCAGAGAGCAGAGCAAGCCTTTATGTATTGCTTTCGTGGATCTGATTAAGGCATTTGACACAGTCAGCAGACCAAGTGTTTATAAAATATTGAAGCATATTGGCTGTCCCCAAAAGTTGCTCCAATTGATTGTCTCCTTCCATGAGGGCATGAAAGCCAGCATAAAGTTCGATGGCAGTACATCTGATAGTTTCGAGGTTAAGAGTGGAGTCAAGCAGGGCTGTGTCCTTGCCCCCACTCTCTTTGGCATCTTCTTCGCAGTCCTTTTGAACCACGCCTTAGGGGACGCTGATGGTGATGTTTCATCCGCACTAGATCTGATGATTCACTCTTTAACTTGGCTTGCTTAAGAGCCAAGACAAAAACGACGGAAATTCTTCTCAAGGATCTCCTTTCCGCTGACGATGCTGCCTTAGTCTCCCACAATGAGACTACACTGCCCTGTCCAATTAATAAAGTGTCAAAGGCATGCGACCTATTTTCTCTGACTATAAGTGTCTCCAAAACAGTTGTTGTATATCAGGGAGGTAAGACATCAAATATCACTTTAAATGGCAACCATCTAACACCAGTTCAAAATTTATGCTATCTTGGGTCTATGGTCACTGCCAGTCTTTCTCTTGATGAAGAAATCAACGCTCGTATAGGAGTGCGGCTATTACATTCGGCAAACTATCAAAGCGAGCGTGGAACATCACAAAACTGACATTGCAGATCAAAGATTCAAATATATCGAAACTGTGTAATTAGTTCTTTACTATATAGCTCACAAACGTGGACAGCCTACTCAAGACACGAGAGAAGACTTAACATCTTTCACCTTCGATGTCTCTGCAAGATTATGAACATCAGGTGATACGACAAGATAACCAACTCTGAAGTACTGCAATGTGCAAGCCTGCCTTTCATCATGGGCATGCTCAGCAGTAGACGACAAAGATGGTTGGGGCATGTGAGAAGAATGGAAACTTGTCGCAAACCAAAACAAATGTTGTTCTGTGAACTTTCGAAGGGGAAGAGGTACCAGGGCAGACCACTGCTCAGATATAAAGATATCTGCAAAGCCTCAATGAAAAACTTTTCTGTAAGTTCCAGCACATGGGAAAAACTAGCTGATGACAGAATTGTGTGGAAAGCCAAATTGCGAAAGAGTGCAGAGTCTTTTGAGAAGAGACTTATGTATGAGCTGAACGACAAGAGAGAAAAGCGAAAACTCAGAAGTTGTCACAGTAAAACAATTGCCAATTGACCTTCTGTAAAGACGAAAAAGGCCGTATAATGATCTTTTAGTACCGTAAATTTGGGCTTTGATCTACACCAAAGAGCATTTGCTACTTTGCGCTGACTGGGTGAGGTCGCTCTGGTTTATGAGCATTCTCGACCCTTCTAGGGCTAGTCACTGGAACTGTCACCTTTCTTGTATTCATTGCTCTTTTACCATCATTTTTCGCCGTATATTTGGGCTTTTGAAAAAAATCTAGCGGAAATGGCGGAATGCGGGAGGGCCATTAAGTCAGGGCTGTTTGATTCTGATCACGACTTTGCAAGCGCATTTCCGCCATGTATGGTCGGGTATTTTCCGGTTTCGTTTGCCGAGCTACTGAGTTAGTGCTTGAGCAACGCTGTGAGCTATGAATGTTACATGGAATGTTTTTTGCTGTGTCAACCGTGTGTTTGTTGTGTGTATTCAGAAAATGGCGGCCAGCGGTTATGACGAACAAGCTCAATCTGCCGTATGCAGTTATATTGCTAGTGCAGAAAACTGGATTTTGTCGTGATTGATGTTCCTTCGACAAGAATTGCAATTCAAGTGATGAACAGTTTTGTGTTGCAGCTTTAGCGACGGCCATATGCATTTATGCGGTGCAAGTTGCTTTTTTGTGGCGGTACACGGCTGTTTCTTTCTGGAATTAGTTCACACAGGAGACATTTCACAGTTATTAGAATTTCGTGTGATTTTCGTTGGCACAGGAACGGAGCAATAATGGGGTGACCCGTTGCAGTGAAGTTGGAACCATACTTATGAACTATGAATTTGGGCTTTATGATATTCGCTAAAGAGTATGTCTACAATATGTGCTCTTTCTGACCATCTGAGGTCGTTCCGGATTAGGAACATTCTCAGTCATTGAAGACGCATGTGTTTGTCGTGCAAACGATATTTTGACGTTATGCTAAGCCTTTATATGATCTGAATCATGGTGTTTGGACGTCATCTTACTCTGTGTAGGATGATCGGCGTCCAAAAGTATCGCCCTTAGCGAACGTTTAGGTTTGTACCAGTCAAGTCTTTGCATTATCAGTATTACTTGTCCATCCACGCTGAGTTTGTTAATGAGTAGGAGTTTTCTCAGACGATTCAGGACGCGTGTCGGCACTTGGCAATTTGCAAGGGTTTACTCTGCAATTTCCCTGTCCCCGGGAAACATTGGACTGGGGCTGCGCACAGATATTAGAGAGTCGTTTCAATAGGCGCTAGCAACGAAACTGAAATTTTCCTTTCGCCAACATCACCCACCTCAGTCCTTCCGGGGATGTTAGTTGTTAATGCAACAGTACTCTGCCCGGTTGTCCTAGGGAGGGCAGTTTCGTTAGGCACTATAACGCAACTTTAGAATTTGCGCTTGACCAACCTTACCCAGTACATGTATCTGCGCTATGCTTTTGATACGAAATTTGTCGCAAAATCCCCATGTGTCGACACGATACGTTACAGTGTTTTCAGAGACACTTGCCGAGACTGTTTATTCGATACGAATAGTTCTCATTGGTTCTTGCCCCACAACTAGCAATTTTTGGTGCGGCTATTTGCTCCAAGGGACTTGGCATTCGTTCACAGACGACTCGTACACTGCTGTTGTCTTACGATTCATCAAATATTTGGACAACTTTTCATCTGGTATCGGCCAGGAAATGCGTGGATTTTGGACCTGCATTGCTTTCACGTGCTTGCACTACTACCACTGCTTGTAGCTCTCCCTCTATCCCTACCCGCTTAACCAGACAGGAACCAATGTCTGTTACCAGGGTCACCACATGGAGGTTGAGCAGGATCTTGATTAGTATCAGCTCACTAATCCTGGCGCGACGTTGTCCCTATGCGCCTTTGATCCCTACTGTATCTGAATTTTAACGCTCTCTTTTGGGACGCTTTCTTGTGTTGTCTCGATGTTTGTTCTTGTCTTTTCTTGTGTAGCCGACAAGTTTGATCTGTTGTTATTTAATATCATATACACCATTCATATTCCTCTCCCTTGTTCTCTCATTGTTTTTGGTCTCGTCTCTTTTTGATATATTAAATATTTGTCGTAGAAACTCCAGTTCTGTTGTTCCTTTCTTATTTTCTCGTTTACTGTCGATGTCTACTTTTGAAACTGGTAGCATGATTTCGACATTGAAATTGTACTGAATATTACTCTTTTGGTGTAGATCATTAAATGTTTGTTCTTCAGTATTGGTGACATCTGTTCTATCATTTAGGTTGATTTTGTTTAGTCTGTGGTCGACTTCAGCCTCTATTTTTACCTTTAGAGTACGTTTGGATTCGCTCCAATTTCACAATTTATGTATTCTTCTAGTATCTTTATATTCCAACATCAGTAGCAAGTATCAGTTTGTTAGATCAGTAGCAGTTTGGGTCTTCTTGATTACAATCTTGAGACATACAACATGTTCATGACCGCACCTCGATCTGCTCCTATCGCCATCTTCCCTGGACAGTCACCGGCACACATCACAATTTATTATCACTATATCATGCAGTTCTATAAGATGGACATTCAATTCACATAAACTGGTTTCAACAATAGCATAAGGAATGGTATCTTGCTAAAGGAAAACAATATAGAATCATTGTTAGCCATCTTGCTTGCTTTGAAATCACCCAGAAGTAGCAGGTATTCTTTCTTGGTGATACCAGCAAAAAAACGAGTCAAACTGATCGCAAAACTCATCCTCTTTAACTCAATCAATACGATAAGCCATCTGAAACACCGTTCTGCAGTAGCAGTTTTCCGATAAGCTACTTCACAAGCTAAAATTGTTACTTTTAAGAAAATATTCACAATATCATTTTGTTTATACCTGTGTAAATATTTGTTGCAAAACACAGTAGATTCATTTATAAAATATGAATTTCAATTCTGTACATTATGATATTATATAAATAGTGATGTAATCTTTAACATCAAACCTTTATCATATTTGTTTTTGTTATGGCAACAAGGTTGTACTCTAAAAACGGAAATTTGAAAACGCGGTTTTAGGGTGCATATACTTAAAGTTAATCTTCGTGATTTTGAATGTTTTTTGCATACTCGCAAATAGAGTTGAAAGGTACAGTAGATGTACAAATACGAAGTCTCTAAACTTTTCTTTAGCTATTTTGATATTATTCTAGCATACGTAACAAGAGGTTATTAGTAGTTAATTGAACCATGTGTTCTCTAAATGTCATTATTTTCTGTTCTTGACCGTCCTCTGTATTGTGTTCCAGTTGTGATTCGTTTCTTTTAGTTCCTCTTCTACTGTTCTCTATGAGATCGTTTTGTTTGCTCTCTAGTATCCTATCTATATCATCTTCTACTGTTCTCTATGAGATCGTTTTGTTTGCTCTCTAGTATCCTATCTATATCCTCTTCTACTGTTCTCTATGAGATCGTTTTGTTTGCTCTCTAGTATCCTATCTATATCCTCTTCTACTGTTCTCTATGAGATCGTTATGTTTGCTCTCTAGTATCCTATCTATATCCTCTTCTACTGTTCTCTATGAGATCGTTATGTTTGCTCTCTAGTATCCTATCTATCTATATCATCTTCTACTGTTCTCTATGAGGTCGTTATGTTTGCTCTCTAGTATCCTATCTATCTATATCATCTTCTACTGTTCTCTATGAGGTCGTTTTGTTTGCTCTCTAGTATCCTATCTATATCCTCTTCTACTGTTCTCTATGAGATCGTTATGTTTGCTCTCTAGTGTCCTATCTATCTATATCCTCTTCTACTGTTCTCTATGAGATCGTTTTGTTTGCTCTCTAGTATCCTATCTATCTATATCCTCTTCTACTGTTCTCTATGAGGTCGTTATGCTTCTTCCAATGTTTTGTTTGCTCTCTAGTATCCTATCTATCTATATCCTCTTCTACTGTTCTCTATGAGGTCGTTATGCTTCTTCCAATGTTTTGTTTGCTCTCTAGTATCCTATCTATCTATATCCTCTTCTACTGTTCTCTATGAGGTCGTTTTGCTTCTTCCAGTGTTTTGTTTGCTCTCTAGTATCCTATCTATCTATATCCTCTTCTACTGTTCTCTATGAGGTCGTTTTGCTTCTTCCAGTGTTTTGTTTGCTCTCTAGTATCCTATCTATCTATATCCTCTTCTACTGTTCTCTATGAGGTCGTTTTGCTTCTTCCAGTGTTTTGTTTGCTCTCTAGTATCCTATCTATGTATATCATCTTCTACTGTTCTCTATGAGGTCGTTTTGCTTCTTCCAATGTTTTGTTTGCTCTCTAGTATCCTATCTATCTATATCATCTTCTACTGTTCTCTATGAGGTCGTTTTGCTTCTTCCAGTGTTTTGTTTGCTCTCTAGTATCCTATCTATCTATATCCTCTTCTACTGTTCTCTATGAGGTCGTTATGCTTCTTCCAGTGTTTTGTTTGCTCTCTAGTATCCTATCTATCTATATCCTCTTCTACTGTTCTCTATGAGGTCGTAATGCTTCTTCCAGTGTTTTGTTTGCTCTCTAGTATCCTATCTATCTATATCCTCTTCTACTGTTCTCTATGAGGTCGTTATGTTTGCTTAGATCCTATCTATCTATACCTTCACTTCTCTGAGTCGATGTTTGCCTCTAGTATCTATCTATATCCTCTTCTACTGTTCTCTATGAGGATCGTTATGGTTTGCTCTCTAGTATCCTATCTATCATATCCTCTTCTACTGTTCTCTATGAGGTCGTTTTGCTTCTTCCAGTGTTTTGTTTGCTCTCTAGTATCCTATCTATCTATATCCTCTTCTACTGTTCTCTATGAGGTCGTTATGCTTCTTCCAGTGTTTTGTTTGCTCTCTAGTATCCTATCTATCTATATCCTCTTCTACTGTTCTCTATGAGGTCGTTATGCTTCTTCCAATGTTTTGTTTGCTCTCTAGTATCCTATCTATCTATATCCTCTTCTACTGTTCTCTATGAGGTCGTTATGCTTCTTCCAATGTTTTGTTTGCTCTCTAGTATCCTATCTATCTATATCCTCTTCTACTGTTCTCTATGAGGTCGTTTTGCTTCTTCCAGTGTTTTGTTTGCTCTCTAGTATCCTATCTATCTATATCCTCTTCTACTGTTCTCTATGAGGTCGTTATGCTTCTTCCAATGTTTTGTTTGCTCTCTAGTATCCTATCTATCTATATCCTCTTCTACTGTTCTCTATGAGGTCGTAATGCTTCTTCCAGTGTTTTGTTTGCTCTCTAGTGTCCTATCTATCTATATCCTCTTCTACTGTTCTCTATGAGGTCGTTATGCTTCTTCCAATGTTTTGTTTGCTCTCTAGTATCCTATCTATCTATATCCTCTTCTACTGTTCTCTATGAGGTCGTAATGCTTCTTCCAGTGTTTTGTTTGCTCTCTAGTGTCCTATCTATCTATATCCTCTTCTACTGTTCTATATGAGGTCGTTTTGCTTCTTCCAGTGTTTTGTTTGCTCTCTAGTATCCTATCTATCTATATCCTCTTCTACTGTTCTCTATGAGGTCGTTTTGCTTCTTCCAGTGTTTTGTTTGCTCTCTAGTATCCTATCTATCTATATCCTCTTCTACTGTTCTCTATGAGGTCGTTTTGCTTCTTCCAATGTTTTGTTTGCTCTCTAGTGTCCTATATCTATATCATCTTCTACTGTTCTCTATGAGGTCGTTATGCTTCTTCCAATGTTTTGTTTGCTCTCTAGTATCCTATCTATCTATATCCTCTTCTACTGTTCTCTATGAGGTCGTTATGCTTCTTCCAATGTTTTGTTTGCTCTCTAGTATCCTATCTATCTATATCCTCTTCTACTGTTCTCTATGAGGTCGTTATGCTTCTTCCAATGTTTTGTTTGCTCTCTAGTATCCTATCTATCTATATCCTCTTCTACTGTTCTCTATGAGGTCGTTATGCTTCTTCCAATGTTTTGTTTGCTCTCTAGTGTCCTATCTATCTATATCATCTTCGTATCCCGATTGACACATAAGACTTCCACAAGAGACCTCCACTGTTGCCGTTCTGCTGCTTTTCTACCAACCGTCTCCCACGACAGACCACACTCCTTCAACTCTCTCTACACCGTTCTTCTCCATGTTTCCTTTGGACGTCCAGGCCTTCTCTTCCCATACGCTGTTCAATGTCCCCACTGGCGTACGACATACATGTCCAAACCACCTCCATCTTCGCCTCTTAATGATGATCCCCAAGGATGCACAGTCTGTTCATTTCAAAAGCTCCTCATTTGTTATGGTATTTGGTCAGAAAATTTGCAGGATTCTTCTTAAACATTTATTCTGAAATATCTCCAACTTGTGTATTATGTGTTGGGTCATTTTCCAGCATTCACTACTGTATAATAGCACTCCCAGTACATTACTTCAATATACTCGTATTTTAAGTTTTGTCCTAAGATTAAGTCCTTTTGCTTTCCAAATTTTGATGCGACTCGCAAAAGTTTGTCTTGCCTTCTTGATTTTTTTGATGATATCCTTTTCTGAATCTCCATTTTGCGATACTATGCTTCCCAGGTATATAAAATACTGGACTTCATTTTGTAACACAATTGGGGTCCCAAATTTATGATGATTTCTCATTAATCTCGTTTTCGCTATACTTCTTTAGGTCCTATTGTTTGAGCTGTTCTTGAATGTATATCTAATTTCCTTTGAGCAACCTCTTATCTGCTGGTCGGGTTCAAAGGCGCATGGTGACAACGCTTCGCCAGGATTAGTGAGCTGGTACTAATCATGATCCTGTGCCCCACCTCCCCGCGATGACCATGGAAACAGACTTTGGTTCCGGTCTATCTAAGGGGCAGGGATCGAGGAGAGCTACATATAGTGGTAGTAGTGCAAGCACGAAAAAGCAATGCAGGTCCAAAATCGACGAATAATGCACGCATCTCTTGGCCGAAGTCCGATAAAATTTTCCCAAGTTGCTGAAAAGTAAGAAACAGCAGTGTGCGAGTCGTCTGCGAACGAATGCTAACTCCCCCGGAGTAAATGACTGTACCAATATTAAAGGGATGAGAGGAGGTGCATCCATAGTAGAGACGTAGGCCAACATAATGCGAAACTTGGAGCCCTGTACCCGAGTTGAGCTGCTTGTCTGGACAGTCTCGAGGCACGATAAACGTCTCGGCAAGTGTCTCTGAAAACGCTGTAACGTATCATGTCGACACACGGGAAGATTGCGGTAAACACCGTATCAAAGGCTTAGCGCAGATAAGGTTGGATAAGGTTGGCCAAACGCAAATCCTAAAGTTGCTTTTTAGTGCCTAACGAAACTGCCCTCCCTGGGACAACTGTGCAAGGTACTGTTGAATTAGCAACTAACATTCCCGGACGAACTGAGGTGAGTGATGCCTAACGGTACTGCCCTCCTTGGGACAACCGGGCAAGGTACTGTTGCATTGACAACTAACATTCCTGGAAGAACTGAGGCGGGTGATGATGGCAAGCGCAAAATCTCAGTTCCGTTGCTAGCGCCGACTGAAACCACCCTCTACATTATTTGTGCTTAGCCCCAGTTCGGTGTTTCCCGTGACCAGGGAAAATGCAGAGTAGAAACTGCAAATTGCCGTGTGCCGACACGCGCCTCAAAAAGGCTGAGAATGTTCCTACTCCGGAATAAACTCAAAGTGGTCAGTAAAGTAAGACCAACAATGCAAGGATCTGACAGGCTGTCCAGATCTGAACATTTGCGAAGGCCGACACTTTACACGGTGTGTTATACGAGTAAGACGCCGTCCCAGGACAAGCTTATATGCCCCGAGAAATGTTCCTAATCCGAAACGACTTCACAGTCAGAAAGGGCACACAGTGGAAACCCACTGTTTTGCGTAGATCACAAAACCTAAATGTACGGCAAAAAGATGATCGAATAGGCGTAGATCCAGGCCAAAATATACAACAGAATGGATCGTTCCCTATGGCTAGCTACCCAAGTAAATAAACAACTGGCTGAAACCGGATGTGCTGGCCTAGTTACCATAGGCGCATAATATGCACAACATAGAACAAATGGTCTTGCCAAAGGATCAATTATATATCACAACTAGAATGGTAAAATTAATCGTGAGAATCGAACGAGGAAGAAGAAGAAGAAGAAGTATCTGCTGGTCAAACGACCAAAATCATCAAAATACTCCAAATCTTCCAGAACTGATGTAAGTGTCCATCGAATGCCTCTGTTTAACAATCCTTTGCGGTTTCTCTCATCAACCAGTCCATGGCAAGGTTAAACAGGAATGGTAAAGAATACATCCCTGTCTAACTGATGTATTTCTCTACAGTCCATCAAATACAATTTTCATAATGCACCTTCGTTAGTCTCCGTACGCATCAATGTCCCATGCATCTCCAGCGTCTTTTTTTGGATAATGAACTTCATATTCTCTTTTTGACAATGTGTAAGATACGTGATTTCAATCCTATTTTTGTGCTTCACCAGTTATATCTCTTCAGTTACTATTCACTTTCTAAATCTCGTACTAACACTACGTTTAACACTACGTTTAACACTACGTTTAACACTACGTTTAACACTAACTTTAACACAACAATATATTACAAATATACTTATCCACATAGTATTTAATATCCACAATATCCACATTTAGTATCCGCAATATATTATTTAAGATAATTGTATCTTAAAGTACCATACAATAGTATCATAAAGTACCATACAATAGTATCATAAAGTAACCTACAATAGTATCATATAGTACCATACAATAGTATCATATAGTACCATACAATAGTATCATATAGTACCGTACAATAGTATCATAAAGTACCATACAATAGTATCATAAAGTACCATACAATAGTATCATAAAGTACCATACAATAGTATCATAAAGTACCATACAATAGTATCATAAAGTACCATACAATAGTATCATAAAGTACCATACAATAGTATCATATAGTACCATACAATAGTATCATAAAGTACCATACAATAGTATCATATAGTACCATACAATAGTATCATAAAGTACCATACAATAGTATCATAAAGTACTATACAATAGTATCATATAGTACCATACAATAGTATCATAAAGTACCATACAATAGTATCATAAAGTACCATACAATAGTATCATATAGTACCATACAATAGTATCATATAGTACCATACAATAGTATCATAAAGTACCATACAATAGTATCATATAGTACCATACAAAAGTATCATATAGTACCATACAATAGTATCATAAAGTAACCTACAATAGTATCATAAAGTACCATACAATAGTATCATATAGTACCATGCAATAGTATCATAAAGTACCATACAATAGTATCATATAGTACCATACAATAGTATCATAAAGTACCATACAATAGTATCATAAAGTACCATACAATAGTATCATATAGTACCATACAATAGTATCATATAGTACCATACAATAGTATCTTAAAGTGCCATACAATATGGATCACCTATTATCAGTAATGACCAAGACTTTCTGCAAAATCATTCTTAATAGAATTAAAGGAGCAGTGGACACAACCCTGAGAGAAGAACAAGCTGGTTTTAGACCTGGGAGAAGCTGCTTAGACCAAATAATTACCCTACGACTAATTTTGGAGGAACATATTGAGAAGCAACAACAATTTATTCTAAATTTCATAGATTTAAAAAAAGTCTTTGATAGTCTACACAGAATCTCCCTGTGGAATATTCTGATATGATATGGAATACCAGACAAAATAATAAACATTATAAAGGCCTCAATGATGGTTCACAGTGTGCAGTTCGCACTGATGGTGGACACAGCGACTGGTTTATGGTTGAAACCGGAGTAAAGCAAGGCTGTATTCTATTTCCGCTATTGTTTGAAGTGGCCATTGACTGGGTGATGCGAAAATGTTGCAGGGGCGAAACTGGCATCGATAGGGTAGAAAATAGTGAACTAGCAGATTTGGATTTTGCAGATGATATTGCCTTGTTAAGTAGAAACAACCAAGATATGCAAAGAAAAACAGACAACTTGTCATCTATAGCATCAAATGTTGGACTTGCAGATAATCTATGAAAAAACAAATATAATGAAGACACCTATGGCAAGTAATGCAGATATCACACTGGAATCTAAAATGATAAAAATAAAAGAGCAGTTCACCTATTTAGGTAACAATTTTGATTGCACAGGAGTTGTTAAAAAAGAAATTATGATACGTATTGGCAAAGCAACATCAGCTTTTAAAAGTCTAAATAAAATATGGAACTGCAAGTTATATAGTATTAAAACTAAATTACGAATTTTCAATTCAAATGTTGTATCAATCCTAACATATGCTAGCGAGAGTTGGAAAATGACTAAAGATATAGAAAGCAAGTTGAATGCATTTGAAAATAGATGTTGCGAAAAATAATTAATATAAAATGGAATGAATTCAGGAGAAGTGATGAAATCAGAGATATGGCTGGTCAACCACTAGTAACAACTGTTATAAGAAAGAGAAGATGGAGATATGTTGGGCACACCTTGAGGAGAAATGATCAACGAATATCAAAGCATGCATTGAAGTGGGATGCAAAGGGTTCAAGAAAGAGGGTCGACCTAAGGAGACCCTGAAACGAACTTTGCTTAGAGAGGCAGGAAATATCGGTCTCAGTTCCAAGGAGGAGATTGAGCGAGTTGCCCAGGATAGAGCGATATGGAGAAATTGCTTGCAGGCCCTATGTAACGTATAACGGTAGGAGAGGAATTATTATAACTACATTCATGTCCAACTGCAATAAAAATCGTAGCACATCCTTTACAGGACGTAGCCATCAACCACAGTAAACCAGTCGTTGATTTTATAAGCACTACTTATACGTTCAGTAGTTTGCCATTGCTTTCTGAACGGTGAGATCTATTTCTACGTTTTTGTAAAAATCCCACGGAAACGAATTTGCTTCCAAACTTTCCCACCGTGGGGTTAGAACTAGACACTCTTGGGTTTGTGATCGAGCTCACTACCGCTTGAGTTACAGACGCTTACATTGTGCAACTAGTCGTCTATAAACTAGTGAAGAATATCGAACGTAATCTAGCCACTTGGAATCTATGCATGTCAAGACTTAATTATATGGGTTGTTTTTTTAAGATGAAAGAAACGAAGAAATAAAAAACATACATTTAAAATTCAGAAGAGCTGACACCCGTAGGCTCGAAAAATAATATGTGAGGGAATAGGGTAGGAGAAGACCTAGAGAGACGGGAAGACGAACTGTAGACAGAGAAATAGAAGAGGTAGAAAAGACCTGGAATTAACGAAGCTGGCTTGCTGAAGACATATGTAGTTGAAGGAAATTTGTTGATGCTTTATTCTTCAATGTGAGAAGAAGAAGATTTAGATGCAAACTTTATAAATGCATACATAAATGAAGACGCTACAACCAGAAGTCACGGGTTACAGTACTGGCAAAGATCAGTTCAAGAAAGAGAGGTCGACCTAAGGAGACCCTGAAACGAACTTTGCTTAGAGAGGCAGGAAATATCGGTTTCAGTTCCATGGAGGAGATATGAGCTAGTTGCCCAGGATAGAGCGGTATGAAGAAATTGCTTGCAAGGCCCTATGTAAGGTATAACGGTACGAGAGTAATTATTATTATTATTTATTATTAGTATCGATGATAATTTGTTATACCTGACTAGTATTCCCGCTAGTGTGACAAACTTATGTCATTAATATCGAATATTAGTATCGATGATAATTTGTTTCTGTGCTTATATTTATTTTCCCATAGTTTTTGTTCTGACCTCATTTGTCACTTTTCTATTTTGTATTTTGTTCCTGGTCACAATGTGTGCTGTCTTTGCTGCCTGTGTTATCGTATTTTAGGGGCTGTAGAACAGGGGACATGTGCTTGATGAATTCAGGGGTCGCGTGACTAGAGCAGTCACCGCAAAACTGTTCATGTTAGGATATATTATTTATGCCCCGGAACGAAAAATATTTCTGGCCTTAGCGAGGATTGAACCCGGTTCCCCCGAATGTGATACCGCGCTCTAATCCATTCAGCCAAACGATGTGTTCTACACTTCCTTCTCTCTTGACATGCTATACGAATAATTATTGTTTATTTCCAATAGATGAGAATGAGCTGCATCTCCGCGTGTGTCTCTTCCAGAACAATCATCATTAACCTGTATAGCAGTCCATACGATTCTCTTCACGTTCTACTTTAAAATCATATTTCTGTACAATTGAAAGATGTTATTATATGTGTATCTCTTGTCGCTGAACCGCTTTCATGGACTATAGAAGTTAGTGAAATTATCATATTTCTGTACAACTGAAAGATGTTTTTATATGTTTATCTCTTGTCGCTGAACCGCTTTCATGGACTATAGAAGTTAGTGAAATTATCATATTTCTGTACAATTGAAAGATGTTTTTATATGTTTATCTCTTGTCGCTGAACCGCTTTCATGGACTATAGAAGTTAGTGAAATTATCATATTTCTGTACAACTGAAAGATGTTTTTATATGTTTATCTCTTGTCGTTGAACCGCTTTCATGGACTATAGAAGTTAGTGAAATTATCATATTTCTGTACAATTGAAAGATGTTTTTATATGTTTATCTCTTGTCGCTGAACCGCTTTCATGGACTATAGAAATTAGTGAAATTATCATATTTCTGTACAATTGAAAGATGTTTTTATATGTTTATCTCTTGCAGCTGAACCGCTTTCATGGACTATAGAAGTTAGAGAAATTATCATATTTCTGTACAATTGAAAGATGTTATTATATGTTTATCTCTTGTCGCTGAACCGCTTTCATGGACGATAGAAGTTAGTGACATTTATGAACGTATCATAGTAAAGTCCAATTGGTATTGAAGAATCGTTCTAGTAAAATCTACATTTTTAAACTTCCAAAACTTTCATCCTATAATTATTCATGAGCAATCCATTTATTTTGACTTTATGTGCTCTCAATGTTAGGTAGTTTTTGGAGATATATCTTATTTCTCTCTATCAAGACAGTGTCGTCAAAATATATCAAGTAATTCATTTTTTGATGTTCACATATTGCTATTTCAACCATCTTTGTTGTCGATCTCTAAGTGGTTCACTGTACAGAGATTATAGCATGGAAGTACAGAGATTATAGCATGGAAGTACAGAGATTATAGCATGGAAGTATAGAGATTATAGCATGGAAGTACATAGATTATAGCATGGAAGTACAGAGATTATAGTATGGAAGTACAGAGAGAACAGACCAGGACATGATGCACATTCTTGCTCACTTCCATTCTGATCTACTAGAAAGTTCACATGTGTTTGTCTGCTATTATCACATTTAATAGTTAGAAATGTCACACCATGCAGTATATACCTTATAGAACACTGTTCTTATCATAGCCTACATCACAGATTATCTAGTATATACCATATACTATACAGAACATTGTTCCTATCACAGCCTACATGAAAGATGCTCTAGTATATACCTTACAGAACATTGTTCTTTTCCCAGCTTACATGAACGATGTGAGTTATACAACTCTCACTATTTCGCATGCTTCTTCTATCCGCCATGTTCCACGATCAGCAAGCAAGTTACTCAAGCGAACAACTCTCACTATTTCGCATGCTTCTTCTATCCGCCATGTTCCACGATCAGCAAGCAAGTTACTCAAGCGAACAACTCTCACTATTTCGCATGCTTCTTCTATCCGCCATGTTCCACGATCAGCAAGCAAGTTACTCAAGCGAACAACTCTCACTATTTCGCATGCTTCTTCTATCCGTCATGTGTTCCACGATCAGCAAGCAAGTTAATCAAGCGAACAACTCTCACTATTTCGCATGCTTCTTCTATCCGTCATGTGTTCCACGATCAGCAAGCAAGTTACTCAAGCGAACAACTCTCACTATTTCGCATGCTTCTTCTATCCGCCATGTTCCACGATCAGCAAGCAAGTTAATCAAGCGAACAACTCTCACTATTTCGCATGCTTCTTCTATCCGCCATGTTCCACGATCAGCAAGCAAGTTACTCAAGCGAACAACTCTCACTATTTCGCATGCTTCTTCTATCCGCCATGTTCCACGATCAGCAAGCAAGTTACTCAAGCGAACAACTCTCACTATTTCGCATGCTTCTTCTATCCGTCATGTGTTCCACGATCAGCAAGCAAGTTAATCAAGCGAACAACTCTCACTATTTCGCATGCTTCTTCTATCCGTCATGTGTTCCACGATCAGCAAGCAAGTTACTCAAGCGAACAACTCTCACTATTTCGCATGCTTCTTCTATCCGCCATGTGTTCCACGATCAGCAAGCATGTTAATCAAGCGAACAACTCTCACTATTTCGCATGCTTCTTCTATCCGCCATGTTCCACGATCAGCAAGCAAGTTACTCAAGCGAACAACTCTCACTATTTCGCATGCTTCTTCTATCCGCCATGTTCCACGATCAGCAAGCAAGTTACTCAAGCGAACAACTCTCACTATTTCGCATGCTTCTTCTATCCGTCATGTGTTCCACGATCAGCAAGCAAGTTAATCAAGCGAACAACTCTCACTATTTCGCATGCTTCTTCTATCCGTCATGTGTTCCACGATCAGCAAGCAAGTTACTCAAGCGAACAACTCTCACTATTTCGCATGCTTCTTCTATCCGCCATGTGTTCCACGATCAGCAAGCATGTTAATCAAGCGAACAACTCTCACTATTTCGCATGCTTCTTCTATCCGCCATGTTCCACGATCAGCAAGCAAGTTACTCAAGCGAACAACTCTCACTATTTCGCATGCTTCTTCTATCCGCCATGTTCACGATCAGCAAGCAAGTTACTCAAGCGAACAACTTCCATTCCATATCATATTTCCAGATTTATTTGATATTCTTCCAAGATCATATCCGGTTCCACATCTTTTATCATTGCTGATAATTTAGAATGCTGGTTTATTGCTGTATTTTTTAGAAAAGATATTTTGCTGATTATTCTAGAACATATAAGTCTAAGCACAAATATGCAGTCATATTTCAAATAACATTTCATAAATGACATCTAACTCTAATTGTCTCCAGCAAGGAAAATGTCCTCATCTCCATAAATCAAGCTTATTTTCTATGTTGCTCGTTTGTCTTACGTTTTCTCTCGCCCATCTTATATATGCACAACAACAGTTAAGGCGTCATATGCACAACAACAGTTAAGGCGTCATATGCACAACAACAGTTAAGGCGTCATATGCACAACAACAGTTAAGGCGTCATATGCACAACAACAGTTAAGGCGTCATATGCACAACAACAGTTAAGGCGTCATATGCACAACAACAGTTAAGGCGTCATATGGACGTGTAGTTTGCTTTACAAAGCGACACAGTATTTTAGCCTTATTTATTATTCTACTTCAGTTTTCAAAATAAAATCTGGAAAACCAATGCTTCGTATTATACATATAAGGGAAGACTGCAGTCAAAATATGCAGTAATGACGAAACACGTAATAACAGTACTGTCATTTTTCAAAATACAAAAACAATGACAATACACAACAAAGTTTCGACCAAAAGGCCTTTATCAAGCAAAGAATACAACCGAAGTGAAAAATGTCACTTCTTTCACATCACACAACATGTAGAATACAACAATACATTCCTAACTGCCCTAAAATGAAAATATGTGACTAAAAACAAATAGCGAAATAAATACAAAGAAACTAGAGTTTGTATTATACAGCTAAATTCTATTTGATGAGAAAACTAACTCAAACTTGCTTGTTATAAACGTGTGCATATTATATATAGTTATATGTCTGTAGGTTGCCCGCCTAGTAAGGGCTTCAATAGAGACATGTAGTAAAATATCATAGGATACAGCAGAGACAACCAACTATTTGTTAACAGTCAGTGGTAGAATGTTTTGATAATAACGAATACGGGTTTGTTCCAAGCCAGAGTGTTATTTAAATAAAGGCAATGACATCTAGGGAATGGTTTGCTAAAGCTTCCAAGTGTGATCCAGACGATAGAGACTAACAATTCTGTTGATGATTTGAAAGATAACAATGAAAGATATATTGTAATCCGTAGAACGACAAGAGATTCTATCGTACGTTGTGATTGTGTCAGATGTCTCACGTATGGGCTCACGTATGGGCTCACGTACTGTCATACTTAGTAGATGTCTCACGTATGGGCTCACGTACTGTCATACTTAGTAGATGTCTCACGTATGGGCTCACGTACTGTCATACTTAGTAGATGTCTCACGTATGGGCTCACGTACTGTCATACTTAGTAGATGTCTCACGTATGGGCTCACGTACTGTCATACTTAGTAGATGTCTCACGTATGGGCTCACGTACTGTCATACTTAGTAGATGTCTCACGTATGGGCTCACGTACTGTCATACTTCTACTTTACAATATTTTCTACTTTTCTTTATTCAATATTTTGAAGTTATTATATTACAAGGTGTCAAGTAATAGTGCGTTTACTAGTTAGTGATCATTCGTTATTCATAGCATTTACTAGTCAGTGATCATTCATTATTCATAGCATTTACTAGTTAGTGATCATTTGTTATTCATAGCGTTTACTAGTTAGTGATCATTCGTTATTCATAGCATTGTACTATATATAACCTTACAAAGATAACAATCCTTCAGTTTTACATCTAACATAGACAAGATGCCATGTAACTGTTGTTGTTATGTTAAATCCTTCAGTTTTACATCTACCATAGACAAGATGCCATGTAACTTTTGTTGTTATGTTCAATCCTTCAGTTTTACATCTACCATAGACAAGATGTCATGTAACTTTTGTTGTTATGTTCAATCCTTCAGTTTTACATCTAACATAGACAAGATGCCATGTAACTGTTGTTGTCATGTTCAATCCTTCAGTTTTACATCTACCATAGACAAGATGCCATGTAACTGTTGTTGTCATGTTCAATCCTTCAGTTTTACATCTACCATAGACAAGATGTCATGTAACTGTTGTTTGTATGTTCAATTTCATTTATCTTGTAGTCCATTTTTGTTGCATGTTTCCTTCAGTTTTACATCTTCCTAGACAAATGTCATAACTTTTGTTTCATGTTTAATCCTTCAGTTTTACATCTACCATAGACAAGATGCCATGTAACTGTTGTTGTCATGTTTAATCCTTCAGTTTTACATCTACCATAGACAAGATGTCATGTAACTGTTGTTTGTCATGTTCAAGTTATCAATCTCATCTTGTGTCCATTTTTGTCTGGGTTTTCCTATTCTTCACTTTCCCAGAATGCATATTTACATATTTGTCTCTTGATATTAATGTTTTCTAATGGGTTCAATATACGTAACTTTCCTCCCTTTCATCGACCTTCTCTCGTCGACCTCTCATCGGTCTTTCTTTTATTTGGAAGAGTTCATCTTTAGGTGTTCAATATTTTAGTAACCATTATTAATGTCGTCATTAATTTTGCTCTTTTTTCCAGATTTATCTTCAATGATGTCACTTTGATTGCACAAGGAAATAAATTCATGAAAACTACGCTTAAGAAAAGCAATTATTTAACACTCGAACTTTCCATAAAGATATAGAGAAAGTTATAAACAAGGATAAATCTTCAGGGAATCAGAAACACGTGTATAGCTATCCAAAGCCTTGACATAGAAGCAGGGACGATTTCACTTGATTTCATACGATCAATTTTCACAGAGAAACAGAAACACGTTTATCAAGACGCAAAACGTTACCAAGGAAATATAGACACATTTATTCAACTAATTTAAAGGCAGAAGAAAAAGTACTATCACAATACAATCAGAGAGACATTGACTGAGCACTACATTCTAGAACACGGTGTCTTGGGCCAAGCGGATCATGCGTTCAATCTAAAAGCAGCGAACCAAAGAAACGTTCAAGTGTGTTGGTGTATTCATTGAGATTTGACAACGACATCGTAACAGGCATAGGAGCAACCAACATACAAGAACAAAAACTGCAGGGGTACTTGTATTTCACATTACGAATGGTTGTGTTTGCTGATATGTAATAAACACAGACATTAGTTATATAAAGCATATCACTTTATCGTTTTATAATCATTAGGCCAGCGAGAAGATGTACACAATTGCATTATAGATAATATTGGATTCATCAGTGGGATCTTTACTAAGTTCGAGCTATAACTGTTGAGATTGTGTCATTATTTTATTTCATTATTTTAATAACGTGAAATATTGCTAGTTTTTAGAAGATTTATTGAGTAATATATATTCTGTAATTGACATAGAAAATCTAGAGAAATAGTGTTTCAATTTAAAACCTGAATTCCTATTAGCAAACATGTGCTAAACAGTGTTAAATATTAGTTTAGAATGTACTGGAATAATTTGTTGATGTTTTGTGTAAGAACATTTAGCTGGACTATCAATTTGCAATCTGAAGAACTATCAGCCTATAGTATCCAGCAGTATTATGTAGCCATGTGAACATATATCAACATTTCTGAAGTAAGGAAATGTAAATGTAGACAACGTATGGTTAAAGTCAATGCTCAAGATTGTTCGGACTGTGTTTCTTGACATGATAACAAGCAGAACGTTTGTGAAAATTCAAGAAATGTAATCATCATTATAAAACAAAAAAGTATATTAAACTAAGACTTCACCTATTTAGTCCAGTTTGCTACGGTATTAGAAAGTAGCAATAGAATCACCGATCATTTATAACTCAGAATATCACTATGGAAACACCAGACGTTACTGAAGTGATCAACATGTTCAGTAACAGCACTGAGAGTTCAATGAATTCTACCAAGACTACAGCATCACCAGAATTGACTACAACTAATCTTAACAATGAAAGCACATCATGTTGGAACGAATATTGCTGGGATGAAGATACTTATTATGATAATCTTTATCAACACGTGACTCCAAAAGATTTTGAATGGGCTTTCATTCTTCCTTACTTTTTAACGTTTATTATCGGTTTAGTGGGAAACGCCCTTGTTTGCTTTGCTGTACTACGTAATCAGAATATGCGTACAGTGACAAATGTTTTTATTGTGAACCTGGCGGTTGGAGACTTCATGGTCATCTTGGTCTGTCTGCCCCCGACTCTAATTCAGGATGTCACCGAGACTTGGTTTCTTGGAACCGTTTTCTGCAAGGCTGTACTGTATCTTCAGGTAAGGAGGTTATTAAGGGGGGACTCTGGTCTGGAAACTATTTTCTTTGCTTTGGTATTAATGTAGAATTTGTATAACAATTTTGAAAGATTATGACTTAGAATAGTAGAAAAAATTAGAAAAAAAAGTCAACGCGTTGCCATGGAAACAATACAAATGGCCGCTTAGCACAAATTTCAAATCCTAAGGCTCTGAAGTTAATGAATATAAATGAATTCTGTTTTCACTCTAAGGGCGAATTGTAATATCTACAAAATTACTGATCCTTTTAGGATATATTAAATATTACATTTTTTATGAATTTTTGTGTAAACACACCCTCCAAAAACAGCTTTTTTGACCACATTTTGAGGGAATTTTTACCAAAAATGTATAAAAATTAAATATTTAATATATCCTAAAAATCATGTGTAATATTTTAGATATTACAATTGCACACCTTAGAGTGAAAACAGAATTCATTTACATTCATTAGATTCAGAGCCTTAGGATTTGAAATTTTGTTTTTGGTAGCCATTTTGTATTGTTTCCATGGCAACACTTTGACATTTTTTTAAACTAATTTGTTTCTACTATTCTAAGTCATACTCTTTCAAAATGCTTATACAAATTTTATATTAATATGAAAACAACGAAAATGGATTCTTGATTTTCAAGACCCGAATCCCCCCTTAAACATTGACTTTATGAATAGTAACTATAACAGAACGTTGATGTTATTATAATAATGTTATTATTTTTATGTTTTTACCTGTCTATCTATCTATCTATCTATCTATCTATCTATCTATCTGTCTGTCTGTCTGTCTGTCTGTCTGTCTGTCTGTCTGTCTGTCTGTCTGTCTGTCTGTCTGTCTGTCTGTCTGTCTGTCTGTCTGTCTGTCTGTCTGTCTGTCTGTCTGTCTGTCTGTCTGTCTGCCTGCCTGCCTGCCTGCCTGCCTGCCTGCCTGCCTGCCTGCCTGCCTGCCTGCCTGCCTGCCTGCCTGCCTGCCTGCCTGCCTGCCTGCCTGCCTGCCTGCCTGCCGCCTGCCTGCCTGCCTGCCTGCCTGCCTGCCTGCCTGCCTGCCTGTCTGTCTGTCTGTCTGTCTGTCTGTCTGTCTGTCAAACCTGGACGCTGACAACAAACGATAGAAGAAAACTAGTCACAACAGAGATGAAGTGTCTACGCAGAATGCTGGGTGTAACAAGAAGAGACTGGTTGAGAAATGAAGACATCAGGAAAAAGTGGGTACAACATCAGTACTAGACTTCATCAAGAAACAACAAATTAAATGGTTCGGCCACGTAAGCAGATTACCTTCAGACAGTGCACCCCAAAGAGCAATGCTGCTCCGATACAATGGGTACAAAGCAAAAGGCCGGCCACGCAAAAGATGGACCTCAGAGATAACAGAGGCGACGAAAGAAACTATCTACGAAGCGCATACTAACTCTCGTTTTAGAAATCTCTTCCTGACCTGACGCTGTGAGGCATACAGGATTCGAGAAAGAAAGAAAGTGAACAACTTCACAATAGGAATAAATCACACACAGATTCAGTACTGATGAATTGGAACGTATTCGTAAAAACTGAAGCTGTTGTTGGGTAGTGTCTGGTATCGTTTTACATACACAAACGTTATGCAAAGAATTTCATGTTCTGTTTTTCTGAAAACTGCATGATTCCATGATGTTGTAAATTCAGCCTTGACGTGTTGCCAAATTGTGTAATTGTGTTTAATTTATATTGAATTTTTTTTTTATGTTGTTTACTTACTACCTTTATTCATATGAAAAATTTTATGTTTTCTACAGTTTGTTATTTTTGAGTTGCGTTTAACTAACTGTAGCCATTAAATAGTGGTTACAAATTATTCTTACCAGTATGAGTCTATGTTGTCTATTGAGTTTTCTCACCTCTAGAGTCTTACGTGGATATACTGTCCTTGTTACTGAAATGACATTCTTAACCTACCCCGTGTAATTTTTCATGAACATACCATCGAGCGCAGAGACAGGCTGCGCTATCTTGGAATAACCTTTGATCGTAGTCTATCTTTCAAACACCATATTGAACAGACGATACAACGGTGCAAGCGTGGTCTTGCGGCTCTTAAAGTTATGGTGGCCGCACACCTTGAGCAGAAACTACTTGCCCTTTTGTTCGATCGACTGGTTATGTCAGTGGTAGATTACGGACTCGGAATTCTTACGATATCAAGATCACAATGTGAACGACTCGAACGGGTTCAGAATGAAGGTATGCGTACAGTCCTGGGCTGCACTAGAGATACCCCCATTGTGAAGATGAGATATGCTTGGCCTTCTGTCACTACGCTCCCGTCATGCAATCGCTCAAACCA
Organism: Arion vulgaris; assembly: GCA_020796225.1. Lineage (NCBI taxonomy): Eukaryota > Metazoa > Mollusca > Gastropoda > Stylommatophora > Arionidae > Arion > Arion vulgaris. The sequence continues at coordinate 33,617,710 of CM036763.1, read as the reverse complement.
AGGCATATATGCGGGTTACTGCGGATAAGAGACATCCACTACACAAGAACACTAATGATGTTAAGGGCACGAGAATCAAGCGTGGCATGTCGTGGATGGCTCAGGCTGAGAGAACAATTGGCCAGATGACTACCGTTGCGACCCTACGAAAAGGGGAAGAATGGATTCCTACAGATGGTAGCATGACTAACTATCTCAACGTTATCATTACTCTTAGAAGAGAATGTATAGATTGGGGCAATATGAAGGCTGATCTCACAGTTAAGCAGCTGATAGAAGATAATGCAAGAAATGATGATGTTGTTGTATATACCGATGGGTCGGTTCAACGTGGTGAGAAGTCCGGCTGGGGTTTCTTGTCTAATGCGCATGGTAGGGTTGTTGCAGAGCGAAGTGGGGCATACAGGACAACTACTTCTAGTATGAGGATGGAGGTTTGAGGCCGTTACTGCTGCCCTCCATTGGATCTCTGGGACTTCGTTGTTGTATCTGACTCCGAGTCGATGCTTCATAAGATCCAGAAGGGCAGGTTTCGGTATGAGTGGATGTCGTCTATAGAAGTTTTTAACATCCAGAGGCTTATGTGGATATACTGTCCTGGGCATGCGGGTGTTTGCGGTAATGAGAGAGCGGACAGGATTGCATCAACACATTGATTGTTGGGGAGTTGAAGATGGATAAGGGGATATTCTTCGGTCTCTTCGCGATTGTCGGTTGGATGACGACACTAAAATGGATGTTGAATCGATCAAGCTATTTAAGCAGTTTGGAGTTACCCGTTGTTCAAGTCGAACTGGATGCCTGAGAGGGAGAGTGAGAGGTGTGTTTAATCAGCGAGCCACGGGAACCATCAGAATGCATACTCTTCTATATCTGTTGTGGGAGACTGAGCACCTATGTGTCTGCCCGGAGTGCAATGACGTCAGTTTAGTAACCAATAACCAATAACCAATCGAACATTAACTGCAAAAGACCTCAAAAATATAACCTGTATCTTGTCTTGTTGCATTGTGATGCGCTGTAATGTCTCAATCTCTTGATAGTACATATCACGTATATAGTACTGAAAAACTATCTTGACTTATTCGCGACAAATTCTTGACGACACACAAACAGTCGCCTATACAGATATAGCATGAACCGTTTAACCTTTAGCATAAAACAACCCACATATAAATATTGCCTTGTTAAGTAGAAACAACCAAGATATGCAAAGAAAAACAGACAACTTGTCATCTATAGAATCAACAGTTGGACTGCAGATAGCTATGAAAAAACAAAATAATGAAGACACCTATGGCAAGTAATGCAGATATCACACTGGAATCTAAAATGATAAAAATAACAGAGCAGTTCACCTATTTAGGTAGCAATTTTGATTGCACAGGAAATGTTAAAAAGAAATTATGATACGAATTGGCAAAGCAACATCAGCTTTTAAAAGTCTAAATAAAATAAGGAACTGCAAGTTATATAGTATTAAAACTAAATTACGAATTTTCAATTCAAATGTTGTATCAATCCTAACATATGCCAGCAAGAGTTGGAAAATGACTAAAGATATAGAAAGCAAGTTGAATGCATTTGAAAATAGATGTCTGCAAAAATAATGAATATAAAATGGAACGAATTCAGAAGAAGTGATCAAATCAGAGACATGTCTGGTCAACCACTAGTGACAACTGTTATAAGAAAGAGAAGATGGAGATATGTTGGACACACTTTGAGGAGAAATGATCAACGAATATCAAAGCAGGCATTGAAGTGGGATGCAAAGGGTTCAAGAAAGAGAGGTCGACCTAAAGAGACCCTGAAACGAACTTTGCTGAGAGATGCAGGAAATATCGGTCTCAGTTCCATGGAGGAGATTGAGCGAGCTGCCTATGATAGAGCGGTATGGAGAAATTGCTTGCAGGCCCTATGTAACGTATAACGGTACGATGGGAATTATTATTATTATTATTATAAAACATCAACAGAGACTATCACAAATTGGACGCACGTTGAGAAGAGACAAATGTAAATTTGTCAAACATGTTGAGGTTCTCAATAATTTAACACTGTGAAATCTCCGTCATAGTCGCTATCTCCGTTTCCTCGGATTTACTTTAATTATTATCTCCCTTTGACCGTATGAATCTAATATTCATCACGTATTTTTTTCTTTTAATTATCATTATTATCACCCTTGATGGCATGCATAATTATCTTAATGTGGTCTCTAACTAAATGAAGACATAACTCAGAAATGGAACATTGTAGAGATCTCAGAATAATCACCTTGACCTATATTCCAAAATGAATCTTTTTTATTTCTCTAAGAATATTTTTCCTCACAAGGGAAGGATAAGAAGAGATTTATAGAACGGGCTTTTATGTACGCTACATAAGCAGTGTATGTTTTATGTACGCTACATAAGCAGTGTATGTTTTATGTACGCTACATAAGCAGTGTATGTTTTATGTACGCTACATAAGCAGTGTATGTTTTATGTACGCTACATAAGCAGTGTATGTTTTATGTACGCTACATAAGCAGTGTATGTTTTATGTACGCTACATAAGCAGTGTATTTTTTATGTACGCTACATAAGCAGTGTATGTTTTATGTACGCTACATAAGCAGTGTATGTTTTATGTACGCTACATAAGCAGTGTATGTTTTATGTACGCTACATAAGCAGTGTATGTTTTATGTACGCTACATAAGCAGTGTATGTTTTATGTACGCTACATAAGCAGTGTATGTTTTATGTACGCTACATAAGCAGTGTATGTTTTATGTACGCTACATAAGCAGTGTATGTTTTATGTACGCTACATAAGCAGTGTATGTTTTATGTACGCTACATAAGCAGTGTATTTTTTTGTACGCTACATAAGCAGTGTATGTTTTTTGTACGCTACATAAGCAGTGTATTTTTATGTACGCTACATAAGCAGTGTATTTTTATGTACGCTACATAAGCAGTGTATTTTATGTACGCTACATAAGCAGTGTATGTTTTTTGTACGCTACATAAGCAGTGTATGTTTTATGTACGCTACATAAGCAGTGTATGTTTTATGTACGCTACATAAGCAGTGTATGTTTTATGTACGCTACATAAGCAGTGTATGTTTTATGTACGCTACATAAGCAGTGTATGTTTTATGTACGCTACATAAGCAGTGTATGTTTTATGTACACTACATAAGCAGTGTATGTTTTATGTACACTACATAACAGTGTATGTTTATGTACGCTACATAAGCAGTGTATGTTTTATGTACTACATAAGCAGTGTATGTTTTATGTACGCTACATAAGCAGTGTATGTTTTATGTACGCTACATAAGCAGTGTATGTTTTATGTACGCTACATAAGCAGTGTATGTTTTATGTACGCTACATAAGCAGTGTATGTTTTATGTACGCTACATAAGCAGTGTATGTTTTATGTACGCTACATAAGCAGTGTATGTTTTATGTACGCTACATAAGCAGTGTATGTTTTATGTACGCTACATAAGCAGTGTATGTTTTATGTACGCTACATAAGCAGTGTATGTTTTATGTACGCTACATAAGCAGTGTATGTTTTATGTACGCTACATAAGCAGTGTATGTTTTATGTACGCTACATAAGCAGTGTATGTTTTATGTACGCTACATAAGCAGTGTATGTTTTATGTACGCTACATAAGCAGTGTATGTTTTATGTACGCTACATAACGTGTATTTTTATGTACGCTACATAAGCAGTGTATGTTTTATGTACGCTACATAAGCAGTGTATGTTTTATGTACGCTACATAAGCAGTGTATGTTTTATGTACGCTACATAAGCAGTGTATGTTTTATGTACGCTACATAAGCAGTGTATGTTTTATGTACGCTACATAAGCAGTGTATGTTTTATGTACGCTACATAAGCAGTGTATGTTTTATGTACGCTACATAAGCAGTGTATGTTTTATGTACGCTACATAAGCAGTGTATGTTTTATGTACGCTACATAAGCAGTGTATGTTTTATGTACGCTACATAAGCAGTGTATGTTTTATGTACGCTACATAAGCAGTGTATGTTTTATGTACGCTACATAAGCAGTGTATGTTTTATGTACGCTACATAAGCAGTGTATGTTTTATGTACGCTACATAAGCAGTGTATGTTTTATGTACGCTACATAAGCAGTGTATGTTTTATGTACGCTACATAAGCAGTGTATGTTTTATGTACGCTACATAAGCAGTGTATGTTTTATGTACGCTACATAAGCAGTGTATGTTTTATGTACGCTACATAAGCAGTGTATGTTTTATGTACGCTACATAGCAGTGTATTTTATGTACGCTACATAAGCAGTGTATGTTTTATGTACGCTACATAAGCAGTGTATGTTTTATGTACGCTACATAAGCAGTGTATTTTTTATGTACGCTACATAAGCAGTGTATGTTTTATGTACGCTACATAAGCAGTGTATGTTTTATGTACGCTACATAAGCAGTGTATGTTTTATGTACGCTACATAAGCAGTGTATGTTTTATGTACGCTACATAAGCAGTGTATGTTTTATGTACGCTACATAAGCAGTGTATGTTTTATGTACGCTACATAAGCAGTGTATGTTTTATGTACGCTACATAAGCAGTGTATGTTTTATGTACGCTACATAAGCAGTGTATGTTTTATGTACGCTACATAAGCAGTGTATGTTTTATGTACGCTACATAAGCAGTGTATTTTTTATGTACGCTACATAAGCAGTGTATGTTTTCTGTCTCCATTATCTTAGCCTAGCGTGGGGGTTTTCTTGTTCCACTGTATCGATAACATTGCTGTTTGTATCCACTGATCGAGTAACATTGTTGTTTGTATCCACTGTATCGGAGTAACATTGCTGTTTGTTTCACTGTATCGAGTAACATTGCTGTTTGTATCCACTGTATCGGAGTAACATTGCTGTTTGTATCCACTGTATCGAGTAACATTGCTGTTTGTATCCACTGTATCGGAGTAACATTGCTGTTTGTATCCACTGTATCGGAGTAACATTGCTGTTTGTATCCACTGTATCAGTAACATTGCTGTTTGTTCCACTGTATCGAGTAACATTGCTGTTTGTATCCACTGTATCGAGTAACATTGCTGTTTGTTTCCACTGTATCGGAGTAACATTGCTGTTTGTATCCACTGTATCGATAACATTGCTGTTTGTTTCCACTGTATCGATAACATTGCTGTTTGTTCCACTGTATCGGAGTAACATTGCTGTTTGTTCCACTGTATCGGAGTAACATTGCTGTTTGTTTCACTGTATCGGAGTAACATTGCTGTTTGTATCCACTGTATCGGATTAACATTGCTGTTTGTTTCCACTGTATCGGAGTAACATTGCTGTTTGTATCCACTGTATCAGTAACATTGCTGTTCGTATCCACTGTATCGGAGTAACATTGCTGTTTGTATCCACTGTATCGATAACATTGCTGTTTGTATCCACTGTATCGAGTAACATTGCTGTTTGTATCCACTGTATCAGAGTAACATTGCTGTTTGTATCCACTGTATCGAGTAACATTGCTGTTTGGGACCCACTGTCTGTTGTAATCTCATGTCCAAACCATTTAATTTCCTGTTTCTTGTGAAGCTCAGTACTGATGTTGTACCCACTTTTTTCCTGATGTCTTTATTTCTAAACCGGTCTCTTCTTGTTACTCCATGGATTCTGTGTTCACACTTCCTGAAAACTATCGTGACTAGTTTCTTTTATCATTGATGTCAACTTCCAGATTTAGATCTGATAGCATAGTGTTGAAAGTACGATTGTGTTGAACAATGATCTTTTTATGTTCATGGTGTCATGTTTGGCATTTTAAAATTGTCACCCTTTGCCCTATGATTATAGTTTGATTTATTGCATCTATGTTGGATTTCGTTAGTTATTCTTCCGTTTGGTAAAAGATAACAAAAATTCCTTAAATATGTAAAGTCTTTGACTTGCATTACGTGATGTTTGTCGATGGATAAATTCGTAGTGTTTTCCCTTCTAGCGAGTGTCATTATTTCGGTTTTGACATTGTTTATTTGTATTGTGTATTCATATCATGTTAACTTGAGTCTGTTAATGCTTTGCTTGCACAGTTTGTAGTTTCCAACTTCTTAAATCTCTGGATAGATTCAATATCAATTTTAGTGACTTCATCAAACAGAATGTCGTCGAGAAACCGAAAGATGTCCCCATATCGATTTTCAACTATCTGACGATCAATGTAGTTGGTGTAGAATTGTCCGCTCTCTCATTACCCCGTACACACGATTGTGTCCAAGACAGCAGATGCAAGTCAAATTCTGGAGATCATAAACCTAGATACACGATACTCCTACTGCAACCCGCCATTTTAGACATGTTGAAGCATCGATTGAGAGCCAGACACAGTAACGAACACAATAAACCAAGTTCTAATGAGTTACTGAAGGGAAGCAGTAACGTCATCAACCTCCATCCTCATACTGAAGTAGTTGACCTGTATTCCCTATCGCACTCTGCAACAACCCTACTTCGTGCGCTAGCTAGGCTACACCAACCTGACCTCTCAAAACGAAGCACATATTCATATGTATATCCAACAACATCATCATCATTTGCGTTCTATTATATCAGCTGTTTAATTGCTAGGGAACCAATCATCTTTCAGCAAGTGGCTGTTTGTATACTCTCTGTTTGTATCACATCTGTTGGGAAAGACTGAGCACCTATTGGTCTACCCGGAGTGCAATGGCATCAGTTTAGTAGCCAATAATCAATAACTAGTAACCTATCAGGAAGAGATCATACATATATTTACTTTCAGAACGTGTATAAATACAAATTATAATATACCTAAGCCGATCGTGCATTGTTACATTTTCGTGAAGCGATGTCTTCCAAATTCAACATTTATAAGTGAAAACCCTTAGATGCCATTTCATAAAGTGAGTATTTGCAAGTTTAACTTTCCGAAAGTAAAGATTTCTAAAACTCAAATTTTAGAACAAAGATAATCATCATCAGGTACCGTGCCGTCTGGCGTAGGCGATCATGGATCTCCACACATCTCTGTCTCTGAACTTTGCTATCATCTCAGATGTTGACGCTCTTCCGTGCCATGAAAGACTATCCACAATTTCTCTTTTATCCTCCTCTGTCTCGTCTGCACTCGATTTTATCGGTTGTTACAATGTATTCTAAACCTCCCCTCCTCATCACATGTCCGAAAAATGATGACTGCCTCTTTCTTATATTGATGATAAGCTTTCTCTGTGTCTTGACCTCATTCAACACCTTCACATTTGTCATTTTAGCAGTCCATGGGATTCTCATCATTCTTCTGTATAACCACATATCTGTGTTCGTCAGATAATATGTCGATATGTTTGTTCTTTGAAGAGCAAAGATACTTTCATATTTAACTTCATGAACATTACCGTCTACGTTTTCTAAATACTGTAGAAATAGAGAACTTAAAATGTATAATGACATTTTTCATAAACGAACTCTGAGCTCGGCAACTAATCATTCATTTAATATTTTGCTCTTATTTCTCCGTTCTTCATTATTACTGTATTTCGTTTTGTACTTAGATCCACTTGTTGTGATCTGTGTGTGATTTGCAACAGAGAATGTAAGTATTTTGTGTCCATGTTAAACGTCACAATAGTCAAGAAGCACCCGAATATCGATGCTGTCCTATATTTAAATAAACATATAAACAATATATTCTCACATACATATTATTTTCATATAACAATACAGTACTAGAGTAACATGGAAAGTAAGAGAATCAAAATTATGTAGCATTCAACCGAAGCTGAGTTATATTGAATGTGTAAACGACAATATGATAATTAATCTACAACATCAGAAAGTGTAGCCACTACTATTTACATCTATACTACTTGCACTTAAGAATCTTTATTTGTTTTGTTTTCCAGACCACGTCAGTATCCGTGTCAGTGCTGACACTCAGTGCCATAGCTGTGGAGCGATGGTGGGCTATATGTTACCCTCTGAGATTCAAGAGTACCTTATCCAGGGCCAGAAAGATCATCATCTTCATTTGGGTGGTGGCTTTTATCTCTGCTCTCCCAGAGGCTATTGTGGCCGAAGCTTTTCCATATCCTTTCCCAACTCGTATATCTTCGAAACTCTTGACTACGTGCAAGTAAGTATTCTCTAAATTGTTGAATATGTGCAAGTAAGCATTCAATAAATGTAGCCAAAATCAACATATTCACTCCATCAATTGCAGATTTTTTCTCACAAGATGGGTGAGCTTCATGAAAGTTAGCTTGAAGTAAAAAAAAAATGCAAGATTGTGGTAAAACAGGATTTGAGTAATTCAGTATTGTGGTAATACAAGAACGTATGGGTGTGAAGCATGGACATTTAATAAGGCAGTGGAAAACATATATGTGCTTTTGAATATAAGGGTTACAGAAGAGCCCTTCGTATAGCATGGATAGAGAAGATAACAATTAGATATATCCAGAAAAAACTTAAAATCAAAGAAAACTGGCTGATGCTACAAATAAGAAAGAGAAAATTGAGATATTTTGGACATATAAAAAGACATGAAGGGCTGGAGAAGACCATCATGAAAGGAGGCATACCGGAAAAGAGAAGAAGAGAAAAACCACGGAAAAGATGGATTCAAGGTGTAACTGATTGTTTGAACATGATGGCTGCAGAGACGGGACATCTGGCCTATGAGAGAGAGACATTCCGAAGTACTGTTGGAAGAACAAGAAGGAGCAATAGAAGGAAGTGTAAACAAGGCACAATGAATGTTCCTTATATTTGCACAAACGTGTGTAGTATACATGTGTTTATTTTCAAGGTTGCTATGGTGAATGGAACAACATACCCTATTGACAGTGTCTTCTGCTCCAACAATTTGTCAGAAGAATGAAGAAGTCAAATGCCCTTGTTGTGATAAACTTTCTGATGTTACAGAAAAAAACGACAAAAGGACACAGGAAAATTGATTCATTTTTTCGTGATGTCTTCCGTTTGTATCCATTCCATTTAACAACAATTGGAGTAGACAGATTAAGTAGTGTCCGCTCAATTGTTGCTGATCTGTCAAGATCTGGGTGACCGTCATCAGAGTCCAGTAAAAGTGATAAACACAAATAATTGTCTCATATCAAGTAATAACAATTAAAGAGATAGCTAGTGCAGAGAAACTCAATGAAATAACAGTTGTATTACAATTTTACACAACAAAGTCAACGTGTTAAAAGTGCGTGTCTACTGGGTTCTGCGCATGTTGACAAGAGAACAAAACTATATGAAAGTAAACTCATGTCAATAGTTGGTTAAAAGTGCGTGTCTCCTGGGTTCTACGCCTGTTGACAAGAGAACAGAACTATATGAAAGTAAACTCATGTCAATAGTTGGTTAAATGTTTGTGTCTCCTTCGTTCTACGCCTGTTGACAAGAGAACAGAACTATATGAAAGTAAACTCATGTCAATAGTTGGTTAAAAGTGCGTGTCTCCTGGGTTCTACGCCTGTTGACAAGAGAACAGAACTATATAAAAGTAAACTCATGTCAATAGTTGGTTAAAAGTGCGTGTCTCCTGGGTTCTACGCCTGTTGACAAGAGAACAGAACTATATGAAAGTAAACTCATGTCAATAGTTGGTTAAAAGTGCGTGTCTCCTGGGTTCTACGCCTGTTGACAAGAGAACAGAACTATATGAAAGTAAACTCATGTCAATAGTTGGTTAAAAGTGCGTGTCTCCTGGGTTCTACGCCTGTTGACAAGAGAACAGAACTATATGAAAGTAAACTCATGTCAATAGTTGGTTAAAAGTGCGTGTCTCCTGGGTTCTACGCCTGTTGACAAGAGAACAGAACTATATGAAAGTAAACTCATGTCAATAGTTGGTTAAAAGTGCGTGTCTCCTGGGTTCTACGCCTGTTGACAAGAGAACAGAACTATATGAAAGTAAACTCATGTCAATAGTTGGTTAAAAGTTCGTGTCTCCTGGGTTCTACGCCTGTTGACAAGAGAACAGAACTATATGAAAGTAAACTCATGTCAATAGTTGGTTAAAAGTGCGTGTCTCCTGGGTTCTACGCCTGTTGACAAGAGAACAGAACTATATGAAAGTAAACTCATGTCAATAGTTAGTTAAATGTTTGTGTCTCCTGGGTTCTACGCCTGTTGACAAGAGAACAAAACTATATGACAGTAAACTCATGTCAATAGTTGGTTAAAAGTGCGTGTCTCCTGGGTTCTACGCCTGTTGACAAGAGAACAGAACTATATGAAAGTAAACTCATGTCAATAGTTGGTTAAAAGTGCGTGTCTCCTGGGTTCTACGCCTGTTGACAAGAGAACAGAACTATATGAAAGTAAACTCATGTCAATAGTTGGTTAAAAGTTCGTGTCTCCTGGGTTCTACGCCTGTTGACAAGAGAACAGAACTATATGAAAGTAAACTCATGTCAATAGTTGGTTAAAAGTGCGTGTCTCCTGGGTTCTACGCCTGTTGACAAGAGAACAGAACTATATGAAAGTAAACTCATGTCAATAGTTAGTTAAATGTTTGTGTCTCCTGGGTTCTACGCCTGTTGACAAGAGAACAAAACTATATGACAGTAAACTCATGTCAATTGTTAGTTAAAAGTGTTAGTAATCAAACATTTTGACCATCATGTTCATCATGTTCATCATGTTCATCGTGTTCATCGTGTTCATCGTGTTCATCGTGTTCATCATGTTCATCATGTTCATCATGTTCATCATGTTCATCATGTTCATCATGTTCATCATGATGTGTTGCCGAGGCTAGCAAGGGGGAGCAAATAATAGTAACACTGCGGTCTACAATGCTTGTCGTAAGATGCGACTGAGGTAGGGGTCTAGGGAAGCTACCTTAGTAAATAAATAGCGTTGTAGAAATCGAATGTGCTGGCCTACTTGTAGACACATAACTGACACAACGTGCAATCGTTCTTAGGCTCAGATCATATACAAATCACCAAGATTGGTTTAACAAATGGTCGATATGGAACGTTAGAAGAAGAAGAAGACGATGATTTTAACAGTAGATGAGTCTTGGTTTCACCATTATGACCCTACTAGACAAATTGCCAGCATGCAATGGAAATCTTGGTTCTCCACAACAACTGTCAAGCGGAGAATACAGAAATCTGCAGGAAAGAGAATGATGAGTGTGTTGTTTTGTGTGTGTGCGTGTGTGGTTTTTTTAAAATTTGTCATCTAATGTGTCATATTGAAAAATCACATGCCTTGTGACAACACAGTTAACGGACAATACAAAGCAGATCTGTCAAAGTAAGAAAGGCTGTGATAGAAAACGAACGGTAGCACACACTCAAAATACTTCATTTCTTCAAGGTAACACGACACCTCCCAAAACACAGCTGTGCAGCAGTCAGCCAACAAATTGAATAGAGATATTTTTCACATCCGCCCTCTTCTCCAATATGACTCCATTATACTTTTTCCCCTACCCCCAATTTAAAAAAACATAATATCTCAAAGGAAATCATGTTGACTATGATGAAAAGCCATGTTGACTATGATGAAAAGCCATGTTGACTATGATGACAAGCCATGTTGACATGTGACAACTGATTTCGTTTGAAAAATAAAATGTTTTACTCCTAACGTCTTTGTAAGGTCAAGTTGAGATGGTAGAAGTAGGTCAAGACAGATGGTGGGTCACATTGAAATCGCATACATTTTCTAAACTTGTTCAGATTTCTATAACGTTTCTGTCATCAGGTGTCAGCCCTTTGTATTCTACTGTTGTTCATAACAGAAGATGAATAAGTAAAGAAACATCTGCTGAATATCAGTAGACAGAATACTCTAGAGAAATCCAAGCTGTAGAAACCCTATATTCAATTTCTTCTCAAATAGAATAATCAGAGTGAGAAAGGCGTGTGTGTTTTTTTATTATTATTGAAAGAATTAAATTATGTCCTCGTCAAAGAAAAGCTTAGTTAGTTAGTTAGTTAGTTTGTTAGTTTGTTAGTTAGTTAGTTTGTTAGTTTGTTAGTTTGTTAGTTAATTGATTGTTTGGTTTGTTGGTTGGTTGGTTGGTTTGTTGGCTGCTTGGCTGGTTCTTTCTTTAGTTGGTTGGTTGGTTGGCTGCATGGTTTGTTTGTTGGTTGACTGGACAACCAACTAGACAGGCTGGCTGTCTGATTGGTTGGTTGACTGGCACGTTGCTTCGTTGATCAGTCAGTAAATTAGTCATCAGATCATACTTAATGTACAAGAAACCAGTTTCTAGGTGCTAATATATCACCGTTATTGTATCCGTCAGCACATGATCACAATCCAGTCCTAAAAAAGGGTCTCAAGCTGACGGATCGACTTCATTGCACCGGGTTTTACCCCATATGGCTCGGTCCCTCTCCGCAGGATAGCACGCCACCGGCCGAGAGTATTACACAAAGCATGAGCTCAGGTATCTACGGCAATAATCTTAGTGGTCTCTGGCAAACATGCACTCCTAAAAAGAACGGCGCGGTCCGGATTCAAACTCACGATCTTCGGAATGCAAGACAGCGGTTTAACAGTTCCAGTCCAGTTTTGTTTACTGAAGCATCGTTTACGCCATGTATAGTGTTCTCATCTAGTAGCAAACATTAGGTTCCAAGCGCCTGCAATAAGGATATGAAGCATCGTTTACGCCATGTATAGTGTTCTCATCTAGTAGCAAACTTTAGGTTTCAAGCGCCTGCAATAAGGATATGAAGCATCGTTTACGCCATGTATAGTGTTCACATCTAGTAGCAAACTTTAGGTTCCAAGCGCCTGCAATAAGGATATGGAGCATCGTTTACGCCATGTATAGTGTTCTCATCTAGTAGCAAACTTTAGGTTTCAAGCGCCTGCAATAAGGATCTGAAGCATCGTTTACGCCATGTATAGTGTTCACATCTAGTAGCAAACTTTAGGTTCCAAGCTGGCTGTTAATTTAAGTGAACTATGGATGAACATCGTTTACGCCATGTATAGTGTTCACATCTAGTAGGTATATGAAGCATCGTTTACGCCATGTATAGTGTTCACATCTAGTAGGTATATGAAGCATCGTTTACGCCATGTATAGTGTTCACATCTAGTAGGTATATGAAGCATCGTTTACGCCATGTATAGTGTTCACATCTAGTAGGTATATGAAGCATCGTTTACGCCATGTATAGTGTTCACATCTAGTAGGTATATGAAGCATCGTTTACGCCATGTATAGTGTTCACATCTAGTAGCAAACTTTAGGTTCCAAGCGCCTGCAATAAGGATATGGAGCATCGTTTACGCCATGTATAGTGTTCACATCTAGTAGCAAACTTTAGGTTTCAAGCGCCTGCAATAAGGATATGGAGCATCATTTACGCCATGTATAGTGTTCACATCTAGTAGGTATATGAAGCATCGTTTACACCATGTATAGTGTTCACATCTAGTAGGTATATGAAGCATCGTTTACGCCATGTATAGTGTTCACATCTAGTAGGTATATGAAGCATCGTTTACGCCATGTATAGTGTTCACATCTAGTAGCAAACTTTAGGTTCCAAGCGCCTGCAATAAGGATATGGAGCATCGTTTACGCCATGTATAGTGTTCACATCTAGTAGCAAACTTTAGGTTCCAAGCGCCTGCAATAAGGATATGAAGCATCGTTTACGCCATGTATAGTGTTCTCATCTAGTAGCAAACTTTAGGTTCCAAGCGCCTGCAATAAGGATATGAAGCATCGTTTACGCCATGTATAGTGTTCTCATCTAGTAGGTATATGAAGCATCGTTTACGCCATGTATAGTGTTCTCATCTAGTAGCAAACTTTAGGTTCCAAGCGCCTGCAATAAGGATATGGAGCATCGTTTACGCCATGTATAGTGTTCACATCTAGTAGGTATATGAAGCATCGTTTACACCATGTATAGTGTTCACATCTAGTAGGTATATGGAGCATCGTTTACGCCATGTATAGTGTTCACATCTAGTAGGTATATGAAGCATCGTTTACACCATGTATAGTGTTCACATCTAGTAGGTATATGAAGCATCGTTTACGCCATGTATAGTGTTCACATCTAGTAGCAAACTTTAGGTTCCAAGCGCCTGCAATAAGGATATGGAGCATCGTTTACGCCATGTATAGTGTTCACATCTAGTAGCAAACTTTAGGTTCCAAGCGCCTGCAATAAGGATATGGAGCATCGTTTACGCCATGTATAGTGTTCACATCTAGTAGGTATATGAAGCATCGTTTACGCCATGTATAGTGTTCACATCTAGTAGGTATATGAAGCATCGTTTACGCCATGTATAGTGTTCACATCTAGTAGGTATATGAAGCATCGTTTACACCATGTATAGTGTTCACATCTAGTAGCAAACATTAGGTTCCACGCGCCTGCAATAAGGATATGAAGCATCGTTTACGCCATGTATAGTGTTCTCATCTAGTAGCAAACTTTAGGTTCCAAACGCCTGCAATAAGGATATGAAGCATCGTTTACGCCATGTATAGTGTTCACATCTAGTAGCAAACGTTAGGTTTCAAGCGCCTGCAATAAGGATATGAAGCATTGTTTACACCATGTATAGTGTTCACATCTAGTAGCAAACTTTAGGTTCCAAGCGCCTGCAATAAGGATATGGACATATTAATTCACATCGTGAATAAGAGACAAAATTAGAAATGAAGAAACAGAAGAAGACTGGATGTAAAACCAGTCATGTATATCATAATATAACAGATTACATGGTTTTGACACCTGACAAGAATACCTTGGTATCGTCTACCACAGAGAGCCACACAGAAAAAATATAACGAGTAAAGAGGAAGACCACGCAAAAGATGGAGCGACGGCATTAAGAAAAGTCTTAAGAAAATGAATCCCCCTCCTTTCCTCCCGGCCAACGCTTCTATAAAGATATAAATAGTTGCAGAGAAAAAGATAGTTAAAAAACGACTGATAGAACGTAGATTCGGTGCATTTGTATAATATGTCAGTTGAAGCTAGATGTATAGCTCAAACTATTTTCAATCTCACAAATATGTCTAGATAAATGAGCTAGTTTTATGCCAGCTAAAAACTTATTGTATACCTTCCAAGTACACGATAAAAAAAACACGTAAAAAAAAAGTTAGGTACTTTTGCAAGTTACAAAAACATGATTTTCGTTGTTTTTGAAAAAACAAGAAAACATGTTTCGTCGTTTGGTACATAGTTTACTGCAGTCTTCTCTTGTCATTCAAGTGTCATGTTAGCCCTGCTGGCACCGCCGGTCATGTGTCTCCACAACTTTCTCTCCCTGGTGCAGGTAATTAGTTCTGACTTCGATCTTTTATCAAACCACGATATACGACCATCCAACACATTTTCCCTCTGCCTTCCAAGATTTCTTCTTCCCTTTATTTTGCCTGTTATCCCCAAATGTTCCAAACATCCTCTTTGCAATATGTCGTCAAAAAGCATTTATTGCGTTATTCTTATTGTTTTGTTCAGATTTCTTATTTATCGATAACAGTATGCTGTATACATTACATAAATGAAGTTACAGATGACTATACATAGTATGCTGTATACATTACATAAATGAAGTTACAGATGACTATACATAGTATGCTGTACACATTACATAAATGAAGTTGCAGATGACTATACATAGTATGCTGTACACATTACATAAATGAAGTTGCAGATGACTATACATTGTTTCTTTTTAACGATATGATGTCTGTAGGTAATACCGGGAACCTAGATGTGACAGTTGTGTTCGTCTTCAGACTCCTGAACGTAAATATATATCAGACAGAAGGAAGAGGAAAACACAATAGAATTAGTTATATAAACCGCCCGAGTGGTTATCGGGGCCCAAATTTGGGTTGTAAAGATTATAACCACTGTTACCTGCCTCGCATGTCGTAAGAGGTGTCTAAGGAGGTTTCCCTGAAATCGCATGCACGTGTCCTAAACATGTAATATAGTCTGTTCAACAACTCATGCCCACAGTTCAATGCGAATTGTAGCAGAACCATCAGTTCCACAGTAGCGAAACTTTGCACCCAACCTTAGAATTATACCGACGCAAATGTCTGATGGAAGAAATTGCTATAGGAAACCTGGATTTTGTAATATAACGGTTTCCTTTGATGTTGGCGGCATATTTGGCTAGTCTGAAACGAAATTTTAGATTTTACAGTAAACGCACACATATGCCATTTGATGACAAGTAGCATGCAAAGGCGTATCATCTCAGCTGATACATGGGGACCAATGTTGATACTTGCAATACAGTCATGAAATAAACAAGAAATGTAGACATAGTTGTATTATTGTTTTAAAATAACTTACATTACAGTTAAAGTTAGCTGCCATGTCATAATGCCATCCCCTTTTCACGTCTAGGCTTGGGACAGGCAATGGCGGAGCTCAAGTAGTAGCATGTCCCTTGAGGAACGTCGCATTCATCACAGCCCGCCTGAAAAGCTCTATGTCTCTTGCAAGTTCTCCTGCCTCTTCCAGCGCCATGTTCAAGGTTTCTTTGATGTCCTGCTGTCATCTTCGTCTTGGTCGATCCCTGCCACGTTTTCCAGGAACCATACCTTCCATTACCTTTCTCTCCAGACCACTGTGGCGTTTAATGTCGCCAAAATATTTCGTCTTCTGGGACATGATGTTATTTATGAGCCAATGCTCCTTGATTTTCAGGTCTTGTATGATGTCTTTGCTTCTCTTCTCAGTCCAGGATGTTCTAAGAACTTTCTATAGCACATTGTTATGACGGAGCTACTGGATAGATTCTTTTCAAATTGCTACTTCTTTGTTACAATGTGCGTGTGTTAACATATGTGATAGGGAGGTATCACTATAATAAAATAGTTTGTTTTTTCTCTGGTTATTGTATACTGTAGTACAGATGACCCATATGTGCCTCTTTGCGGAAATGCGCGTAAATTGTTAATGATACTTTTTGCATTGTAACTTTAAACTCATTAGAAGTGTTATATCAATGTCTGTTTTGAGAAGTCAACAATATGACCCAATAGCCTCACACTAATTTCGATATACGCCTTTAACTAAAAGTCAATCTCCTATTAATGACGTCATTTTATTTTACCATGTTCAAGCCCGTCTGTTTCATGCATGGAAAATGCAAGAATTGTTTTTAAAAAAAAACTATGGATTTCGTCTTGAATGTTGCTATTTTTGTCAACAATGTATTAAATTGCTGTAAAAATTAGTTTTCTCCAACCAAGTCAATGGACACGTTAAATATATAGCACAAAGAAGGAAACTTCTAGATGGTATGATTGTTTGAATGGCAAAAATATTTTGTATCGTCGGGAACATGTGTAGTTCACATGCAAATTTTCAAGTTATTTCATCACATGGTTACAAAGATACACATTTTTATCTGTGGGCATGACAAGTTGAACGGACTATAGTTTAAGCGTTTAGGGGCCTACCAAACCAGTGTTCAACGTATACACGTTCTTGGCAAAGATCAAACATATCACAAAGAGTAATTGTGATTGTGATTAAAATTGATTGTTAAGAACAAACGCAAAGAGAAGAATAAGTTATATAAACCACACATGACATACGAATTTTCTTCTTCTTCTTCTCTCGATCATTCTTCACGGCCAATTTTATCATTCTTATTGTGATGTATAATTGGTCCACTGACAAGAACGGGGCGATCTATGTAGGGTCGATTGTGCGCCCATGGTGACTAGGCCCGCCTGTCCGGTTTCAGCCAGCTTTTGATTTACTAGGGTGAACTTTCCCTAGGGTACGATACTTTCTGTCGACTATGTCGGCCAGATCTTCGCCTTTTCGATCAGCTTTGCCGTATATTTGGGCTTTGTGATCTACGCCAAGACAGTGAGTTACGTTATTATGCCCTTTCTGACTATGAGGTCGTTTAGGATTAGAAACATTTCTCAGGGCTTATAAGCTTGTCCTCGGACGGTGTCTTACTCGTATAAAACACCGTGTAAAGTATCGGCCTTCGCCAATGTCCTGTCAATGACCCAAACAGCCTGTCAGATCTTTACATTGTCGACCTTACTTTACCGTTCACTTTTGAGTTTGATCCGGAGGAGGAACATTCTCAGCCTTTTCTAGACGCGCGTTGGTAAGTGGCAATTTGCAGTGAGGCTCGGGAAGATACCGGCCTGGGGCCAAGCACAAACAATGTAGAGGGTCGTTTCAATCGGCGCTAGCAACGCAACTGGGGATTTTTACCAGTCTCCCCATCGGCAGAGAAACAGGGAATTTGTGGCCGGAGTTTTGACACACGTCGAGCTCGTGTATGGAGTCTCCTGCTCCGGGGATGGCGATTTGTTTTCGGCCCTTACTCCGGGGAGTGGGGCTTATGTCAGAGACGTTTCACTGCTGTTTCTTTTTGTTCTGGAACTTGGGCAATATTTTGTTGGATATCGGCCAGGAGATTCGTGCATTTTGTTCGTATGGACCTGCATTTCTTTTTCGTACTTGCACTACTACCACTACCAGTAGTTCTCCCGATCCCTGCCCTCATTAGCCAGACCGGAACCAAAGTCTGTTTCCATGGTCACCACGAGGAGGTAGGGGACAGCGTCTTGATTAGTGTCTGCTCACTAAACCTGGCACACCACCTCATGCGCCTTTGACCCCGAAATACGATTTGACTTTCCTTGCATGCAAACAAATGGTGTGGAACAGAACATTTGTAATATGCTCTAGAATTGAGCTCATCGTTTTCCTAAAAAGTTGCATCTAAAACGTGTACGCATTTATGACGTTTAATAAATTGGGGTTTCCCCTTCAGCTAACACTGAAATTATCAGCAATCGATTTACCAACCGCTACAGTTTAAATAATGATGTTCTGATAACGCTCAGGGAATACAGATATCAAATGTTGAAGTACCGCTGCCGATATGCATGGTTCTATTTATCTATCTATATCATCTTCTGGTCCCGTTTGACATATAAGGCATTCACAAGAAATGTCCATTGTTGTCGTTCTGCCGCATTTTAAACTATTGTTTTCTATGTTTCAACTCTCTTTCCATAGTTCGTCTCATGTTTGATTTCGACGTTCAGTATTTCTTTTCTCATCTGCTGTCCATCGAAAAGGTGTCATAGCCAATGACCATACTATGATACAACACAATTCAAAATCCAAATTCACCTCCATCTTTGTTTTCTAGTGTTATTCTTCAATAATCGGAAGGTCACCAGGCCAATCATTCGTTTTTATCCTAAATGTGACCTTCCGGTGTCTTCGATCTTGATGTCATATCTTTATTTTCATCTTACTCGATAGCATCTACGAATCAGTTTGTAGAACTTCATAAATGTGACTTATTTTCGTGTTTTTTTCCTTATTACACTTCTATGTTTGAGCTGATTCACTATTTCATGTTTTGTATGTGTTGTCTTGATGATGACCTTTGGTCAAAACGACTATAGTTTTTCATTTTTATATTTGATTATTACTTTTTTGTTCTTGCTTTATCTAAAACTCCCGTATACCTGACCTCGTACAAATCGCCCGTTTATTTAATTTTACAGCATCCTTCCCACGATTTTCTTCAGATCTAATCTGAACCTGTCTGACCAACTTAGATCTGTAGGTGTCCGTATATGAACGCAATGGTGCACAGTACGTTCGTCAAAAAAAATTTGTCATTTGTTATCGCATTTGGTCAGATAATTTGCAGGATACTTCATAAATATTGATTATGGAATTTCTTTCAACTTGTGTATGACGCTATTGGTCGTTCGATATGCATAGATCATTATATAAAGTTTGTCTGTTCTGTGTAAATTTACTATCTGGATAACTTTGATCCTGCAGACAGATTTTCAAAGTATTAAATATATACCTTAGATAAAGTTGCTAATAAACACAAAATATATTAATAATTACAGTACCCTTTTCAGTACCATGATATATATATTAGGGAATATAGTGTTATGCCCGTATCTTTCTTTGAGCAACGTATATGATAGGATATAGGATATGATCGGCACATAGGGCATAAGTTTTAGATCTCCATGTGATGCTGTTCGTTGCTAGCAATTGGATATCTCGTATGGTTTTACATTCCAATAGTTTACTTTCTTGTAGAATTGTTCTTCAAAGAGTGATCTTAGGTCTTCCGCGTTTTCTTTTCCCAATTGAACATCATGTATAACTCCTTTATTTCCTCAATATTTCTCTCTAATTCCTGACTCTTGATGGATGGTCATGAGCGCAGTTTGCGATCAGAAAAATCAAACTCTAACTGGGATCAAATACCCATGGGGACAACGCTGCGACAAGGCTAATGAAGGGCACTAATCAAGATCCTCCCCACACCTCCACGGGGCGACCCTGGAAACAGACTTTTCTCCGGTCTCGCCAAGAGGACACAGGGATCGAAGGAGAGTAGCTAGTAGCGGTAGCAGTACAAGCACGGAGAAGGAAAGCAGGTGCACAAAATTATGATAAAAGCACGCATCTCCTGACCGAATGTACGATCAAATTTGCCCGAGTTGCCAAAAATGTAAGAAACAGCCGTGTACGAGTAGTCTGCAAACGAATGCAAACTCCTCCGCAGTAAATGACCGAATTAAAGAGATGAGAGGTGCATCCATAGTTGAGAAGTGGGTTCACATCAGGCGAAACGTGGAGCCCTGCGCCCAAGTCAAGCTGCGTGTCAGGGCAGTCTCGTAGAATGGAAAATGCGACACACGGTCGTACCACAATTATCAGCCTCCCGGTCGATAGTAAAGGCAAACAGACGAACATATAGAGATCAGGGATGCATCCCAAAGCAGAGACGTGGGCTTATATGGGGCGAAACTTGGAGCCATGTACCCGAGCTAAGCTGCATGTTCGGGCAGTCTCGAGGCACGAAAAAAAATGTCGGCAGGTGTCTTCGAAAACGCTGTAATGTATCGTGTCGATAAATGAGAAGATTGCAATAGACTCCGTATCAAACGCTTACTGGGTAACATTTACTGGGTAAGATTGGCCGAGCGCAAATTCTAAAGTTGCGTTTTAGTACATAATGAAACTGCTCTCCCCGGGACAACCGTGCAAGGTACTTTTGAAATAACAACTAACATCCCCGGAAGAACTGAGGTGAGTGATGCCTAACGGGACTGCCCTCCTTGGGACAACCGGGCAAGGTACTGTTTGTATTTACAACTAACATCCCTGGAAGAACTGAGGCGTGTGCTATCTGACGAGCGCCAAATCTCAGTTGCGTTGCTAGTGCCGATTGAAACAACCCTCTAAATTATTTGTGCTTGGTTCCAGTCCGGTGTGTCCCGGGACCTGGAAAAATGCAGTGTAGAAACTGCAAATTGCCACTTGCCACACGCGCCTCGAGAAGGTTGAGAATGTTCCTACTCCGGAATAAACTCAAATTGGTCAGTAAAGTAAGGCTGACAATGCAAAGATTTGACAGACTGTCAGGATCCGAACTTTGGCGAAGGCCGACATTTTACACGGTGTGTTATACGAAAATTACGCTGTCCCAGGACAAAGTGATGTGTCCCGTGAAAATGTTCCTGATCCGGAACGACCTCACAGTCAGAAAGGGCATAACAGTAGTAACTCACTGTTTGACGAAGATCACAAAACCCAAATATACGGCAACGCGGATCGAAAAGGCGTAGATCTGGGCCGAAATATTCGGTAGAATGGATCGTTCCCTAGGGCAAGCTACCCTAGTAAATCAACAGCTGGTTGAAATAGGGTAAACGGCCTTGTCACCATGGGCGCATAATCATCAAAATAGATCAAGCGTTCTTGTCAAAGGACCAATTATATATCAAAGAAGAATGATAAAATTGGCCGTGAAGAATGAACGAGAGAGAGAAACTCCAACTGGAAATCCAACCGAGTCTGCAAAGAAAATAGACTAACCACTGTTCTACAGGGACTTCCGATCAACAAAAATATAATACAATAAATTTTTAGGAAACAATAAATCTAAATATAGTCCATCTTCCATCTTATTAAAATTCCGTTTTCTAAATAAAGATCTAGCTATTTGAGTCTATTTTCATTGGAAATATTCCCTTCCTTTAACTAGAGTTTGGTTTCTTTGAGAAATCCGACTTCCTACTACGATAAACCTACTAAGATAACTATCCTACTAGTTTGATAGTGAATCTAGCCAAACTTTTGTCATTGATCATGAACTCTATGGAGATCTAGCGCATGGTATTTTCTTAGCTAATATATGTAGCCATATGCTATCCCAAACAGTATGTTTTCTCAGATCGCAATCATATTTACTCACCCGTCCAGGACCACAAGATTACTCACACAAGTCGTCACGATTATACGAACTAACCTAGAATAAAATATACAATTTTTTATTTTCTTTCTGTAATCGCACACACACGCACACACGTAAACGGATGTGGTTTATTTATATCAATTTCTTTTCTGCAGGCCTTCATGGGAAACCAGAAATCAAGCCATCTACCAGATCGTTTTGGTGCTGTTGTCCTACGTGCTACCTATGATCCTGATGGCTCTCACCTACACGCACATCGCCACTGTCTTGTGGAAGCATGAAATCCCAGGAGTTGTTGTGGTAACCAAGACATCAGGTAGGGATATGAACAGCCGCGAGCTAAGGATATAAATAGCCACGAGTTCAGGATATAAACAGTCGCGAGTTAAGGATATAAACAGTCGCGAGTTAAGGATATAAACAGTCGCGAGTTAAGGATATAAACAGTCGCGAGTTAAGGATATAAACAGCCGAAATTGAGGATCTCATTTATAAGGATAAAATTAGAAGTATCTTAACGCCTTGTGGACCAAACACCACACTACAGGGCTTTGGGTTGGATACCTTTTCACCAGGACTTGAGGCTTCTCAACACTAAAGGACTTTTTTATTATAAAAACAAATGTTTGTAAAAACATGACTTCTATCCTGGTATACTAAGAGTTAATGTAATTAATATCTTTATCGAAAGTTGAGACAATAAAGAACCCGTTTTCATTCCATGAAGTATATTGGGAGAATATGTATGAAGTCTGTATTTTTCTTTGATCATCTCCACACGAGGAATAATGTGATCAAAATCACACTGGCTCGCATTTCTTTTCCGGCATTTCTGTAATACACATTAGAGCCTGGAGACGATCTGAGAGTCGTTATTATCGTGAATAATCTCACTCCAACTGTGGAATTTGATACTATGACATCGCACGTACGAGTTAAGTAAACTAACTTCTAGGCTCTCGAGGCTTCCACTCTCTGTGTCTGATATTCATCAATTAGAAACATGAATTATTAAATTTGTAAGGAGATTCAGAACAATTTCAGATCCCTTGCTAATAGTTTAATTAAGTTGAAAAATACGCAACAGTAACTGTAGACGCCATTGGCAAACAAAACCGAGGAAGATATTTTACAGTGAACTGGTTACAGAAATTGTTATAACCATACAAGAGTCAGGAGACAATTATCGTGTTCAGAGACTTCAAAACTAAATTTGGTATGGAAATGGTTGATTAATCTACTGAATTACTAGAACTAGACAAAAATGAATCAAATTGGTTATATGCTGCAAGAATACAGAATATGACAATAGAGGACACAGGGTTCAAACATCATCCTATGCGTCTTTGAATCTGGAAAGAGAAGGACTAGATACTACCAACACATTGCTACACACGGCTACATTGTAATATACCATAGGCTGATTAATGTTTTCTCTCCCAAGGTTAACATCCGTATTAGTTATGCATACCTTTCCTTTCCTGCCGTCATGTAATAGACAAAGTATAGTAATAGTTAGAATAAGACGCACTTTTGTTCCAAAGTTTGCAGTCTCATTAATTGTAAATACCCCCTTACCTTCTCTTGCTATCATGTCCTAGCTCTCATCCGCTCTGTTGGTTGCTGTAATGTGGTACTTTAAGCATTGTAGTCATCAAATTGTTCTCTTGGACAGAGAAGAGAACAAATAGATCTATCCAGAAAGAACTCAAAATCAAAGAAAACTGGCTGATGCTACAAATAAGAAAAGGAAAATTGAAATACTTTGGACATATAAAAAGACATGAAGGGCTGGAGAAGACCATCATGGAAGATGGCATCCCAGCAAAGAAAAGAAGAGGAAGACCACGGAGAAGTTGGATTTAGGATGTAACTGATGGTTTGAACATGACGGCTGCAGAGGCAGGACATCTGGCCCATGAGAGAGAGAAATTCCGGATGACTGTTGGGGTGGCAAAGTTCTGCTGAGGACAAGCTATTTGATGATGCTGATGAGTCATCAAATTGTCCACACAAAAGGAAGACAATAGAAATAATAGAGGCAGTGAAAGATACGTTCCAAAATCTCTTCTTGTCATGATGTGAGACAAAGCAGGAATAGAGAAAGAAGTAGACATCACTAGATCAATATATTCATGATGTGAGACAAAGCAAGAATAGAGAAAGAAGTAGACATCACTAGATCAATATATTCATGATGTGAGACAAAGCAGGAATAGAGAAAGAAGTAGACATCACTAGATCAATATATTCATGATGTGAGACAAAGCAAGAATAGAGAAAGAAGTAGACATCACTAGATCAATATATTCATGATGTGAGACAAAGCAAGAATAGAGAAAGAAGTAGACATCACTAGATCAATATATTCATGAATATATTAATCTTTTCTGAACTTATTCAGAATTAAGTTCTCAAATGTCAATTTGATGTAGTAACTGACAAACATGAAGCGTGTATTATCACTTTGATCTCAGAGAATTTCTCACTGGATGAATGTCTCTGTTTTCTGTAGGTAATGAATTCCACATTTGGCAGTTTGATTTTGCACTGTACAGCAAACATGTGACGCAATATTCAAATGATCATATGTATGAACAATACGTCATATTCTATTGTTATAGATTCTAGGCTTGTGACAAACAGAAATCGTCCATACAGGAAATAAAGGATCATTGTAACAATACAGAAATCAGACTTGAACGATTCCGTAATCTGGGTAAGGTAAAAACGGATTAGGCACCTTTTTGGGGAAGACCTTGGTCAGTGTTGCAATTTGATTCATAGCATCCCCTACCTCAGTCACCTCTTACGACATGCCTTGCAAGTTGCAGTGGTACTATTCTTTACTCCCCTTGATGGCCCTGGCAACACATGGGCGATTCATTCAGTATTATAACGATAACTATGAACTATGAACTATTATAACGAGAGATGTTCGAAGCACAGCTACGTCTCTATACATTACATATCTCCCTCACAATAGAACTACAAGTGTGACATAAATCTGTACAATTTTCTCATCTAAGCGTATCCCAAATGCAGGAGAGAGACAGATAGAGACAGAGAGAAATAGAAGTTATACTTTTTCTTTTCTCTTTTTTCAGCTCTGTGTTGGTAACAGATTGAATCATAAATAAAATTGCAATTGAGATCGATCGTGAGGGCTGCGGTATAGGCCCCAGCAAATGGGTTTTACTGCTGCATGTTCACTGACAGCAAAGCTATTCAATCCTACAGATATGTTAACACGCAAGAAATACTGCTGCAGTTGACGAGGTTTTTCATGTGCAAGTTTAATTGTATACATGGAAAACACATCATGTGTGAGAATACAATGTACCATTAAGAAAATATAAAATCATTATCATCATTATTTTTCTGCTCCTCGAGGAGCATAGGG
Organism: Arion vulgaris; assembly: GCA_020796225.1. Lineage (NCBI taxonomy): Eukaryota > Metazoa > Mollusca > Gastropoda > Stylommatophora > Arionidae > Arion > Arion vulgaris. The sequence continues at coordinate 33,591,981 of CM036763.1, read as the reverse complement.
CCTCAATATGTGTTCTCCAATTTTCCTGGTCGCTGGCTATTTACTCTATAGCTTCAAATGATAGTTCATCGTTGTTCAGTTCATCAACACTTACATTGTTTCCCTGTGAGTACTAAGGAAACAGTAGACAAAGAGAGGCATTCTGAAATTAGCAACATTTTCATGACAAGTCAGTCAGCTACACACATATATCTCATTGGACACACACATATCTCATTGGACACAAGACTCTTTCTTTCTTTCTCGAATCCTGTATGCCTCACAGCGTCAGGTCCGGAAGAGATTTCTAAAACGCGCCCTAGTATGCGCTTCGTAGATAGTCTCTTTCGTCGCCTCTGTTATCTCTGAGGTCCATCTTTTGCGTGGCCGGCCTTTTGCTTTGTATCCATTTTGATATATGATCACCTACGACAACCAGCACGGCACTTGATTGATTGATTCGGTGAATCACCTGTGGGTTCTATTTAATTCTACGAGTTGTGTGGGTTTTCGTTGTGTCTGTAGGTTACATATAGTTCTGCAAGAAAAATGGGATATTTTTTATTGATACATAAAGATTGCTGTAAAACTAAGTATCTTAGGTCAAAATTGTAAACTCATAGGTTTAAAAGAACACAATTAAGACGCAGCGACGTTGCTACCAAAAATGTCTTTATCCAGAAATATTGATAACGAAAATGAGACGGAGGAAGACAGAGAGCGAAAATTGTGGATAGCCTGACTTCATGACACGGAAGAGTGTCAACATCTGAGATGCTATCAAACACAAGAGAAAGAGATTTGTGGAGATCCATGATCGCTTACACCAGCCGGCATGACACCTGATGGTGATGATGATGTGATGAATAAGCTAATATTATGTACATTTATTTGTGAGACATTGTGCGATTAATTTCATTTTCGTAATTTTACTATAAATGTAGAATACACTATTGGAAAATGTTTGGATTTTATAATGAAATATTCAGTCTGGATATCATTGAGTTGTATAATATTCTTCTTCTTCTTCTTCTTCTTACGCTCCATATCCACCACTTCTTACCACTCTTTGTGATTTGTATGCGATCCAAGCCTAAGAGCGATTGTACATTGCGCAAGTTCTGGGCCTACAAGTAGACCAGCACATTCCATTTCTGCGATGCATATTATTTATTAGGGTAGCTTATCTAGTTCCTACATCAGTCTAATATTTCTAAGAACTAGATGTAGTCATGTCTAAATGGTGGCAGTATGACTTGATTACTACCGTTGTCAACATATTACATTTGTCAGTAAGATTTCTCTTATTTCTCAAGTATCAAGAACAAAGACTGAAATAGTTGTGTTAAATTGATAATAAAATTTGTATATGATGATCTTGAGATCAACATCAAATAAAGTATTCATGTCACAAGACCAACCACAAGTTGCACATTAGAAAAGTAACTTGTTTTATCAAATCTTCAAATATAATATTTCATTGACAATTTATATTTGGATGTGAAATCTAGCCTTCATTTCTCTTTATAACATTGCCAAATAAATATTTCAATTATTATAAAAAGAGAGGAAGTAAAGGTTCATACCTCGTGGTATATTGGGTAATACGGACTTAGACCCGTATTCCTCATTGAAAGTCAGCAAACGATTGATGTGTAAGTATTTGTTTACATATATTAGGTTCAGTTTTGTGGAAATGAAAATGGTCTCTATAAGACCCTGTTTCCCAACGTGGGGCGCACGCCCCACAGGGGGCATTTTCATCGTTTAGGGGGCAATGGACTCGTTCGGAGTTTAACTCGTTCATGATGTTGCAAAACCGATATATTGGCTTTTGGATGTCTGTTGACAAAACTGAATGATGCTTCACAATCACTTTACTGAAGTTTAATAAGTCTTCAATAAGTAGAAAGTACTCATATCTAGGTACATTTTTACCTCCTTTCAACAAAGCTTTGAAAACGGGAAAGCATGTGTTATTGTGTTAAAATCGAGTCATATTTAAAAAAACTGTAATGTGTCCGTCATTTGCCAACCTTGTCATGAAGGCCAAAATGAGTTTATATAGTGCAATCTTGAGTATGTAATATTATTGAACAGAGCCACGCGTATCATATTTCCGCCACAGAAAGCAGGTCCGAAGTTTGATTTGGCTTGAAATGTTAGGTACGATGGGAAAAGGAACCAAGAAACATCAAGGTGGTTTGACTCAATTACAAGTTATGTAATTTAGTCTGATTAATAGAGTAATGGATACTCACTGTGCAGCTGATTTATACAGGTGTCCTTAGAGTACCACTTTGTAGTTGTATAGTTAGTGAAGGAGCATTTATATATGGATTACAAGTAGAAATGTTATGAGATCTTGTTTTCAATGTTTAGCGACAGATTGAGAAGGCATGGTTGGGATATACATTTTTAGACAATGACAGAAGAATATCGTTAGTCGAAGTAAAATGAGTCTTTTCCAAGCGAGTTGGAGATGTGGGAAATCGCAGTCGTGAGAACAAAGTTTTGGAATAGTAAAGTAATAGAATATTCACCCATTTATATACACGATGGACTTTAAGAAGAGGGAATAATAGAGCAGATACAGAACAGCTTGTGAGGTAGCTAGAATAAAAAATAGAGAACTAGACACAGAACAGCTAAAGTACAGGACTGTTAGGCAAGATTATACGAGAAAAGCAGAGGAGAACCGAAGAGCTTCATGTAGAAGATATAACTATTGGAGGTTAGAATTTATCAGAGCTAATTGGAAGAGAACACCGCATACTTTTTCAGAAGAGCAGATTTGACCACATAAATGTGAGTATAAATATTGTTAATGATTTTTTTCTTCTTCAAATAGCCATGCTACATTAATCGAATTTTCTGAAGCGTATATCACCTGATGTGAAAAAATATATTGTTGTATTCCACATTAATGTCTTTTACGCCAACAATGCTTGACCAACGAATCAATGAAACGCGGACGTCTTGAGGTGCATTTGAAGGCGAAACATAGAACTCATATTAATTCAGATTTGAATTACTTTAAAGAATAAATTTGAAAAAAGAGCAACATTAAAGTCCCTGTTTACTGCTCATACTGCAACTGTCAATCGTACTATTGAGGCTAGTTATCAAATTTCCTTACTCATTGTTAAATGTGGAAAAAAAACCATACTATAGGAGAGAATTTTATTAAACCATCAATATCAGCATTTCTTAAAACGGTTCTGGAAAAAGATGACAAAGACATGAAAGCTATGCCACTCAGTAACAAAACTGTTAGCAAATGAATAAACGAAATGAGTGAAGATATTGAAATACAACCTGTTGAAAAACTGAAAACAAGAAAATTCTCAGTGCAAATGGATGAATCAACTTTGAGAGACAGTGTTGATAAGTAGTATTGATAACTTACATAAGATATATTAATAATTGGGATTTTGCTGAAGAAATGCTGTTCTGTAAATCATTAGAAAGCACCCCTACTTCCAAAGATGTATATAATTAGCTACAAAATTACTTATATGTCAAAAATATACCAATGAAAAATATAGCATCTTGTGCCACAGATGGTACTCCTAATATGCTAGGCAAGAAGAATGGCTGCTTAAAATTGCTGAGAAAATTTTGTAGCTAAAAATATTTCTCCTGTTCTAAATAAAGTACTAAATTCAATTATAAAGTGTATCAATACTATTAAAGCTAATGCCAAATGTGAGAGTCTCTTCAAGCTATTTTGTAAATATGCAGACCATGTGAGACTTTTACTTCACACTGAAGTAAGATAGCTCTGGAAAGGGAACTAAGTGACAAGATTTATGGCACTATTTGATACTCTTAGTGAATTTTTAAGCGACAAACCTGAAATGAAGTATCTGTTAACGGTAATTGGTAAAGCATTTGTGAGTTATTTAGCCGATATCTTTGAAAAACAAAATATATTAAATAACCACCTTCAAGGAAGAATAAAACTCTTGTTGATGCAAAAGCTAAGATATTTAGTTTTATTACCTTTAGTGAACTATGTCAGAAATATATTTGCAACAAACATTTTGAAGTGTTTCATTGGTTCCAGAAATGTGAAGTGACTGATACCGCTATACTGATGCTTGTTATTGTCGATCATCTGAAAATTCTATCGACTGATTTAAAAGAAAGATTTTCTGATTTGAAACAAAGTGATTGCAGCCAATGTTAGTGGATTTGTCCGATAATTCAAATATGCAGTATCAAGAAGAACTCGCACAACATTGCAAAATGATGAGTCAGTTAAAACTTCATTTAATATAAAAGGAGCAACGGCATGGCTTTGTGAGGAAACAGAAATCAAATATACAAATTCAACCAAATGTGTAAGAAAACTTATTACCGTTTCCATCTACATATTTAACTGAATGTGGATTTAGTGTCATAACTGATTTGCTGTCAAAAAAAAAAAAAAGGAATCGGCTGGATGTAACACAACGTGGAGACGTGAGACTGAAGCTAACTAAATTGAAACCTAACATGAATCTCTTTGCAGCATGCATCAATCGCAAGGATCTCACTAAGTGTAAGTAATAAATAATTACTAATAATTAAACTAATATATAAAAATATATCATTAAAATGATATCGTACTTGAATTTCAGTTCTCAATTATATGTTTTGAAAATTTACTTACTTTGTTTCCTAAACAATTTCCTAGTGATTTCTTCCTAAAACCTGTCATTTAAGTTTCTTCAGTGAACAATTCAATTTTTGGAAAATAAAATTTTGTGTATATGTCACATAAGAAGGAGGGCGGGGCATACGAATTTTGTAAAGGCTTTGGTGGGGCATGGCACAAAAAAGTTTGGGAAACACTGCTATATATATGCTAGCAGTTTACCTGTTCTTCGCACGGGGAATTTAGTTTAAATCTATTTGTCTTCTTTCTTTCTCGAATCATGTTTGCCTCACAGCGTCGTCAAGAAAAGATTTCTGAAAAGGGCTCTTGTATGCGCTTCGTAGATATTCTCTTTCGTCGCCTCTGTTATCTCTGAGGTCCATCTTCTGCGTGGCCGGTTTTTTGTACCCATTGTATCGGAGCAGCATTGCTCTTTGAGGTGCACTGTCTGTTGATAATCTGCTTACGTGGCCGAACCATTTAATTTGTTGTTTCTTGATGAAGTCTAGTACTGATGTTGTACCCACTTTTTCCTAATGTCTTCATTTCTCAACCGGTCTCTTCTTGTTGCACCCAGCATTCTGCGTAGACACTTCATCTCTGTTGTGACTAGTTTTCTTCTATCGTTTGTTGTCAGCGTCCACACTGGTAACATAATGTGGGGAGAAAGATTGTGTTGAACATTGCTCTTTTTGTGTTCATGGTGACGTGTTTGCATCTTAAAATTGACGCCATTTGCCCTATCATTTGATTTGCTTTGTTGCATCTGTGTTGAATTTCATTAGTTATTCTTCCATTTGCAGAAAAAATGCTCCCTAGGTATGTGAAATCTTTTACTTGATTTAGTAGGTGATTATCGATGGAGATATTGGTAGAGCTTTCCTCTCTGGCGAATGTCATTACTTCTGTTTTGTCGATGCTAATCTCATGTTGTATTCGTTACATGCTAACTGGAGTCTGTTGATGTGTTGTTGTAGCTGTTCTTCTGTTGTTGATATGATTGCCTGATCGTCTGCAAAAGAAATTCATTTAAGAGTTCTCCGAGGTTGTTTCCTTTGCTGGTGTTAGCTATTTTACACAAGACTGTTGGAATAAATTCCAAAGATTGGCATTGGCGTATGCACACATCAATTATTTTCATTGATAGAAGTGGAAGGTATAATTTGTTCACTACGTCACATTGTTTGTTATAATATGTAACAGGAATACGCCGTTTGCAAACATTCGCCGCCATTTTGTGTATTACTGTAAATACTAAACTTTGATTATCATTTTGTTGTGCTTGTGAAAAAATTATATAACAAAAAACACTTTATTGCATCTGCCAAGTTACATGTATCAATTAGATAAACATGAATTTGTGAGATCGTGAAGTACGAGGCGTGTTCAAATGAAAACGGGATTTGTGGATTTATTTAAAAAGTATCATTCGCAAATTAACAGTTTCAACGGAATTAAACAAAGCAACCACTTGTGAATAAGAATGCACCTGGGTTCATCAGAAAAAATCTCCGTATGCATTTAGGCAAGCATCCAACTGTTTAGGTAGACGTCGAATGCCGTCCGAGAAAAAGGTGCGTGGTTGCTCACTGAACCATGTGGTCACCGCTGTCTTCACGTCTGCGTCGCTGTTGAATCGCTTCCCTTTAGTGCTGTCTTCAACGGTCCGAACAAATGGAAATCACACGGGGACAAATCAGGACTATAGGCTGGGTGATGAAGAACTTCCCAATTCTTCTTTGCCAAAGTTTCCTGCACAATTTTTGCGACGTGCGGACGAGCGTTGTCGTGAAGAATCACACCTTGAGAAAGCTTGCCTGGTCGCTTAGCCTTGATGGCCTTATGCAGCTTGTCTAAAGTGTCTTTATAATGGGCGGCATTGATGTTGACACCAGGTTCCTTAAAATCGGCCAACAAAAGCCCTTCATGGTCAAAAATTCGTTCACCATAACCTTCCCAGCAGAAACCTTTGTCTTGAATTTTTTGGGTTTTGGTGAACCTGGATGTTTCCATTGCATGCTGTAAATTTTGCTGCTCGGTTCATAGTGGTGGCACCACGATTCATCACCTGCCACATTGCTCAACAGAAATGCATCACCCTCTGTCCTGTAACGCATCAAGTGGTTCAAACTCCACCCCATCCGTTCTTCCTTATGGTGGTCAGTCAACATCCGTGGGACCCACTGTGAACACACCTTCCGATAGTTCAATTTCTTCCGAACAACCATTTGGGCTGTCCCAATTAACATATGGAATTCTTCTGCAAGCGAACGAATGCTCCAACGACGATCAGTCAGTACTGCTTTATCAAGCAAGGCTATGGCTTCTTCTGTTGCAACAATATGCGCCTGACCTGGCCGTGCAAGATCTGCTGACAAAGCTCGTCCACACGTCGCAAAAATTGTGGAGGAAACATTGGCAAAGAAGAATTGGGAAGTTCTTCATCACCCAGCCTATAGTCCTGATTTGTCCCGGTGTGATTTCCATTTGTTCGGACCGTTGAAGAAAGCACTAAAGGGACAGCGATTCAACAGCGACGCAGACGTGAAGACAGCGGTGACCACATGGTTCAGTGAGCAACCACGCACCTTTTTCTCGGACGGCATTCGACGTCTACCTAAACAGTGGGATGCTTGCCTAAATGCATACGGAGATTTTTCTGATGAACCCAGGTGCATTCTTATTCACAAGTGGTTGCTTTGTTTAATTCCGTTGAAACTGTTAATTTGCGAATGATACTTTTAAAATAAATCCACAAGTCCCGTTTTCATTTGAACACGCCTCGTATATAAGACTGCCTGTCAAAAATTATGTTCATTCATCAGGTAGATTTTTGTTCAAATTAAACATTAGTGTGTTCACGAATTTTGGAACGAATTATTGTTACAAATCACCGCTGCTGAAACATATCTGATCCATATATTGTGGTATTATCATTATTATAAATCATCGAATAACTTATACGTGATACTCTACTACTTGTCTATATTCTCATTAGTACATGTCTTAATGTTACTGAGAGTTGACATTATTAACATTGACTACAGTTTACATTGTGATAAACAAAAATATTAGAATACATTTTTTTTACTTTTTCTTGCCGCAAAATAATTTTTAAAAAAAACCTCCATTCAACTGTTGTTGTTGATCTTCAGGTCGAAAACCTATGCTTGAAGGAAACAGAAACTCACAGGATGATCAGATCATGGCACGAAGGAAAGCTGCCCGCATGCTTATTGCTATCGTCATTGTATTTGGTACCTGCTACCTACCTGTTCACTTAATGAACCTACTAAGGTACATTTCTTTAATAGTTGTATTGTTGAATTTTTTTTTAGTTTTATCATTGTATTATTCATTTTGCTTGTTTATCTGATACTATACATACGTGTCTTTGTTCTAAAACGCCCATTTATTAAGTATCACCACAGCTTCCCCACGGTTTTTTCCAGATCTGATCCGATACGGTCTGACTCCTTGAGATTTGTAGGTTTCGTACATTGCCTATTTCTTGAAAGCCCACTCTTCATGGCGCGCTCTTCATGGCACGCTCTTCATGGCACGCGTTAACTCTATATGATGGTCGAAGATGATCTTTGTAATTATGAAATATATACACTAACCATAGGTACGAATCTCAGTATGCTTGCACGCGTTAACAGTGTTTTCATTAAGGGAGAACCATGTTACTTCTGTTTTTGTAGGATTTACTATAGTCCGTTCAACAACTCATGCCCACAGTCCAATGCGAATTGTAGCAAAACCATCAGTTCCACGGTAGCGAAACTTTGCACCCAACCTTAGAATTATACCGACGCAAATGTCTGATGGAAGAAATTGCTATAGGAAACCTGGATTTTGTAATATAACGGTTTCCTTTGATGTTGGCGGCATAGTTGGCTAGTCTGAACCGAAATTTTAGTTTTTACAGTAAACGCACACATATGACATTTGATGACAAGTCTCATGCAAAGGCGTATCATCTCAGCTTATTCATGGGGGCCAATGTTGATAATTGCAATACAGTCATGAAATAAACAAGAAATGTAGACATAATTGTATTATTGTTTTTAAACAACTTACATAAAGTTAAAGTTAGCTGCCATGTCATAATGCCACCCCCCTTCCACGTCCAGGCTTGGGACTGGCATTGGCGGAGCTCAAGTAGAAGCATGTCCCTTGCGGAACGTCGCATTCATCACATCCCGCCTGAAAACCTCTATATCTTTTGCAAGTTCTCCTGCCTCTTTCAGCGTCATGTTCAATGTTTCTTTGATGCTCTGCTTTCATCTTCGTCTTGGTCGTCCCCTGACTCGTTTTCCAGGAACCATGCCTTCCATTACCTTTCTCTCCAGACCACTGTGGCGTTTAATGTGGCCAAAATATTTCATCTTCCGGGACATGATGTTATTTATGAGCCAATGATATTCCTTTATATTCAGGTCTTGTAGGATGTCTTTGTTTCTTTTCTCTGTCCAGGATTTTCTAAGAACTTTTCTATATCACCTTGTTATGGCGGAGTTACTGGAGAGATTCTTTTTAAACTGCTACTTCTTCGTTACAGTCTCCGTGTGTTAACTTATGTGGTAGGGAGATATCACTATAATAAAATAGCTCTTTTTTCTGGTTCTTGTATACTTAGTACAGATGACCCATATGTGACTTTTTGCGGAAATGCGAGTATAGCATTAATGATACTTTTTTCATTGTAACTTCAAACTCATTAGAAATGTTATATCAATGTCTGTTTTGAGAAGTCAACAATATGACCCAACAGCCTCACACTAATTTCAATATACGCCTTTAACTAAATGTCCGTCTCGCACTAATGACGTCAATTCGTTACTATGTTCAAGCCCGAGTCTTTTTTGTGCATGGACAATGCAAAAATTGTTTTTAAAAAAACGTGGAATTCGTCCGGAATGTTGCTATTTTTGTTATCAATGTATTAAAAGGCTGTAAACATTAGTTTTCTCCAACCATACCAATGGAAGCGTTAAATATATAGCACAAAGAAGGAAACTTCTAGATGGTTTGATTGTTTGAATGGCAAAAAAATATTTTGTAGCGTCGGGAACATGTTTAGTTCACATGCAAGTTTTCAAGTTATTTCATTAAATGGTTACAAAAATACACATTTTTATCTGTGGGCATGACAAGTTGAACGGACTATAGTACTCCAGAGACATAACACCAGGTTGTGATACGATCAGGTTCCCACTGTATCTAACCAGCAATCATATTCCTGTATTTGCCCTGTCTATACACTAGAATGTCATCAGCAAATGACAATGTACTACCTTTTCCATCAAGTTGTTGGTCTATAATTGTCACTGTGCATATGTTAAAAATGACTGGCGAGAGAGGAGTGCATTGTGGCAAGCCTGAATATACAGTCATTGGCTCAGATAATCAACCACTACATCGCAGTGCTACCTTACTTTTGAACATTGCAGCAACTATCCATTTTATGAATGGACATGGTGCACATGCAGTTTGATAAGCTGGTGAATGAGATAGTCGTAAGGTACTCTGATATATCCTTCTTCCAGCCCACTATCACTGCACATGCTTCGATACCTGCATCGAAAACCCACGAAGATGTCATAGGCGCGGAATGCAGCGTTACCTCGTGTTTTCTTCCCTGACCTGTAACCTCCGAAAGCAGGTGGGAATATGCTCAAATTTTACTGCGTTTATCTTGCTGATAGTGCCCCGCTCTGCTGTGTCATACTGAACAAAACAACAGTAATGAATGAATATAAATTATCTATCTATACCTTATATAAAACAGAGATCAATTACATTGTATCTTGACATCCTACGGAATTGAAATTTGGCAAGAGGGTAGCTTTCATACATGGGAAAATGTACAAATTATAAAACTACTATTTTTTTTTCTATAACCATATTCCAACTTAACGCAAATAGCCATCATGTATAGAAATCACCAAAGATGTTTATCCATGTTTTCACGATCCGCCGGTCACGTGATACACAAAGTGGTCATGTTGTATTCCTGTGACGTCATACGCACAGCAGTCACACGAATACAAACATATTTATTGGTATTTCAACATGTCTGTCGGTGGCCGAATGCATTACATTCTCGGCTGCTATGCTGTAGAGAATATATTCAATTCACGGGAAGGTCAACACTTTTTTTAACATTTTCATTATGAGAACACATTTGATTATGAGTTTAATTTGAATCGATAGAACTGATTCAATTTGCAAATTGTTATTTGTCAACTTTCACGGGAACGGGAATTCTGTTGCATCAGGTTTTACTGGCAATCGGAATGAGGGACATTTTAATCTTATGTGGTCAACTGACAGTTTTCCCACCAAGCATGTAAAGAAAATGTATGGTTTTTAATGGGGAAGAAGCCGATTTTGAGGCAACGAGGTATGTTTCTTTAAGGGACTTTACAAATAGATTTAAACTAAATTCCCCGTGCGAAGAACGGTAAAACTGTTAGTTCCCAAATAAAGATATGTGACTAACAAGAGTCCCATCCATATGTTCAACAATGAACGAACAGTTAGGATATTAGTTCAGGATGTACCACTTTTTTATACAGACGACTTGCTTCTCATGGTTTCAGAAGTACATTCTACTTTTTACATTACAGGCACTGAGATTCTTGAGGAAAACAGTAAATAAAACAAGAAGAGACCATATAAGAAATTGAGGAAATTAGAAGAACGGTCGGAAAAAAACCTGCTATTAGATTCATAGAAAAACAGTGACTCAGGTGGTTTGGCTACTTGGTAAGAATGAGCCCGAATACACCAGTTGCAAAAGCGTAGAACCCGAAAATGGAGTCATAAAGAGGAAGGGGCAAACCAAGAAAAAGATTGGTTGGTGGAGTTACAGACATCTTAAAACTCCACAATACCACATCATATCAAGCGACCGAGCGTGGATTATCTGGAAAGCCGATCATGAGTTAAACCTGCTACACCTAGAGGCACAAAAGCAGAGAAAGACAAAAGAATGAAAGACACTTATAATGAGAAAGAGTTTTCCTATTTGATATATCTAATAACAAAGTATTGATATTTGTTTCCAACAAACGAAACAGACACCTGAATATGTTCTGCAAGACTCCTCTCTTCAGGGTAAGCTGAGGAGTAACATGTGATCATACTCAGTCTAACAACTAAGCTTTAGGGAAACCTGACAGACTGTCTAGTGCATAGATTCCCAAACTTTTTCGGTCCACCGCCCATTTTGCACAACATAAACTTTGTAACGCCCCTCCACATCATAACAGTTTGCCAACGCCCACTCCCTCATATATACATGCTCTATTTTCTCTGTCACATAGAAAATTGATATATATATTTCTGTAATACATGGTCAATTGTCAAATGATTATATGCATAAAATAGAAAATTAATGAAAAAATGGATCGTGTAAGACGGGCATGAGATGAATTAAAAAGCAGATATTAATTTTAAATAATTATTCAATCGCAAAATGACGAAAATAATTTATTTTAACATATTTATTATTAATTTCTTGTTCTTTTTTTTTTTTTCTGATTCAGAAGCACTTGAGCTGAAAGCTCTTCGGCTCGGTGGCATGGACATCGTAACCCTTCGGCTCGGTGCCACGAACACCGTAAATCTGGAGAGCCTGTAGCTTTTCTGCCAGTCCGTGGAGTTGAACCGCACTTACAGAGGACTAGTCACCCGTAGTCCAACGCGCTACGAACACGCTGGGCGCGCGGGCAATTTCTTCTTTAAGGAGCCACTAACCCCTAATCGCTTGAACACCCCTCCAACCACCAAATTCTTCTGAACCCACTATCCCTCCCCTAGAATGCTTCAGCGCCCGCTGGGGGGCGGTACCGCCCACTTTGGGAAACGCTGGTCTAGTGTGTGGTCCACAATGCACTACCAAAGATCGTCGAAGAAGAAGTATAAAATATGTCCAACAACACACGCCATGTCGGATGTATGCAAACATATTAATACAGAATGATATTTGTTATGTAGTGATGATATTTGTTCGTACTAGGTACTTTGAGGTTGTCAACTATGGGGGAAGCAATGACGCACTTTATATCCAGTCTCTGATCATTCACTGGCTCCCGTACTTCAACTCTTCACTCAACCCAGTTATTTACAACTTCATGAGTGGTACGTACAGTACATAAGAGATTATTTTTGTAGTGTTACATATTTCTACCTGTGTACAGGGCTTTACATTTGGATACATTATGCCATCATCAAATACCACCATCATCGCTTGTCCTAAGCAGAACTTTGCCAACATTAAAGTCATTTTGAATCTCTCTCTCTCTCTCTCTCTCTCTCTCTCTCTCTCTCGCGCGCTCTCTCTCTCTCTCTCTAATAGGACTGGAATTCTTAAAATCTCGTGTTCAAATCACCAGTCATCTTCTCCGTGGTTTTCCTCTTCCCCTCTTTGTCTGAATGCCCCCTTCCATAATAGTCTTCTCCAACCCTTCATGTCTATGTATATGTCCAAAACGCTTTAATTTGCTCAGTATTGTGTTGCAGCATCAATCAGTTGTCTATGATTTTGAGTTCATTCCTGGTATATCTATTTATTCTCTTCTCTGCCCATACACTAAATCTTCTTATCTTATCTTAACCACATTTGCCGTGTAATGTCGTCGGGAGATTTAGTTTTCTATCATATGCCAGGTGTTTTGCGCTTGACGTTACCAGTCCATGCTTTCGCAGGGACTCTGAGATGTTATTTATCCATTGTGTTCTTGGCCTGCCTCGTGCTTTGCGCCCTGAGCGTCGGTTATTGTAGGCACTTGATGGTAGTAAATGTGGTTCCATTCTCATTAGATGGCCGAACCACTTGATTCTTTGCTTCTCGATGTACTGTATGCATGGTATAGTAACAAAAAATGCTTCTGATATTCTCGTTTCTCACGTTTACACTAAATAAAAGTTGAAATTATATAGAGAATATTAATATGTATTAAAATAATCAAACATGATACGCCTTCATAGAATTAGCATAGCTGCTAATTACTTTATGTATTCTCTATCAAGTCATTATGAGGTACGAGCTATTGATGGACGATAAGTAATGTATATAAGATTAAGTGTCCTCTCCGCATGGAAAGTTGACTAAATTTATTGTCTATATTTCCTGTCTCTTGACCATTCAATGTACATTCTAATAGACTTCTTAATGTCCACATTTTTTTTCTGTTAGTATTGGCTTTCTCCTGACTATTGCCATCAGCCTTCGTTTCTAGTATGATTTGCATTTAACGCAGTGTTACTTCATGTGTCCAGAATATATAATATTTGCCTTCTCTGACAAAACGTATCTGTCAGTATTTTGTTCTCCTTCCTAATTCTTCGATGTCTTCATGAGACATTTGTTTTTGCATCTGGGACATAATAATCTATAATATTAATGTATATATGTAATAGAATCGGCTACAGTCCAAATAAAAACAATTTATATTGCACCTCCTGTCTTTACCAACGGGGGAATAACTCCCGATTGATTTCACTGGGTTCATGAAGTTTATCCTTTCCATTTCTCAGCCACATATAGAAAAGAGTTTCGCACAGCCTGTACCTTCTGCCTGTACGGAATGAGGTCACGTCGAGTCATCTATATACGTCCCACACAAAATCGACGGCCTCCATCTTACTTATGACAACATCAACTCAACTTATATCAACGTGCTCTCTAATACTTGTGTCTCGTGTTTGATTTGGCATTTATGATTGAAGAATATCAAATAATTGTGTTTTTTAATATGTGTCTCATTTACAATCTATGGACATTATTTCATGACAAAATATGCCTTTTTGAATTAATTGTATATCTATGTAGATTACTTACCAATAGTGTATGCATATGCCAAGGATTTTTAAACGTTTATAGCTTCCTGGTGCATAAATGAATGTATTACATATAACAATACATTTATATTTTCTTTCTATTGATCTATTTCAAGTCATGATTGCATTTTTTCCAACATACATATAACAATACACTTATATTTTCTTTCTATTGATCTATTGCAAGTCATGATTGCATTTTGTCCAACTTACATATAACAATACATTTATATTTTCTTTCTATTGATCTATTGCAAGTCATGATTGCATTTTGTCCAACTTACATATAACAATACATTTATATTTTCTTTCTATTGATCTATTGCAAGTCATGATTGCATTTTGTCCAACATACATATAACAATACACTTATATTTTCTTTCTATTGATCTATTGCAAGTCATGATCGCATTTTGTCCAAATTACATTTAATAGTACATTTATATTTTCTTTCTATTGATCTATTGCAAGTCATGATCGCATTTTGTCCAACTTACATATAACAATACATTTATATTTTCTTTCTATTGATCTATTGCAAGTCATGATCGCATTTTGTTCAACTTTTGGATTGTTCTAGTGACCATCATGGCGAGCACCTAGTTTAGTACAAAACATATTTCACTAGTGATAAATATGAACGTTTCAAGGCTAATCGAATGTAAATTAACATCTGGTAATATAGACAAATAATTGATCAATAATAGATTATTAATCAAACATTAGAAAGTGTGAACATGTGCCGCATTCAGCTAGCATTTGTTTCTGCTATTTGATTAGCATGCATTCCTATTGCTTTTTAAAAAAATATATGTAGTATTTTTTAAGTATCCACATGTCTAGTATTTTGTTACACATTAAGTATCTACATTTCTAGTATTTTGTTACACATTAAGTATCTACATTTAGAAGTCGTGTGTCAAGTCGGACAAATACAAAATTAGTTACAATTTTGGATTGAGAGATATATATCTCAGTAGGAATAATATGTAATAGACACGCCGGGCTGATAGTTTAGACAGAAACGTTGACAAAAGTGTATCTAGAACTAATTGCTAATTAAATTGTCGTCATGCTCAACAAAATCTGTAAAGCTAAAAAATTATGTCCTAAAACTGCACTTAAAATATATTTAGAAGTAGTGTTCTGTGAGTATTGTTATACAGTACAGAGTGCAAAGAATTTGGAAACTTTCAAAAATAAATTTCAAATAAGAGTCATACATATGTTCTGGTCAAATACGATAACAAATTAAGAGCTTTTAAAATGAACAAACTGTGCATCATTAGAGACCATCATTAAAATAAACTAAACATTTAGAAGAACTGGGCATGTATACTGTATGCCAGAAAGGTTAGAAATGCCCTTCGATGTATAGCGTGGGGGAAAAGAAGATCTAAAGAAGCTCAAATGAAACATAGAGAACAACTGTAGAAAGAGGATTGAAAGATTTTGGCCTGACTTGGAAAACGATTGGTAGAAAAGTATCAGATCAGCAACAGTGGAAATCACTTGTGGAAAGAAGGATTATGTGTCAAATGGAACAAGAAGAGAATAGACATACCCATCAGTCCTTTGCGTGCAGACTTTGAATTGGAGAGCAGATATCGTTAGAAACTAATAAAACGGCACATGTACATTTTAAGGTGAACGGTATTTGTAATGTTTAAATATGGCATAGTCTCGGGCTGATTATTTAGTAACGAGAACCCCCGCGCCCCCACCCCCACCCCGCCCCCGTCTCCTCCGCGTCTGAATTAGTAATTCATCGTTAAACTTCGCGTAGTGCCGACATTTTGAAACACTTTGTCAGAATTTGGGAGGATCAGTTTATGGAGCAAGTGATGACTGCAGAGGGGAGAATATAACAGCAATAGGGACAGCCCAGATATTGAGAGCCTTGATATCGTCATGCAAACAACTTGTTACCAAGTGATCAATGTTTGTATTTTCCTTTTCCCAGCCAAGTTCAGGAAAGAGTTCAAGACAACTTGTTTCTGCTGCTTCTACGGGATGAGGACTAGACCATTTCGTCCGCGCAGCAGAGATCACACATTTACTATGACCTTTTCCAACAGCAACTACAGCAACTGCCACACTGAGGAGGTTACACTAACCAGCATCTGAGGAGAGACGGAGGTTAGTGCGCGATAGTGATTCTGACTTTTGCTACGGGTTCAACTTGGAAGGTCAAAGTTTAAACCACGAAATATTACTTGACGTCTCATTGTATCCCCGACTTAATCAACATCACATTTGTTATCAGTTACTACAGATAATCTATATATCACACTTGTTATCAGTTACTACAGATAATCTATATATCACACTTGTTATCAGTTACTACAGATAATCTATATATCACATTTGTTATCAGTTACTACAGATAATCTATATATCACATTTGTTATCAGTTACTACAGATAATCTATATATCACACTTGTTATCAGTTACTACAGATAATCTATATATCACATTTGTTATCAGTTACTACAGATAATCTATATATCACATTTGTTATCAGTTACTACAGATAATCTATATATCACATTTGTTATCAGTTACTACGGATAATCTATATATCACACTTGTTATCAGTTACTACAGATAATCTATATATCATATTTGTTATCATTTACTACAGATAATCTATATATCACATTTGTTATCAGTTACTACGGATAATCTATATATCACATTTGTTATCAGTTACTACAGATAATCTATATATCACATTTGTTATCAGTTACTACAGATAATCTATATATCACATTTGTTATCAGTTACTACGGATAATCTATATATCACACTTGTTATCAGTTACTACAGATAATCTATATATCACATTTGTTATCAGTTACTACAGATAATCTATATATAAAAAAAAACAGAGGTCATGTTCCAGCCGCCCCTAGAGAACAGTATTACGATCCAATCATCAACATTAAACACCAGCGTCTCCAGTCAACGGACAACTTTGCTTATCTTGGCAGCCTCCTATCCAGATCGGCAAACATAGATTCTGAGGTCCACAATAGGATATCCAAAGCCAGTGCTGCGTTCGGAAGGTTACGTGTCACTGTGTGGGAACGGAAGGGATAAGCATAGTCACAAAGCTGAAAGTTTACCAGGCCATAGTGCTAACAACGCTGATGTACGCAAGCGAGACATGGACAGTGTATAGCAGACACGCAAGAAAATTAAACCATTTCCACACAAGCTGTCTACGCAGAGTACTAAAAATAAACTGGCAGGACAAAATTCCAGACAGCGAAGTCCTCACAAGAGCAAAGATCCCAAGCGTCAACACCCTGTTGCAGAAGGCCCAACTGAGATGGGTCGGTCACGTTGCTCGAATGCCTGATAAACGCATCCCAAAACAGTTGATGTATGGCGAGCTTGAAGGGGCAGACGTTTAGCAGGTGGACAGAAAAACGCTTTAAAGACACTCTTAAAGTGTCTCTGAAATGCTTCGATATAGACAATACGTGCTGGGAATCCTTGCGCAAGATCGCCAAATGTGGCGCTGTAACAACAAAGAGGAACCCGAATAGCTGAGAATCATCGTATTGTTGAGTCACAGAGAAAACGAGCAGCGCGAAAAGACAGAGCACACAACACGCACATGTCTAACCTTGATCATGTATGCCCCACCTGTGGTCGGGGATTCTGTTCTAGGATTGGACTCTACAGTCACCTCCGCACACACCAGAGAGGTGCAACAGTACACGTCTGAGATTGTTGTTATCATCGCTTGCGATGGACGGCTATTATATATCACACTTGTTGTCAGTTACTACAGATAATCTATATATCACATTTGTTATCAGTTACTACAGATAATCTATATATCACACTTGTTATCAGTTACTACAGATAATCTATATATCACACTTGTTATCAGTTACTACAGATAATCTATATATCACACTTGTTATCAGTTACTACAGATAATCTATATATCACACTTGTTATCAGTTACTACAGATACTCTATATATCACACTTGTTATCAGTTACTACAGATAATCTATATATCACACTTGTTATCAGTTACTACAGATAATCTACATATCACACTTGTTATCAGTTACTACAGATAATCTATATATCACACTTGTTATCAGTTACTACAGATAATCTATATATCACACTTGTTATTAGTTACTACAGATAATCTATATATCACACTTGTTATCAGTTACTACGGATAATCTATATATCACACTTGTTATCAGTTACTACAGATAATCTATATATCACACTTGTTATCAGTTACTACAGATAATCTATATATCACACTTGTTATCAGTTACTACAGATAATCTATATATCACACTTGTTATCAGTTACTACAGATAATCTATATATCACACTTGTTATCAGTTACTACAGATAATCTATATATCACACTTGTTATCAGTTACTACAGAAAAATCTATATATCACACTTGTTATCATTTACTACAGATAATCTATATATCACACTTGTTATCAGTTACTACAGATAATCTATATATCACACTTGTTATCAGTTACTACAGATAATCTATATATCACACTTGTTATCAGTTACTACAGATAATCTATATATCACACTTGTTATCAGTTACTACAGATAATCTATATATCACACTTGTTATCAGTTACTACAGATAATCTATATATCACACTTGTTATCATTTACTACAGATAATCTATATATCACACTTGTTATCAGTTACTACAGATAATCTATATATCACACTTGTTATCAGTTACTACAGATAATCTATATATCACATTTGTTATCAGTTACTACAGATAATCTATATATCACACTTGTTATTAGTTACTACAGATAATCTATATATCACACTTGTTATCAGTTACTACGGATAATCTATATATCACACTTGTTATCAGTTACTACAGATAATCTATATATTTTCCACAGTTGCATTTATCAAACTGAAACTAGTTAACATGTACAAACAGTAATTAACAAACATAACATAACATAACTATTTCCTTTATATAATAGATTCGAAACTTAATTTGGATAATAAATTACTACCAGTTTTAAAACGTTTAAAAAAGATTGAAAATAAAAATAAAATTATGTATATGTAAAATAAGATGATTCAAATACTGAATTATGTGATTTTATTGTGATTCATGTTTCTAAATTTCCATACAATTAGTCCAAGGTTTAACATTTTTACAGTCTATTGTCGTGTAATTTAGTTTTTATTATACACAATTCGCCCATAACGATTACGGTACACTATCGTTACTTAAGTAACCATTTCCCTTATACGTAATACGTTTGGATATACATTAAAACACATATTTTTAGTAATAAATTTTCTCAGTTTGTCGAAGTAGTATACAATAGAGTTACTCGGGAATATAACTCCAAGACAGTAAATTAACTTATTTATATGTTCTATTTTATTTTTATACTCTCCACGATCAAGCGACTCATGGAATTCCTATTGTAAGTTGCTGTTTTGTCTAGCGAAAATTAACATTGTAATAATATGTTTGGGAAAATGAAAATGTATGTGCTCTGTTCTTACTTAATTATACCTTTTCTATTTAGTCAAGTAATATTATTGTGGTCACTAAATGTATTTGCTGTAGAAATGTATTGCTATCGTTTATCGTTCTCCGTTGTATCCTTTGATTGATAACATTTGATCTTGTTTAACTTAGTTTGGAGAATTACTTTTGAGCTGTTGCCTCACAATCGGTCTATGACAACACACGTATCAAATATAGAACAAAATACTTCTCCTGTCTATGACAAAACAACAATCAAATATAGAACAAAAGACCTCCTCTGTCTATGAGAAAACACTTATCAATTATAGAACAAAATACATCTCCTGTCTATGACAAAACACCAATCAAATATAGAACAAAATACCTCCTCTGTCTATGAGAAAACACAAATCAAATATAGAACAAAATACCTCTCTGTCTATGAAACACAAATCAAATATAGAACAAAATACCTCCTCTGTCTATGAGAAAACACAAATCAAATATAGAACAAAATACCTCCTCTGTCTATGAGAAAACACAAATCAAATATAGAACAAAATACCTCCTCTGTCTATGAGAAAACACAAATCAAATATGGAACAAAATACTTCCTCTGTCTATGAGAAAATACAAATCAAATATAGAACAAAATACTTCCTCTGTCTATGAGAAAATAAGTAACAAATATAGAACAAAATACTTCCTCTGTCTATGAGAAAATAAGTAACAAATATAGAACAAAATACATCTCATTTCTTTCATTCTAGATGCATTAGTTGCGATCTCTTCAATGTGTTACTTGTAATTTGTTAAAATTTTGATTTGCTATTTATGAAATGTTAATATTCATTTCTTGATTGCATTTTGCTACTAGTAACTTATTAATTGTGATTTTTAACATGTTATTATTTTACTCACTATCAGAACTTTGACAACGAGTATTCATTGATAGAAAAGGTAAGACAGTAAATAGGTTACAAGCAGATATGTAAAAGCTGACAATTATAAAGTAGCTATTAATTATTATATATGGCATTTTTCGTCTTTACAGACAAAGTGTTTGGCAGACAAAGTATTGGCAAGTGTTTTACTGTGACAATTTCTGAGTTTTCGCTTTTCTCTCTTGTCGTTCAGTTCATACATAAGTCTCTTCTCAAAATACTGCGCCCTTTCGCAATTTGGCTTTCCACACAACTCTGTCATCAGTTAGTTTTTTCCATATGCTGGGACCTATATAAACGTTTTTCATTGAGGCTTTACAGACATCTTTATATCTGAGCAGTGGTCTGCCCTGGTGCCTCTTCCTCCGAAAGTTCACAGAACAACATTTCTTTTGGTATGCGACAAATTTCCATTCTTCTCACATGCCCCAGCCATTTTAGTCGTCTACTGTTGAGCATGCCCATGATGGAAGGCAGATTTGCACGTTGCAGTACTTGCAATCTTTACACGACAAGATACGCGCATTTCCGCAAAGAGGCCCATCTCACTATCTCACTCTCTCTCTCTCTCTGGATCGTTCTTTTTCTACCATTTTGATCATTCTTATTGTGATATATAAACAGCCTTTGCCAAGAACGTTTGTTTTACGTCACAATCTTCGGTATCATTTGAAGCTCTTGTGCATGTCCTGCGGCGACGTGTCCGATTTCAACCAGCGTTTACTGGGTTCGCTCTCCGTCAACCTTTGACTATCCCCAGCCATCTGCAAGGCAGCAGGCTGCTATTTTCTTTTACGGTAGCGATCCTTAGACGACCTATCCTTTCGGGCTGTTGAACGTCATCTGTCCAGATTGCCGGTCTTTTTGTGGACTACTTGGTTTTCCTTCCGTCCAGTTTTGTGTACGGTTTGCTCCACTAGCTTTTGATTGTCCCCAATCTAACTACAAGGCAGTAATAGTACTCTGCGAGCGGAAACGCGCACTGGATTCAAGCCTCTGCTGGGCTTTCCAGTTTTTCTGCACCTTTTGTTGGTCCGCTCACCACTACACCTGCCACGCTCCCTCACCATCAGCGCCATGCACGTCTACCCACCGGTGGGCCCACCCGTGCATTGTCGGCATGTGTGCTAGCTCTGTTCTGGTGCCTGCCCCAACATTTCCATCAGTTCTCACCGTGCTCACATTTACCAGCCTCTAGACTGTCCGGACACTGGGCTCAACTCGGGCCCCCACCTCAGGGCTCCGAGTTTCACCCTATGTGGACCCACATGCAACTCATCTCGGGCCCAAGCTTTGCTCCACGCGGGCCCAGGTCTCTTCTCTGGATGCACTCCTCATCCCTTTATGGTTCTCCGTTCAGCTTTTCCTATCGGCCGGAAGATACGTGCATTAATAGAGACTCTGATATTCCGCTCGTCTGTGTTGCAGGCGGATCTCATCCAACGTGACTACGTCTGCATCCCTGCCCACGCCAGAGTAGCTCTCCCTAGATCCCTACGCACTTAGCCAGACAAGAACCAATGTCTGTTACCAGGATCACCAACTTGAGGTGGGATAGGATCTTGATTATCCAGCTCACTAATCCTGGCGCGGCGTTGTCCCAATGCACCTTTGACCCTAGGCACATATCGGTCATCTGTACCACAGTATACAAGAACCAGAGTAAAGAAATATTTTATTGTAGTGATACCCCCTACCACATATGTTAACACTCGTACATTGTACTGAAGAAGTAGCGATTTGAAGAGAACGTCTCCAAGTAACTCCGCCATTGCCAATCCCAAGCTTGGACTGGAAAGGTTGATGCGATTATGACATGGCAGCTAACTTTAACTGTAATGTAAATTACTTTTTTTTAAACAACAATAATACAACTAAATCTACATTTCTTGTTTATTTCATGACACTATTGCAAGTATCAACATTGGCCCCATGTATGAGCTCGGATGATGCGCCTTTCAATGAGACTGATATCAAATGTCATATTGGTGCGTTTATTGTAAAAACTAAAATTCTGTATCAGACTCGCCAAAAATGCCGCCAACATCAAAAGAAACCGTTATATTACAAAATCCAG
Source organism: Arion vulgaris (assembly GCA_020796225.1). Lineage (NCBI taxonomy): Eukaryota > Metazoa > Mollusca > Gastropoda > Stylommatophora > Arionidae > Arion > Arion vulgaris. The sequence continues at coordinate 33,568,961 of CM036763.1, read as the reverse complement.
GTTTCCTATAGCAATTTCTTCCATCAGACATTTGCGTCGGTATAATTATAAGATTGGGTGCAAAGTTTTTCGCTACTGTAGAATCAATGGTTTTGCTACAATTCGCACTGGACTGTGGGCATGAGTTGTTGAACGGACTATAAATGGCAGATGTAGCACAATAAATAGGCGTCTTTGAATTAATGGATAACAATTATATATGACTTGTAACAATTCTAGTTCACCTTGGTGACTTGGTAGAATTATAATTAATTGCGATTCAAACAAATAAATACTCGAGTTATTTATAGAGATCTCAAGTAAAATAACCACCAGCCACGTAACTAAATCCAAACCTATTATGCCACATCATCATCATCATTGGCCTCTTTGTCTCAGGAGACAATAGGTCTTGCGTCACCTAGTATGTTCTACTCTGAATCACAATGTGTCTTCTGACTGTAATTACCTATTCTGGAGTGGCACTCCTTGCCACAGTTGCTGCAGATAAAACTGGAGACTGTAGTTGATACATAGGATGTTCTCTCTGCGCTCTCTTTGCCTCCACATGTGATGTTGTTTTTCTTCTTTTCTTTTGAGCCGCCTTTCACTGCCGCTTGCCATGCTTGCCTGTCTTTGGCCAGCCGCTCCCAGTGTTCTTTGTCTATGCCGCATGAAGTTAGATCACGCTTGCAGGTGTCAATGAACCGTAATAATGCGCGCCCATGCTGTCTAGTACCAGTTTCGAGTTGACCATATAGAATGTTCCTTGGGATTCTATCATCGTTCATACGGCACACAGGTCCCAACCATCTCAGACGTCGCTGTCTCAGCAAAGTGTATATGCTTGGAATGCCAGCACTGTCCAGGACTTCTATATTGGAGATGTCGTCTTGCCATCGAATGTTGTATATTCGCCTGAGACAGCAAATGTGGAGTGTGTTGAGGCGATGTTCTTGTCTAGCATATGTGGTTCATGTTTCACTACCATACAGCAGAGTGCTGAGAACACAAGTCTTATATACGTGTGTCTTGGTGTTTCTTGTGAGTGCCCTATTTTTTCATACACGCTTTGCTAACTTGAACATAGCAGTGGAGGCCTTCCCAATGCGACTACTAATTTCATCATCGAGGGAGAGGTTGCTGCTGATGACAGAGCCAAGGTATGTCAAGGTGTTGACTACTTCAAGTGTATGACTACCAATGTTGATAGATGGGGCCCTGCTAATATCCTGGAACATTATATTTGTTTTCTTCAGACTGATGGTCAGGCCGAATTGATTTGATGCTGCAGCAAATCTGTCCATGAGGTGTTATAGCCCTTCCTCTGTGTGTGATGTTAATGCTGCATCATCGGCAAATAGAAGTTCCCTGATGGTGACTCTTTGGACTTTGGTATTTGCTTTGAGTCGCGCCATGTTGAAAAATTTTCTATCTGATCTTATGTGGAGAAATATTCATTCTTCTACAGATTCAAAAGCATGGGAGAGAAGCAGAGAGAAAAATATCCCAAAGAGTGTGAGTGCAAGTACACACCCCTGCTTGACGCCGCTGTTGATATGAAAAGCACTGGAGGAGGCCCCATCAAACATCACTGTACCCTTCATGTTGTTATGGAACGATGTTATGATTTTAAGCAATGTAGGAGGGCAGACGATTTTTTCCAAAAGCTTGAAGAGGCCATCTCTACTCACTAGGTCAAATGCCTTTGTTAGATCTATGAAGGCAATGTACAGTGGCATTCTTTGTTCATGACATTTCTCCTGCAATTATCTCAAAGAGAATAACATGCTGATAGTGGATCTGTTGGATCTAAATCCACATTGTGACTCAGGGTATACTTGGTTTGCTAGCTTTTGTAGCCTATTTAGTACTACGCGTGCGAAGCCTTCCCCACGATGCTGAGCAACGAGATACCACGGTAGTTGTTACAGTCACCACGATCACCTTTATTTTTATACAAGGTGATGATATTTGCAACTCTCATGTCTTGAGGCACTTCTCCCTCCTCCCAGCATAAGCACAATAATTCATGCTGACTGGTCAGAAGAATTTGTTTAGCACATTTGATTACTTCAGGGATGATGCCATCCTTTCCAGTTGCTTTCCCATTTGCCAGGGTGTCGATTGCAATTCTGTCTTCTGTCTCTAATGGCATCTGGTTTAAATTGCTCAAGGCTGGAAGAGCTTCAGTTTCATTGAACGCGATGTCAATTACAATATTTTGTGTGGAGTATAAATCTAGATAATGTTCCATCCAACGCTCCATCTGTTTTTTTTTATTTATCGATTAGAACTTCCCCTGTTTTTGTTTTAAGGGGTGCAGTCTTTTTGAAAGTTGGGCCAAAGGCCTTCCTGATTCCCTCATAAATCTATCGTTGAAGTCCCCAATTAGGAATAAGTGTTCGTTTTTAGGAACTCTACTGATTTCTGATTGCATCTCCTCATAAAATGTATCTTTAACGTCTGGCTTTGAGTTTAGTGTTGGTGCATATACACTGAGGAGATGGACCGAGCCTGTTACTGTGCGGAGGTTAACATGCCACATCACCGATTTATTAAAAGATCCAGCTTGTTAGTTACTGTGATCAGCTGGACTTCTGAAAGAAAATAATTCGCTACTTATGCACTCTCATGCACTCATGAATTCTCTTTAGCATGTCTATCTTGCAATTCTGGAATTTTAACGCAGGCGTTAGCCATGTTCCCCGAACACAGATCTAAGCATTGGCGCAATTGTAGGTGGCAGACCGACCATAAACATGTTGGTACTAATTGATACATGCAGATACTCGGATGATATGTATACTACCAGAGAGCAGCTCTATTTATTTGTTTGGATGGTTAACATTATTTTTACTAGTCTTATAACTCCCTCAGAAGTATTCAGGGGCGGCTCGTCATTAAGGGCAAGTGGGGTCTGGCACCACCACAAATTTTGAGTAACGTGTACTTATTAATTTTAGAAATTATTTGTTCATAATAATTATTTCAACGTGATACTGACTAGCTTTGAAAGTTTACATATAACGCTAAAACATCACAGTCTGAAATCTGTAATTCAGCATCTTTCCTCCCTAATTAGTATACATCCCTGGTCATTAAGGACAAGTAAGGTCCGCCCCCGCCCACCCCCAACCAAAAATAAGTAAACGTGTGGTTCCTAGTTTATAAATTATTTCTTCATAAATATTACCTCTAACTAAACACGGATTAGCTTTGAAAGTTGAATTTATAACACTAAAATATAAATATTATATCATAATAACATAACAATCCTAATAATATATAAAATATCATTTTAAAAATTTATACAGTCTCAATACAATCACGCACATTTCTGCGCACTCTTTTTCGGTAGATCATTTTAAAATATGTCTATCTACGATGTAAAATTGCGACCTTTGACCTGAAATGATAATTGTCAAAACAAATACGTCATTTTCATTCATCCGGTAACTAAATTTATTCTTACGCGGTCAACTCAATTTTGGATTAAATAGTCCTTTTAAATAGCGATTGAATCACGAATAATATATAAAAATAGTATAAAATTATAGAAAATAATAGAAATAAATTACTAATCCTCATAGAATAATTTAAGGTATCGCTTATTCCACCAATATACATTTGTCTACGACAATGTATTTTCCCTTTCGTTTACACAGCTGACAAGTTTACAAAGAGAGTTTATATATTACAAAATCATCCAACATGTATATATTCGCGCTGGCGTAATAGATAAGCACGTGTAGTCTATAATGTGGGTGACGCGCTGAAAGTGCGTGAATTCATGTAGATACTTTTTTTAAAGATCTTCTCTGTGCACTTATGTGGTTTGATGTGGCCGAAATAATGAATTGTCTTTGATGTTATTTCTTTAATAGCCAACGTGTGGATGTGGGAAATGGACATTTGATGAGGCAGGGAAAATCATATGTGTGCTCTTGAATATGGGTGTTGCAGAGGAGTCCTCCGTGTATTATGGACAGAGAGGAGAGCAAGTGAATCTATGCAGAAGAAACTTAGGGTCAGAGAAAGCTGACTAATGCTACAGATGGGAAAAAAAGAATTGCGATATGTTGGACATATGGAAAGACATGGGGGAGGGGTGGCTGAAGAGGACCGTCGCTGAGGGAGGCATGCCGGCAGGGAGAGAAGGGGGACCACGACAAAGATAAATTCGGGATGTAACTGATGGTTTGACCATGATGACTGCAGAGGCAGGACATCTGGCATATGAGAGAGAGAAATTCCGGATACAGTTGGGGTAACAAAGTTCTGCTCAGGATAAGCTATTTGGTGATGATGATGATGAATAGCCAACTCTCTTTAATATCTATCTGTTGCAGAAGAGAATCATCTGTTCTTTTCTCAATAGGGGGAATAACTTTCCGGAATAGACAAACAATAGTAAATAGTCCAAAAACCATGATTTTTCCGAAAGTGTTGTCTGGACTCACCAAGAAAAATGACCACGAGACGCCACTGTCAAATATTGCAATCCCAATCTACTTGTTTTGATTAATATGAAACTGCTTATATGTCTGTGTTGGTTTACAACCGAAACTAACATAATGACTTAGCTATGTACTTGGGTTGCATTACTAGAATCTTGTCTGAACTTCTCCAGTTGCACGATGGATATTTTAGAAATAGAACACTAGTTCATTCTTCTGTTTTATCGTGCTGAGTTGGTCGCAGTCACTAACGCGTTAATTCTCGTAATAAAGAGGTGTCACCGAGCTGTCAGGCTTAGGTTGTCGGATATTTACGTTACCCGAAAGCATTATCTATTTATACAAGTATCTAATGTTTATTTTACTATGTGTCATCAGTAATCACAAGTAACAAATAATGATGTTGTTAATGGTTTGTACATTTTTCTCACATTATTTGTTATAAATATTACATATAACTAAGTAATGTATTAGTGTGCTTACGTTTATATTTGTTTGTTTTTTCCCATCGCACAATAATTATGTTTAATTGTTATTGCATTATCCATATGTTAATTTTGCTCCAATTGTATATTTTTGTTATTCTGTCTTCTTCTTCTTTGCGTTCGTTCTTTATGACCAATTTTAATCACTCTTTGTGATATGTTTGATCTTTGCCAAGAACGTTTATACGTTGCACGTGTATACGTATTCTGTCTATAGTCATGAATATTTGAAAAATATGTCCATTTTTTTTCTCTTCTGATAAAAGAATTATTTATTTGTTGATTACCTTCAACACACATATATATATATATAAACAAGATTATATATATTTTTATTTAATTTACAAAATAAGTTGAAGGTGCCGCTCACCATGAATATATTTGGTGGCAGTGTTTATGAAATCAGACTAAAATTTTGACCATTTTTTAGAATATGTATAAATCCTATATTCTAACAAAACCCCATGTAAACAGTAAAATATGAGAAACGTAACGTTTCTTGTCCAAATATACTATTCAGTTACAATAGACGTGTTGTTGGAACGTGATTTTATAGATGTGTTCATAAGTGTCAGTTTCAGACATGAATAAATACAATCACACCTCGTCATCTGCTTAGACTTGTTGTCTTAGATTTGAATGTGTTGTGTGTCTGAAGCATCTTATTATGAAAACATATGCTTACATCAATACAACACGCCATGATACAGGAGCAATTCCTTGATACGTGTCTATAATTTCATTGTAATTGTCCACCAAAATTAAAGTTATACTTTGTTTCTACATGATTTTCTTGAGTGAACAAATCCATTGTAAAATCATGTATATTTTATTTCTATCTCTGCAATGTTTCGTCTGGTGTATGAGTCAGCTCTGATGGTCTAACCTCTGGACGAACAGATCTGACATCATGCAACATTATAACTGCGTAGATGTGGTGTTATAAAGTTGGGTTTATGTTCCTAAAGTTCTATCAGTAAACCATGTGTACAATTGTGTGGCCTAAAAGACACTAACATTTCACCAGACTATCTTGCTTTGGGTTAGTGCTATAGCAACCCAAATAACAACATACATATATGGGTTCCTTGTAGAATTTGCAATTGAAAAATGGACGTGTCAGTAAAAAATAAATTTCATAACTGAGGAGCAGAGTTAGGAACGCTGAATTGAAATACAAATATAAAGGATAGTTATAAATTGTAGTTTTATTGTCATTGAGAAAGATAGGGAGGGGGGAAGTGTTTTTATTTAAATTGCATGTCATTTAACTCTTCCCATACCCTAAACGTCAATGAGTTCTGACCACAATTGTTTTATAACCACATATCAGAAGTTGCATAGCAGAAGTTGATTCAGAAGAAGAAGTTTTATAACCACATATCAGAAGTTGCATAGCAGAAGTTGATTCAGAAGAAGAAGTTTTATAACCACATATCAGAAGTTGCATAGCAGAAGTTGATTCAGAAGAAGTTTTATAACCACATATCAGAAGTTATATAGCAGAAGTTGATTCAGAAGAAGAAGTTTTATAACCACATATCAGAAGTTACATATCAGAAGTTGATTCAGAAGAAGAAGTTTTATAACCACATATCAGAAGTTACATAGCAGAAGTTGATTCAGAAGAAGAAGTTTTATAACCACATATCAGAAGTTGCATATCAGAAGTTACATAGCAGAAGTTGATTCAGAAGAAGAAGAAGAAGTTTTATAACCACATATCAGAAGTTGCATAGCAGAAGTTGATTCAGAAGAAGAAGTTTTATAACCACATATCAGAAGTTATATAGCAGAAGTTGATTCAGAAGAAGAAGAAGAAGTTTTATAACCACATATCAGAAGTTATATAGCAGAAGTTGATTCAGAAGAAGAAGTTTTATAACCACATATCAGAAGTTGCATAGCAGAAGTTGATTCAGAAGAAGAAGTTTTATAACCACATATCAGAAGTTGCATATCAGAAGTTACATAGCAGAAGTTGATTCAGAAGAAGAAGAAGAAGTTTTATAACCACATATCAGAAGTTACATAGCAGAAGTTGATTCAGAAGAAGAAGTTTTATAACCACATATCAGAAGTTATATAGCAGAAGTTGATTCAGAAGAAGAAGTTTTATAACCACATATCAGAAGTTACATAGCAGAAGTTGATTCAGAAGAAGAAGTTTTATAACCACATATGAGAAGTTGCATATCAGAAGTTACATAGCAGAAGTTGATTCAGAAGAAGAAGAAGAAGAAGTTTTATAACCGAATCATTTGTATCACTCAAATGTTTTGTTTTTACATTGTTTACAGAGTATGTACCGCATTAACATATATTAAAATGAACTAATATATGTACATTTGTTTTACTATTTAAAGCTTCGATAAAAACTTGGAAGGTTTAGCAGAAAACAATTAAGCTCTCTATGTGAACAGTCACTATGGTGTTTGATGATATGATTGACGCTCACATTTGTATGCCACTATAGAATGTAAGGTGATAAGCAATTGATGATTTTTTGTAGACAGGCTTTCCAGAGTGTCGTCAGCATGGAGAAACTATTGGAGAAACTATTAGAGAAACTATTGGAGAAACTATTGGAGAAACTATTGGAGAAACTATTGGAGAAACTATTGGAGAAACTATTGGAGAAACTATTGGAGAAACTATTGGAGAAACTATTGGAGAAACTATTGGAGAAACTATTGTACAACACATCTGTGGCTAAGTGCTTAAGCCCTTTGCTTTGGGAGTCGATTCCGGACCGCGCCGTTCTGTTCACGAGTGCAGTTTTTCCAGAGACCATAGCATTGTTGCTGGATCTACGGAGTTCGTGCTTTGTGCAATACTCTGGGCAGGTGGCGTGCCATTTCTGCGGAGAGGGACCGAGCCACATGGGGTAAAACCCGGCTCAACGAAGTCAATCCTTTGGCTTCAAAAACCTTTAAAACAGGCAAAGAAACAAAAATAAGACTTCTGAGAACATGCATATTCCTGTGACAAACTCTGGATGTGAATCGTGGACACAAACATTAAAAACCAAAATTAATTCTTTTGAAACAAGGTGTTACAGAAAAGTTCTTAGAACATCCTGGGCAGAGAAGAGAAAAAAATAAAAACAAGACCTGCATATCAAGGCGCATTGGCTAATAAATAACATCATGTTTCGGTGGAAAAAATATTTTGGACGCGCTAAACAACACAGTGGTTTGAGGAGAACGGTAATTGAAGAAATGGTTCCTGGGGTACGAGGCAGGGGATGATCAAGACGAAGGTGGCTGCGGAACATCAAAGAAACATTGAAGATGACGCTGGAAGAGACGGGAGAACTTGCTAGAGACAGAGAGGTTTTCAGGCGGTCTGTGATAAAAACGATGTTCCGCAAGGGACATGCTTCTACTTGATAGGCCGATGTGTAAATCCTTCTATTTGTTCAGTTTATGAATGGTACATATATGTATAGCATACTATATTTTCAGTCAATGAATGTTATATTTGAGTATTAAAATCATGTTTGTAATTATTTAATGTTAAAAATAGTAATGTGTTAATTTGATTTATTTTTCTCGCTTTTTATTTTAGTGATTTATACTGATTACTGTTAAATAATAATTGGTTTCTTTCAATCGGAAAATGATATGTAAGTCACTATTGTGAGTTGACTAGTCGCACCTGTATCAATACATTCACTTCAATAAAACAAATAAATAAATAGAGAGTCTCTGACTGAGATTTTGTCTGGTTTATTTCTACTATATGTCTGTGAGATGTCAGATGTTATATGTCTATGAGAAGTCAGATGTTATAAGTCTGTGAGATGTCAGATGTTATATGTCTGTGAGATGTCAGATGTTATATGTCTATGAGAAGGCAGATGTTATATGTCTGTGAGATGGCAGATGTTATATGTTTGTGAGATGTCAGATGTTATATGTCTGTGAGATGACAGATGTTATATGTTTGTGAGATGTCAGATGTTATATGTCTGTGAGATGTCAGATGTTATATGTCTGTGAGAAGGCAGATGTTATATGTCTGTGAGATGGCAGATGGTATATGTCTGTGAGATGTCAGATGTTATATGTCTGTGAGATGACAGATGTTATATGTCTATGAGATGTCAAATGTTATATGTATGTGAGATGTCAGATGTTATATGTCTGTGAGATGTCAGATGGTATATGTCTGTGAGATGACAGATGTTATATGTCTACGAGATGGCAGATGTTGTATGTCTGTGAGATGTCAGATGTTATATGTCTATGAGATGTCAAATGTTATATGTCTGTGAGATGTCAGATGTTATATGTCTGTGAGAAGGCAGATGTTATATGTCTGTGAAATGACAGATGTTATATGTCTGTGAAATGGCAGATGTTACATGACTGTGAGATGTCAGATGTTATATGTCTGTGAGATGTCAGATGTTATATGTCTGTGAGATGTCAGATGTTATATGTCTGTGAGATGACAGATGTTATATGTCTGTGAGATGTCAGATGTTATATGTCTGTGAGATGGCAGATGTTATATGTCTGTGAGATGGCAGATGTTATATGTCTGTGAGATGACAGATGTTATATGTCTGTGAGATGGCAGATGTTATATGTCTGTGAGATGACAGATGTTATATGTCTGTGAGATGGCAGATGTTATATGTCTATGAGATGTCAAATGTTATATGTCTGTGAGAAGGCAGATGTTATATGTCTGTGAGAAGGCAGATGTTATATGTCTGTGAGAAGGCAGATGTTATATGTCTGTGAGATGGCAGATGTTATATGTCTGTGAGATGGCAGATGTTATATGTCTGTGAGATGGCAAATGATATATGTCTGTGAGATTAGATATACTGTAGCTGGACGCTGCTGGATTTGCTGAGGTAGAGATCGGAGCATATATGGACATGTCTGGAGTGCTTTGATGATAGTCCTCATATAAATTATAACTGATACTGTATGTATATGAGATGTGATATACCGCTCAAGATCATATCAAGTTCTCACAAAGTTCCTCAGTCTCTCACGCACCCAAAGATTGAGTCCAGTTATTAATTTGTTTCAGAATTTGGATGAAAATAGTGGTCTTCATCACTTATGATGGATGAACAGAGCACACACACGACAATACACACACACGACAATACACACACACACACACAAACACTCACACACTCCCACAAATACCCACACTCACATACATACACACACAAACAACACACACACGCTCTCTCACACCCACACAAACACATACACACACAATATATATAAATACATGCTGTGGTTGTGAACGGCAAGAAGATATGAATGTTCATTTCTTTCTAAATGTTCTCTAGAGCTTTTTATTCATACATGAAAGCATTGCAGGCTGTCTTTACAATGTGCGATGTTGTCATTTATGAAAGCTTTGGAGGCTCTCTTTACAGTGTGCGATGTTGTCATTTATGAAAGCTTTGCAGGCTCTCTTTACAGAGTGCGATGTTGTCATTTATGAAAGCTTTAGAGGCTCTCTTTACAGTGTGCGATGTTGTCATTTATGAAAGCTTTGCAGGCTCTCTTTACAGAGTGCGATGTTGTCATTTATGAAAGCTTTAGAGGCTCTCTTTACAGTGTGCGATGTTGTCATTTATGAAAGCTTTGGAGGCTCTCTTTACAGTGTGCTATGTTGTCATTTATGAAAGCTTTAGAGGCTCTCTTTACAGTGTGCGATGTTGTCATTTATGAAAGCTTTGGAGGCTCTCTTTACAGTGTGCGATGTTGTCATTTATGAAAGCTTTAGAGGCTCTCTTTACAGTGTGCGATGTTGTCATTTATGAAAGCTTTAGAGGCTGTCTTTACAGTGTGCGATGTTGTCATTTATGAAAGCTTTAGAGGCTCTCTTTACAGTGTGCGATGTTGTCATTTATGAAAGCTTTAGAGGCTGTCTTTACAGTGTGCGATGTTGTCATTTATGAAAGCTTTAGAGGCTCTCTTTACAGTGTGCGATGTTGTCATTTATGAAAGCTTTAGAGGCTCTCTTTACAGTGTGCGATGTTGTCATTTATGAAAGCTTTAGAGGCTCTCTTTACGGTGTGCGTTGTTGTCATTTATGAAAGCTTTAGAGGCTCTCTTTACAGTGTGCGATGTTGTCATTTATGAAAGCTTTGCAGGCTCTCTTTACAGTGTGCGATGTTGTCATTTATGAAAGATTTAGAGGCTCTCTTTACAGTGTGCGATGTTGTCATTTATGAAAGCTTTAGAGGCTCTCTTTACAGTGTGCGATGTTGTCATTTATGAAAGCTTTAGAGGCTCTCTTTACAGTGTGCGATGTTGTCATTTATGAAAGCTTTGCAGGCTCTCTTTACAGTGTGCGATGTTGTCATTTATGAAAGCTTTGCAGGCTCTCTTTACAGTGTGCGATGTTGTCATTTATGAAAGCTTTAGAGGCTCTCTTTACAGTGTGCGATGTTGTCATTTATGAAAGCTTTAGAGGCTCTCTTTACAGTGTGCGATGTTGTCATTTATGAAAGCTTTGCAGGCTCTCTTTACAGTGTGCGATGTTGTCATTTATGAAAGCTTTAGAGGCTCTCTTTACGGTGTGCGATGTTGTCATTTATGAAAGCTCCTAAACAGAAGAGGTAAATTTGTTGTAACTGCAGTATCCTAAGAAAATAGAGACTATCTCTGGGAAAATGTTACAACTTTAGTCAATTCGCCAACACACAGTCGTTCAGAACAGACATTGTTCACATCAACATTACAAATCTACGTTTTGTTGATCTAAATCCTGCAGTCATCTTGGTTTGATTAAGGCTTCGGTCCCAGGTCTCAAAGACGTTCATTTTGGATATCTACTCTGTACAAATGGAGCAGCATCACAGTCATTGTTTATTTACGTTATCTGTGTCTGGTTAGCGTCTGTAGCTTAAGCGGTAGTGAGCTTGATCACCACCCAAGTCTGGTTCAAATTTCGCTCAGGCAATTTGGAAAGCAAATCCTTTCCCTGGGATTTTTACGAAATGTCAATTTAGACCTCATCGTTCAAAACGCAATGGCAATCGTATAAGTGGTGCCTAGAAAATCAACAACTCGTTTACTGTGGTTGATGGCTACGTCCTGTAAAGGATATGCCACGATTTTTATTCATTTTCATGTCTTGTTAGCAACGATCCAGGCAAGCTTTCTCAGATCTCAGGGCAGGTACATTCATTTAGTAACGTCACTGTACAACTTTTCTCCGGTCTCAGAATCCTGCATGTGGGACTTGTACTGCAATGTGTTTGTGGTATTTGTGCAGGTGTGCGTATGTGTGTGTGTGTGCGTGCGTGCATGCGTACGTGCGTGTGTATGTGTATATGTGTGCGTGTATGTGTGTGTGTGTGTGCGTGCGTGCGTGCGTGCGGGAGTATATTTATATATATATATATTTGTTGACCATTTTGTTTGAAGCGGTCAGGAAAAGTTGTAAATGTAGTCAATAAAATGTGGAGAAATGTTAAAGATGGAGCTCTTAATTTATAATACATGAGACGTAATTCATATCAACATAAATTTCCAACATTTTCACAGTGATCTCGTTCAATTTTATGCTTTTTAATATATATATATATATATATATATATATATGTATATATATAAAATATACATTGATCTCAACTCCGACCATAATGACACACAAGTCGAACCAGCCTCAATTGGATACCAGAAAAGCATTAGAAAGTAAATGCGGAATCGACCCATCCTTTATCTATTGTCAATGAAAAATACAAACCTAATACCGTATTTCTCAATATACCTCATGATGAGGAAACAAGGGTTCCGTTACTGTTTTTAATACCCAGCATTGCATTGGATTTACGAATGGCATTTTTTTAGTAATCAAATGGCGGTTGTAAGAGCATGTGATGATACATTATATTGGTTTGACATAGGGCAGGGAGTCAGACATTTTGTCGCCTTGTCTGTTTGACATATATGCAGAAAACGTCATGAGGAATGTTACAGAAGATATCGGAAAAGAACAATACAATCTTTTTATAATCGGAGGAAAAGAAATACCTGAACTATGATACGCTGATGATACAGTATTACTGTCAACATAAAAAAAGGATTGAGAAATTATTAGGGGAAGTGAAAGATAAAAGCGAAAAAACAAAATCTATATCTCAATGTGGCAAAAACGCAAATAATGACAGCAGATAAAACGAACATGACAAAAGATATTTTTATCAATGGAGAGAAAGTAGAAAATGTGAACAGTTTTGAATATCTTGGTTCACTGCTAACAACAGATGGAAATGGGATGAAGGAAATTAAAAGAAGAACAAGCATGGCTTTACAAACAAATTAAACAACTAAAAACTGAATGAACGGCACTGATAAGAAAACATAGGTCGGAATGCTGGGAGCATGCGTATTCCCAGTGGCAACGTATGGGTGTGGGGCATGGACATTTGATAAAACGGTGGAAAGGAATGTGTGTGCTTTCTAATGTAAGTGTTGGAGGGAAGTCCTCCGTGTATCTTGGACAGAGAGGAATACAGGTGGATCAATCCGGAGGGAGCTCAGGGTCATGGAAGACTGGCTGATGCTACAGATGAGAAAGAGGAAATTGAGATATTTTGGACATGTAAAAAGGCACTACTCTGTCTATATATATATATATATGTTAAAGAGAAGAGGTGAGAGCACACAACCATGTCTTACTCCTGATTTTGTTTCGAATGATTCTGTTATTCCGTCTGTTGTTCTTATCACAAATAGTCACAGCGTTGCGTGCTCTCACCTCTTCTCTGCAACATATATATATATATATATATATATATATACAGAATAGTGAAAGAGACACAGTGCAGAAAACACCTTATTGACATAGACAATATCACTACGACCAATTAAATAATCAAATCAACGAATTGCTTTTTGCGGACAACCAAAGTTTAATCTATGAAGACGAAGATCAACTACAACATCACATGAATTCATTGCTAATAGCATGTAGGAAGTACAACATAAAAATAAACAAACAAAAGACCGAGACCATGAAAATCAGCAGACCACCAAGCCAAGCAAACATACAAACAAACAACACCAGAGTAAAACAAGTTTCTAAATTCAAATATTTAGGCAGCATTTTTACAGAGGACGGAAAACTAGATAGAGAAATAGAGACAAGATGTCAAAAGCAAATGCAGTGACCTACCAGCTGGCACCATTAATACAACATAAAAAGATCAAGATGGAAGTGAAAAGACAGATGATAAAAGTATTTTCCTACCAACACTTTGTTACCAGTGCCAAACGTGGTCTCTTACAGCAGCACACCACAGAAAGCTCACCACGTGTGAAATAAAATGCTTGAGGAAGGCAGTGGGAGTCACCAGGAAAGACAGACTACGAAATGAGGACATCATAAGCAGAGTGGGCATAACTTCATGTATCGAATACATCGAAAGACAACAAATACAGTGGTTTGGACATTTAATGAGAATGAAATACAACCAACCACCAATAACAGCATACAATAAAAAGAGATCGGGTACTAGAGCTAAGGGAAGACCAAGAAAAAGATGGATAGACAATATCAAGACCACACTACATAAACACGGATATAAACAACAAGGGCGACTCATCTGGCCCTAGAAAGCAAAAATTAAAGCTCCCTACGCTTAACGGCAAGAGTGGACAGCCAACTACATCTTCCACCTGGGAATAGACAATAGACAAAAAGACATCAAGGGCTGGAGAATACCACAATGGAAGGAGGCATACCGGCAAAGAGAAGAAGAGTAAGACCACGGACAAAATATATTCTCTGCCTCGACTTCTGTGTCCCCTACATCATTTCAAGAGACTCACTGCCCATTGGACATGTCCACGACATTGAAAACATTGATCACTGGTCCAGTTTTATGTTGTCTTTGTCTCATTTGACCCACTCTACTGTGTTTGCTTACCCATCAAGTCTATGTCCCTATTTCACACAACCTGGTTTATGACATGCATATGCTCCTCCAACTCAAACAGTTTCTCCAAATCTTTAGCCTAGTACTTTTAGGTAACCGACCAACATAAATTGACCCATCTGGACAATCTTGACTGGTACTATTAGGTAACCGACCAACATAAATTGATCCATCTGGACAATCTTGACTGATACTTTTAGGTAACCGACCAACATAAATTGATCCATCTGGACAATCTTGACTGATACTTTTAGGTAACCGACCAACATAAATTGATCCATCTGGACAATCTTGACTCGTACAGAAGTAGCCTATAGGTTAAAAAGGGTTGAAACCACTGGCCTAAAGCAAACACACATCATGTACCAAGATATTAGCAGAGTACCATCTATTAGCATCGGTAGCCGCACAAACGAAGGAGTTAACATCTTGGTGTATCTTGATTGTACCATCAGCTGCATCCTCTCCGTCGAAGATGAGAATAGAAGCTATATTGGAAAGGCATCTACAGCTGTAGTCAACTTAGTCAGTGTTGAATATGGCGCTGACATGAAACAAGTATATACGTCTTGAGTTGTAAACGCTATATTGAATGGTCGTGAGACGTAGATCACATCCTTCAGTAAGAAGTCTCGTCTTAACAGATTTCGCGTGCGATATATTAGACGAACGTACAACAATACAGTATTAGATCGCAAGACTAGATCTCTAAAATAGAAGTCATGCATACAGTTGACATTTCAAGCATGCATATCACTCTGAGCCAGCCACGTCCCAGATGGATGGGACACATGAGTCGCATGATCGATGTCAGAACACCAAAAGACATCCTATATTGCCAACTTGTCACTGGAAAGCATGAGTGCCCACTGCTACATTCTATGTACACAGGTGCAGCAAAATAAAGTGTCAATGCTGCGCCAAGGTCAGTGAGGTAAATGAACTGGTACTGACCATAATCCTACCCCACATCTGAGTGATGGCCATGGAAACATACTGTGGCACTGTAGTATTTCAAAGCGTGTGGTGATCGGAGAAGAGCTACCGTGCGGTTAGGTAGTAGTATGGGCGCATTCAAGAATGTTATCTGATCTGTTCGCAATACAGACGAACAAAAATCTTTACTTTATCCAGATTCATTGGTAACACTATAGTTACCCGCTCTTAGCAAGACTCTGTGAAAGGCCGATGTAATCTATGTGTCTTGTATCGACGCAAGGGAATACTGCGGCAAACTATGTACCAGAGGGCAAGCTCAGGAGACTAGGTTGGGTGATACTTTCCAATTGCAAAATCAAAAGTTGCGTTCTTGCGCTGAAAATGTCCTCCCCGTTTACTTCTGTTCAGTCTCATTGTAATGTTTCTGCTTCCTTTATTTGAAATGAAAATACATCATTTCATAACGTAATGCAACGGCTTAGCCACAGAGACCATAAGTATTTGAGAAATGCTTATAAAAACTACTGTTGTTATCAAAACAAAACAAAAGAAGTAAACGAAACTGACTGAAAAAGAAAAAAATACATTGGACAAACAAAATTATAAATATGTAAATAAATAAAAATTTTAGAATGCAGGATAAGACGTTCAAAGCTACACAGTAAGAAAGTTTGTTGACACATACAGGAAGAATAGTAGGGCTGACATTACACATCTGTGTTGCCTTCAAACATGGTCAGCACAGCACTAATCAAACTAGAAGATAACATCTTTCTAAATACAACTGTTTTCACGTATGTTAGAAGTGGTATCACCTATGAAGGTGGAGTTGGATCTGACATTAAAAGCAGACTGAGTAAGGCACAACGTATATTCATAACACATCAGACGGACTAGAAATCAGCTCAATACATGATCAGAACCAAGATTAATATATATGCAGTTTTGTTCTATCAACTTTACTGTACTGATCAGAATGTTGGTGACTGACAAAACAAGATATGCCCAAACTCTCCACCTTCTTTACAACTTGTCTGCGAAAGGTTTTGCGAGTGTTCTTGCCAAAAACTATCTCTATCCAAGAACTGATTGTACAGTGTCAGCAAGAGACTCTGAGCACCATGATTTCTTTTTTAAAACGCTGGAGATGGATAGGGCATGTGATACACAAGAAAACTATGTCACGAAATATACATTGTGATAGACAACAGAGTGTAAACGAAAATATCGAAGACCATAATCAACCTTTGTGGAAACAGTAGAACAAGAACTGAAAGAAATGAATTAGAGCCGGAACACAATGCAGACGAGAGGATGGAAAAGAAAATAGAAGAATGGAGTTCACTTGTTGCGGGCCTAAGCACCAGGGGCGTCACAGGCTGAATATATGTAGGAAGAGGGTGAACAATATACGGAAATGACACATCGACAAATAAGTATGAGTTGTCTACTCTGGCAAACATTAATAATTTATGAAAATGTAATAAAGATAACTGCCAATGAAGAGCTGGCATTTGGTTTGACCTGAAATACATATAATTATTAGTAAAAAATTTAATAATTTGCATAAGTGGGCACAACGACGACAGTCAATCTTCGTGAGAACAGTGAGTATGTTCTTTTGAAGAACATTTGTTTAGAAATTTTCAATCTGAACTTTCCTGTTCTGTCTCGTGTTTTGACTTGCTTTAGTTTCTTCTTCCTGCCTTTTTTCAGCAAGTTTCTTGGCTTCATCAGCATTCTTGACAAAATTCTAGCAAATAGAGTAAACATAAAATAGTTACTGAATGGTAAAAATAACTGTATCGCTATAAGACACTAACAATGTTACAAATTGGGAAACACGTAAAAACAAAGAATGGTAGTTTTAGAACGTAGAAAAACACGATTTTTTTGGTTTGAGTAGTTAGCTTGACTGTATTCTTCTACTGTGTAGATCAGTGGCGGCTCGTGGTCATTTTTGGTGGTGGGGCCAGACAAAATGTCGGAAAAATCATGGTTTTAGGCTACGTTTATATTTTAGTATTTACTATTATTTGCCTATTCCGCGAAGCTATTCCCTCTTTACTATAATGATTTGGCGCCGCATGCGCAAATAACAAACGGGACAACGTTGCGTCAGGGTAAGTGAGCTTGCACTGAACAAGACCCTACTCCACCTCCTCGTGGTGACCCTGGAAATAGACAAAAGATCATGTCTGGCTAAGTGGGTAAGGATCGAGAGAAAGAGCTACTCTGGTATAGGTAATAAAGCAAACGCAGACACGCCTCTTGGGTCCTAAATACTAGTGAATGCACGCATCTTCTGCCGATGTTTAATGAAAAAGTTGCATAAATGCAAAAGCAAATGTAAGAAGTAACAACGTACGAGTCGCGTGTAAGCATATACTCTTATCCTGAATCAATGGTCAACCATAATTGCCAGCTCTCATTACAAGAAAGCCGGACACTCTCCCCCACGCACTATAGGCAAAATGGTGAAAACTCATAATTCTTGGTGTTCAACAAGAACTAAAATATATACCATATAATTAAGGTACAAAAGAGATCCCTATAACCTACCGTTGACCACAGTCCTTCACCATGAAATAGCAAACAATAAAAACAAAAAAACACTTGTCTTTTCTTCACTGACAGTTAACCACGATTTTTTACTAAACCACTTATTTATTGAAGGTCCTCTTTTTCTTGTCATCTTGTTGCACATATACAAAGCTATTTGGCTGATGTGCACCTAGCTGTTTAATTTCAAGCTTTTCTTCTATCTTTAACGAAGGAAACGGATTTCGTAATAAATAATCCACTTAATTCATTTTGAATTTCGAGTAAGCCACAACTTCAAAAGTAGGTCACAGCTTGTCAATCGCAAACGAGTGTGCGTTGTAGACGTCATATGCATATTGAATACGAAACGGGCGATTACCGTTAACGATTATAATAATAGTTAGTTACATATTTCTATTAATGCATATCCTTTTTACTATCTATACCTATTATAAAAATGAGTGTATGTATGTATGTATGTTTGTTACCTATAGACTCGGAAACTACTGAACAGATGTAGCTGAAATTTACAGGATATGTTTGTTTTAATGTCGGGATGCTACCTGTCACAGTTTGAAATAGGTAGCGCTGAAGCTTTCGAAACAATCAAAAAATAATAACACGCTCATTTCATCGAGAGTTTCTAACGAAATCTCCATTAACGTTTCCGACGAAAAACGCAAATTTCATCGAGAGTTTCTTCCGGAAGTTTACAGTATGTGCATCTACACGATTCGATGACGTATGATTCAAGTCAATATTTCAAACAAGCCGTTAAAGTCAATATTTCTAATCATGGGTTAAGCATATTAAGGTTTGTTTCTAATCATGATCATAGATACTGCAAATCATATTTTAAGTTCCATCTATTCCATCAATGTTTGTTAGCTATGTTGGCAAAAATTGCTCTATATTCAATTAAACCAAACAAAACTACGATCCGAGGAATACGTTCATTTGAGGGAAGCTATTGGCGGGCATTTCTATAAATGGCAAGATGGTTATTTTGCCATCAACGTTTACCTGATGTACAATGTACACGTTATATGTATGAATATTACCCAATATTAGATTACACGACAGAAACGGGGTTACCATTTATTATTTTGTAAATCAATCCATACCATTGACCGCTATAGCGGCGTGCAATTCTAAATTAGTACAACCATTTCGCAATAGGTGGCGCGTGAGTAGTTTCGACAAATGATTCATACAGTTTTCCTGATTTTTCAAAACATTTTACTCGCAGTTTCTATGCATTTCATAATAGAATTTAATCAAAATGCTAATTTTTTTATTTATTCCAGCGAAACATCAACAGTGATATTTGATTCCGTGTGTGAAGACAAACAAGCTGCAGTTATTTCAACACGCTCTTCACGAATTTTCCACACATTTGCAATTATTATGCCTGAATATTACCCAATATTAGATTACATGACAGAAACGGGTGACCATTTAATATTTTGTAAATCAATCCATACCATTGACCGCTATAGCGGCGTGCAATTCTAAATTAGTACAACCATTTCGCAATAGGTTGCGTGAGTAGTTTCGACAAATGATTCATACAGTTTTCCTGATTTTCAAAACATTTTACTCCAGTTTCTATGCATATCCTAATAGAATTTAATCAAATGCTAATTTTTTTTATTTATTCCAGCGAAACATCAACAGTGATATTTAATTCCATGTGTGAAGACGAACAAGATGCAGTTATTTCCACACGCTCTTCACAAATTTTCCACACATTTGCAATTATGCCTCCCGAACGAAAAGCTATTGGCCCATCTACACCTAGAGCACGAAAGAGAAAGGCATTACTAGCTTCAGAAACAGATGAGCAACAGAAAGCAAGACTGCAAACTGTTCGAGTACGCACTGCTGAAGCCCGTTCGTCCTGAAACAGACGAGCAACGTGAAGCAAGACTAGGAACCAATCGAGTACGCACTGCTCAAGTCCGTTCAGCTGAAACAATCGAGCAACGGAAGCAAGTCTGCAAACCGTTCGGATACGCACTACTCTATCCAGACTAACACTGCACGCTGATTTAAATCTAGGTGCATTCCATTACAATACTAATTATGATTACAGTCTTCATCCAAATGTGGTTATTGGAAAAATGGATAGATTATACATGTATTGCTACAGTTTTAATCAAAATCCTGACATTCGTTGTTCATCATCTGTTTGTGCAATTCGGTGAAATCGATCAAGTACATTTGCAAATATGTCAACAAAGGAAGCAATATGGCAGTTTTGGAGTGGCAAATATAACTGCATCCATCGATGAAATCGAGCATTATCAACTGGGACGTTACATTAGTAGCAATGAAGCAGTATGGCGCATTTTATCATTTCAAATTCATGAACGACATCCAACAGTTGTTCATTTGGCAGTGCACCTTGAAATGGACAGCGCGTGTACTTCTCAACAGATAATGCACATGCACGAGCATTGTCACCATCGCCAACAACGTTAACTGCATTTTCTCATTGTGTAGAGATGATATATTTGCAAAGACGCTACTTTACTCTGAACTGCCAACATACTACACATGGAATGCAGCAGCGAAAAAGTTTCAACGTCGCAAACAAGGTAAAGTAGTTGAAGGACATTCCAATTTATATTCGACCAATGCGTTAGGTCGTTTGTACACTGTTCATCCAAACAATGCAGAATGCTTTACTTGCGATTACTGTTAATCAACAAACGTGGACCAACATCCTTCCAAGAATTGAGAACAGTTAACGGTCACGTATGCGCTACTTATCGTGAAGCTTGCCAAGAATTAAATCTTCTTGAAAACGATGCACATTGGGACACTTCACTCGCTGATGCATCAAATACTGCACGACCACAGCAAATACGCACACTATTTGCAGTAATATTAACAACGTGCTTCCCATCCAATCCAAAAGAACTTTGGGAAAAATACAAAGACTACATGAGTGAAGACATCCTACATCGCTTGCGTGCGACGAATCAAAATCCTGACATTCAATTCACACCAAACGTATATAATGAGGCATTGGTTTCAATTTAGGACATATGTTTGGCAATCACTAATAAAGCACTGGTGCAATTGGGAATGGATGCGCCAGAACGATCTGCAAACAACCTTTTCGATTGTGAGTTGGAACGAGAAACACACTTTGATATCAACGAATTGAGTACATTTGTTCAAACGAATCTTCCAAAATTGATTCCGGAACAACGCATAGCATATGACAGAATTATGCATGCAATTACAAGTCAAAACGGTGGATTGTATTTCATAGATGCGCCCGGAGGCACAGGCAAAACTTTTCTCATTTCACTTATTTTGGCAACCATACGATCACGAAATAATATTGCACTGGCAATCGCATCTTCTGGAATTGCAGCAACTCTTTAGATGGTGGCCGAACAGCGCATTCAGCGCTGAAATTGCTATTGAATATGCAAATCACTGAGACACCAACATGCAATATCAACAAAAATTCTGCAATGGGTAAAGTACTCCAATTATGTCAACTCATTATATGGGATGAATGTACTATGGCGCATAAAAAGCATTAGAAGCGCTTCATCGTACACTGAAAGATTTGAGAGGAAATGACCAGCTCTTCGGTGGCGCACTCATTTTATTGTCTGGCGATTTCCGGCAAACTCTACCAGTTATACCAAGATCAACACCCGCTGATGAACTTAATGCATGCCTGAAATCATCAGTTTTATGGCGACACATACAGAAATTGACTTTGAAGACCAATATGCGTATACAACTACAACATGATGAAACCTCTAAACGTTTCGCAAAACAATTGTTGGATATTGGGAATGGGAAAATGCCAATCGATGATTCCACACGATGTATCACATTGCCAACAAACTTCTGTAACATCATAGCGACCACAGACGAATTGATTCATAAAGTTTTCCCAAATATTGCACATAATTACAAAAATCATCAGAGTCTCAGTGCACGTGCAATATTAGCAGCAAAAAACAAGGATGTATATGACATGAATTTGAGAATTCAAAACAAAATACCAGGCGAAGTGACAACGTATAAGTCCATCGATACTGTAATGAATCAAGACGAAGTTGTCAATTATCCAACTGAATTCTTGAATTCACTTGATTTGCCAGGCATGCCACCACATATTTTAACATTGAAAATTGGCGTGCCTATCATTCTTCTCAGAAACATTAATCCACCACGACTTTGCAACGGTACTAGACTTTTAGTGAAAATATGATGAACAATATCATCGAAGGTACAATTTTAAATGGAAAATTTAAAGGAGAAGATATACTATTGCCACGCATCCCAATGATTCCAACAGACATGCCATTCGAATTCAAACGCTTGCAGTTTCCGGTGCGACTCGCCTTTGCAATGACCATCAACAAATCACAAGGACAATCACTACAAGTGTGTGTGGACTACATTTGGAAAATCCATGCTTTTCACATGGACAGCTGTATGTGGCCTGTTCACAAGTCGGAAAACATTCTGATTTATTCGTGTATGCACCAGATGGAAAAACAAAAATATTGTATATCCAAAAGCACTTCAATAAACAGACTTGAAATGAAACGTTAAATTGTAAGTTTTTTTCTCCAAGAAAATGAACAAAAGGACAATGATAAAACAAATAATTACTACATATTGTTATAACAAGTTTCCTTTAAATTCATTTTCTTTTGAAGGCGTAGCAACGCGCGCAGGGTACAGCTAGTTTTATATATAATTTGTGATTCAATAGATAATTATACAAAGTACTATTTAATCAAGAGTCATCGTTTAACTGTTAATTGGTTGATCGTAGGAATTTAGCTTCGGTGAATAAAATGACAAATTGTTTTGGCAATTATTATTAGAGGTAGCGGTCAAAGTTCAGAAGTCGCAATGTTACATCGTCAGTAGAGAATTTTAAAACCACCCGATAAAACATAGTGCGCTGATATATACGTCAAGTATATAGAGAGAAACTGAATTTGAGACCGTATATACCTAGTTTTTTATCCTTAGTTATTTATATATTATTATGATTGTTATAATATTATTATATAATATATTTTAGTGTTAAATATTCAACTTTCAAAGCTAATCAGTGTCAAGTTAACAATAATAATTACGAACAAAATTTTTTAAATAATAAGTACACGTTAATTATTTTTGGTTTGGTAGGTCTGTTCTTACTGGCCCTAATGACCATGGTGTATACTATTTGGAGGAAAATATGATGAATTTTAGATTTCAGAATGTGTGTGATATTTTAGAGCTATATATCAACTTTTAAAGCTAATCAGTATCCTGTTGAAAGTAATAATTATAAATAAAAAATGTCTGAAATAATAAGTACACGTTACTCAATATTTTTAGTGGGGCCTGGCCCCACTGGCCCTTACTGACGAGCCGCCCCTGATGTAGATTATAATTATGTACAATGTTACACTAGTTAACTGATAGCAAAGTGATGTGCTTGTCATCAGCACTAGGCTGCGACAATCTAGCCTCAGTTTAACCGTTGATTTCTTAAAATATATGCACATTCTACCTTTGGTAATCTGGGAAAGTAAGCAGTACAGAAATATATGCACATTCTATTTTTGATTATCTGAGAATGTAGGCAGTACATAAATATATGCACATTCTACCTCGGTAATCTGGGAACGTAAACAGTACGGAATTATACGAACATTTTACTTTTACTAATCTGGGAACGTATGCAGTACAGAAATATATGCACATTCTATCATTGCTAATTTGGGAAAGTAGGCAGTACAGAAATATATGCCCATTATACATATGGTAACCTGGGAACATAGGCAGTACAGAAATATATGCATATTCTACATTTGCTAATCTGGGAATGTAGACAGTACAGAAATAAGACAATTATTGATCAGATCAAGAACTCAAGCAATTAATCATGTTAATAATCACTGTAATCTCAATGATAAAACTGATTGTCTCTGTGTCAGAGGAAGAATTTGATTGATTGATTGATTGATTGATTAATAGGACCAACATCATTGCACTTCGGTGAGTAACCGTGTGTGCTCCCATCTCTTTCTTAGACAAGAAGATCTCAACGGCAGTGTACGAATTCCGCAGCACCGGTGAATGTCCCCGATGTAATTTAGAAGATGGTGAACATTCAGTAGGAATTTTATTTTTAATCTTTTTTATGATCTTTGCTCGTGATGTGGCTTTCCAGCCTGCTCTTCGCCATTTTTAACTACCAAGGGTTCTTTTAGGAGCTCGACTTGAACAAGGGATCTACGTTCTATCGTCTGTCTCCGATAGGACTAGGAACTTGATCTTCACACAGTAAGAGCGTCACACAGTAACTTCTGCGTTCAACAAAATATTTTCTTGTGCGCACGTTTTTGTTTTTGTTTTTACCGTTTAGAAGCAATTGTCACATTTGAACGAACTGTCTCATATCTGATAACAACACCAAAACCGTCTATGGGTAAGTTCTTCCAACGTCCATTATTATTAAAATATCACCATTTTCCAGAAACGTTGGCTGATTCTTTCTATGTTATAGAATGGGATTGAATGTGAAATTCTGCACACTTCAAAGCATTGCAATGATGATGTATTTATATTTTGGTCAAGAAGCTGATCGTGGGAGACTTTATCAATATATTTCAAATACAGAGAAGAGAACAGTGCATGCTTTGGGTTTGAGTAAACGGTTTTTACGTCGATGGATGTATGAATCTAGAATAAAGCCACCAAACAATAAGCAAACAGCCAGTAGAAAGTCAAGTGTTGATAGCTTTGACAAGGAGATTATACGACGAGAAATTGTGAAAATGTTGGATTGCAAAGAAACAGTGACTGTAAGAAAACTGAAGACTAGGTTCATGAAGAACAGTGCCATTGAGTTATATAAATGTACGTTGTGGAAAGTTATAAGAAAAATAGGCTTCACCTTTAGAAAGTTTCAGTTTCAGTTTGGAATATCTTCATTGCACTCCGGACATGTCCATTGGCGCTCCGATCTCATTCGCAATATCTCCAACAGCGTCCAGCGACTGACCGTACAAGTTCGATTTTGATTGATGAGCCTACTCACGTACCTGTTATGATGTTCTTTAGAAAGTATACGAGTGGAGGAAATATTTGCGAGCAGCCGCATTTAGCAGTCATGAGAAGCAAGTACTTACGTGAAGCAAGAGAAATGTGCAGAGAAAGTTATGATATTGTGTATTTGGATGAAACATGGATCAATGCGCATCACGCCAATGTAAAGGAATGGCAGTCAGTAGATGGAAGGATAAAGCGATATGTACCAAGTAGTAAAGGACAACGTTTAGTCATAGCCCACGGTGGTAGTAGGCATAATGGGTTATTGCAGAATGCTGAACTCGTTGTCGTTTCAAAGTCTACAAACAATTGGAATTATCACACAGAGATAAATGGCAAAATATTTTGAAAGTGGCTATAGAAAACAGTTCTTCCATTTGTAGATAGACCGTCTTGTCTCATAATGGACAATGCATTATACCACAATGTTGTATCACAAGAAGAGACCATCTTGTCTCATAATGGATAATGCATCATAGCACAATGTTGTATTACAAGAAGAGACCATCTTGTCTCATAATGGATAATGCATCATACCACAATGTTGTGTCAAAAGAAGAGAATATCTGGTCTCATAATGGACAATGCATCATACCACAATGTTGTGTCAAAAGAAGAGAATATCTTGTCTCATAATGGACAATGCATCATGCCACAATGTTGTATCAAAAGAAGAGACCATCTTGTCTCATAATGGACAATGCATCATAGCACAATGTTGTATTACAAGAAGAGACCATCTTGTCTCATAATGGACAATGCATCATGCCACAATGTTGTGTCAAAAGAAGAGACCATCTTGTCTCATAATGGACAATGCATCATACCACAATGTTGTGTCAAAAGAAGAGAATATCTTGTCTCATAATGGACAATGCATCATACCACAATGTTGTATAACAAGAAGATACCATCTTGTCTCATAATGGACAATGCATCATACCACAATTTTGTATAACAAGAAGAGACCATCTTGTCTCATAATGGACAATGCATCATACCACAATGTTGTATCACAAGAAGACACAATGTCTACGACATCAAGCACAAAAGACGCAATAAAGGTGTGGCTTACAAGAGAAAATATTCCATTCAATGGAACTTACTTCAAAGCCAGTGGCAGCTCGTGCTTAATTTTGTTGGTGGGGCCAGACACAAATTATCGGAAAAATCATTGTTTTTGGTTAGGTTATATATTAATTTATAAAATAATAAATACATGTTACACATTATATTTGGTGGGGCCCGGCCCCACTGGCACTTAATGACTAGCCGTCACTGTTCAAACCAGAATTGTTGTCCCTTGTAAAGCAGACACAAAAGACAAAGAACTTTCAAATTGACAAATTGATAGAGGAGCATGGCCCTAGGTGTTTGAGACTTCCACCGTACCATTCACATTTAAAACCAATAGCATTTGTTTGGGCTAAAATTAAAGGACAGGTGGCAGCTGAAAATACTACATTCAAATTGTCTGACGTCAAGATACTAACCCATGCTGCGCTATCAAATATTGATAGAATTTACTGGATAAAATGTGAGAACCATGTCTTGAAAGAGGAAGATGAATATTGGAGAAAGGAGTATTTGTATTTAATTCAACATAGAACAATCATCAATCTACTGGACTCGTCTGACACAGAATAAGATTAGAAATATATTATTGTCATACTCCAGAACCTTATAATTTATATTTTCCAAATGACGATGCTAATTATAAGTCTATGTTAATTATATACATGGCACCCATCGATATGCAATTATGGATCCGCCTTTGCTGATAGTGTTAACCAATATGAAGTGTATTACTGTAAATTTAGTTCTTTAGCACAGCATAGCTACAGTTTTCTCACTACAGTTTTCTCACTAGTTTTCTCACTTTGGACCGCGGCCTTCTGTTCACGAGTGCAATTTTTCCAGAGACCCCTAGGATTGTTGCCGGAGCTACGGAGTTCGTGCTTTGTGCAATACTCTAGGCAGATGGCGTGTCATTTTCTGCGGAGAGGGACCAAGCCATATGGGGTAAAAACCCGGTGCAATGAAGTCAATCCTTCGGCTTTAAAACCCTTTAAATCTTCTCACTACATCAAAGAAACTCACCGATATGCATAATCTAAACTGCATTTCAACCTGTTGATGACATATACATTTGGTCATCGTAAATATAAGACTGCATGCAAAATTTCATATCAATACAACATATACTTTTTGATAAAACTAAACTTGAAAGAGGGCAAACATTTGTAAACACACTATAATATGGTGTCTCTAGCAGAGTTTAGCGTGAATTCTTGCTTCTCTTATAATGTCTTCTTATCATAGCGTTACGCCAACTTAAGAGAAGGCACTTGTAATTTAGAGCTTCAAGTCAATGATCAAAGTCTCCTTATAATGTCTTCTTATCATATCGTTACGCCAACCTTAGAGAAGGCACTTGTAATTTAGAGCTTCAAGTCAATGATCAAGGTCTCCTTATAATGTCTTCTTATCATAGCGTTACGCCAACCTTAGAGGGGGCACTTGTAATTTAGATGTTCAAGTCAATGATCAAGGTGTCTCCTGTAGTAAACCATGTACCGTGTGCACACTAACCTGTAGTAAACCATGTACCGTGTGCACACTAACCTGTAGTAAACCATGTACCGTGTGCACACTAACCTGTAGTAAACCATGTACCGTGTGCACACTAACCTGTAGTAAACCATGTACCGTGTGCACACTAACCTGTAGTAAACCATGTACCGTGTGCACACTAATAATTTATGGCCCAACTGGTTGCGAACCCCTTCATTTTCACGGCACTTGGTTAGTTCAAATTCTTGGTTAGTTCAAATTCTTGGTTAGTTCAAATTCTTGGTTAGTTCAAATTCTTGGTTAGTTCAAATTCTTGGTTAGTTCAAATTCTTGGTTAGTTCAAATTCTTGGTTAGTTCAAATTCTTGGTTAGTTCAAATTCTTGGTTAGTTCAAATTCTTGGTTAGTTCAAATTCTTGGTTAGTTCAAATTCTTGGTTAGTTCAAATTCTTGGTTAGTTCAAGTTCTTGGTTAGTTCAAATTCTTGGTTAGTTCAAATTCTTGGTTAGTTCAAATTCTTGGTTAGTTCAAATTCTTGGTTAGTTCAAATTCTTGGTTAGTTCAAATTCTTGGTTAGTTCAAATTCTTGGTTAGTTCAAATTCTTGGTTAGTTTAAATTCTTGGTTAGTTCAAATTCTTGGTTAGTTTAAATTTGATATGTAATGGTATCGTTTCATGTCAGTGCTTTGTGTATTAGCATCATGTTATTTTATTTCATCGTGCAATATTATCGTGTCTTTATATTTTATATTTTATTTCATCCTGTAAAAGTAGCTTACTGTTCAGAAAGCAATGTCAAATTACTCAACGTTTAAACGCTGCTTAGATAATCGACGACTCGTGTATTGTGGTTCATGGCGATGTCCTGAAAAGGATATGTCACGATTTTCATTTTCATTAAATATGATCATGTTATTTCATTGTATAAAAGTATCATTTTCAAGAGGCTACAAGGTAACATACCAAGCTATTTGTACGAGCAAGTCGTCTCTATCATCAGAAAAGAACAACCTGATAGCTGTGACATGGATGTCACGAGCTCTCAAATGGTCAGTTTTAATGAAGTGATAGTTACACCGTTGTCTGTTGAAGCAATGTATTTGATAAGTGTGGTGCGATCACGTACTCTTTTAGCTGACAAGTGTTCTAATCACTTCGCTACACCAGTGCTCCAACATGAATCACTTGGTTCACAAATACAACAGCGTGTCATTACTTTAACTATCGCTACGAAATCAAACAGAGGTAACTATCGCTGCAAGATGCAACAGAGGTAACTATCGCTACAAGATGCAACAGAGGTAACTATCGCAATGAGAAGCAACAGAGGTAACTATCGCCATGAGAAACAACAGAGGTAACTGTCTCTTTGAGTAACAACAACGGTAACTATCGCTATGAGACGTAACAGATGCAACCATTACTCACCATGAGACCTTTACTCATGAAGTAAGGCAACCTGACACCATCATTCCTGTCACAATCTTCCACAAAACACATGAAGATGGCATCTATGATCAACTGAAATACACAATGTGTTACAAGTTTACGCATTTTATTTCCATTTGTACAGAAATTACATTCTCTGTTAGCCGAAGTACGCTTTCTCAACGAGAGGAAGAGTATTGTTTTGCTTATATCAAGGTATGGTGTGGGCGTTTGGGAATTAGTAGCAGTGAGCTCGATTACAATCCAATAGCAACCTGGTTCAAACTCTGCGTCGGGCAATTTGGCAGAAAATTTGTTCACAAATATTTTTACGAACATTAAAAATAGGTCTCGCCGTTCAGAAAACAATGACGTACGTATAAATGGTGCCTTGAAAATCAACGACTCATTTACTGTGCTTGATGGTGACTTCCTGTAAATGGTATGCCTCGATTTGTATTGTCAATTGATGGTGGTGAGAAGAAATGGAATTGTATAAAGTAATCCAAGTCACATATGTGTGTAACTAAGAAGTTCATATTTCTAATATTGTTACATTGAAAATCAAACCTTAAAGCGTACGTAGGTTACTGCGGATTAGTGATACCGAGTGCACAACAAGTACTCATCATCATTAAATAGCTTGTCCTGAGCACAACTTTGCCACCCCAACAGTCCTTCGGAACTTCTCTCTCTCGTAGACCAGATGTCCCGCCTCTGCAGCCGTCAAGTTCAAACCATCAGTTACATCCTGAATCTATCTTCTCCGTGGTCTTCCTCTTCTCCTCTTTGCCGGGATGCCTCCTTCCATGATGGTTTTCTGCAGCCCTCGTATCTCTTCATATGTCCAAAATACCTCAACATTAGTGACATTAAATGCAAGACATGCATGGTATACAGGCGGATACAGGCGGAATATAGAAACTTGGAGTAATGCATCGATCTTTGCATATAACGTCTTTGAAGGTTTCCAAGATGGTTTGGCCGGAGACATGTGCTGTTGCACTAGATCTCGAGGATGCCTATAACAAAGTTCACAAAATAGATGAGGCTGCAGTAAAACTATTTGATTGACAAAACACGTAATCACAAAGTACTGTAGTTTTACAAATTACAAAAACAATGACAACATACTGCAACGTTTCGACCAACAAGGTCTTTATCAAGCAAACGAACAACAGAAGTGACAAATTTAAAAACAAACAAATGGACTACCAAATACAAACGTTTCTAATGAAAATCTGGGAATAAAAACGAATAACGAAATCAATGTAACACAAAAAACACACATAAAAACTAGAAAAAGAACGGAAGAGAAACAATGAAAAATCTAGTAAATATATAACTTGAATACATGCAACATATACCCATATAGATTACAAGACATGGGAAGAGAAAGTACTAAGAAGCATAGGAATGTAATACGTTGAGCCCACGTGGTCGCAAGGTACCATACAAAGAAATCAACCGATTCTCCAGAGCAAATCGACTGCGATCATCCGAGCAACATGATCGGATGGCTGTGACCTGAACATCGTGAGCTCCTAAAGGGCCAGTATCATTGAAATGGGTGGCTTCAGGGGTCACAGAGCATTGGCGTATGTCGCGCAAGGATTAGGCGAATCGGTCACTGAGCCTCTTGCCTGTCTCGCCGATATAAGCCTTGTTACACCGCTTACAGATAATGGCATTGATAATATTACGGTACTCGCATATGAAACCATCGTCAATAACAAACGTGGCTAAAGGAAAAGATACAGTACG
The DNA here is from genome assembly GCA_020796225.1 of Arion vulgaris. Classification (NCBI taxonomy): domain Eukaryota; kingdom Metazoa; phylum Mollusca; class Gastropoda; order Stylommatophora; family Arionidae; genus Arion; species Arion vulgaris. The sequence continues at coordinate 33,537,763 of CM036763.1, read as the reverse complement.
CGTCTGTATCACATAAGCACATGTGTTACAACTCCGACGGCCACACTGGACAGTGCCAAAATGAGTCTGGATATTGGACTTAAGGCGACTGTGTACCAACATATCCTTAAGACTTCTGTCCCGTCTGTAAGCCACTAAAGGATAGTTGGGGAAGACAGAACGGGTCTCAGGATCTGACATAAGGAAAGACAGATGACGGAATAAAACATTTTCACCAGTGAACTATGGGGGTGGAAAGTTAAGATAAGTTTTACTCTGTTAGAGTACGTAGTCCTATGCTAGCTGGTGAGGGCCTGCTGGCGAGTGATTTTCTGAACTCGATGCATAGCCCAGACAAGCACCCTCTCCGGGTATAGGCGCCTGCGAAAGAAATCAAGCATCTCGCGAGCTCTCTCAAGAAAATCATCGTCCTCGCTACAAAGGCGACGAAGGCGCAAGAGCTGCGAGAATGACAATGCGAGAATGCTTGTCTATTCATGGGTTATCTTGAACACCTAGTATGGACTACATATGATGGTCCCCTTCCGTCTATCACATATACATTGATGACTGTATTGGATTTACTGATATGCTTGAAGCCGATTTGTCACGCTTCATTAATTTCATTAATGTTTTCAACCCTTCTATTCGTTTTACTTCTCACATCTCCACTAATTGTGTCAACTTTCTTGACATTACTATCACCATATGCCTATCCATTATCACTACATCAGTATATTATCCTATATCCTATATCCCTTTGTCCTATGATTTGATTTTTGCTTTATTACATCTATATTGAATTTCGTTAGTTATTCTTTCCTTTGCTGAAAACAAATACCATACGTCGTTTTAAGCAAAGTAGTATATCATACCTTAACTCAACCACAGTAACATTGTTACCTCATATAAACCAAAGAAACACCCAGCGATGAAATAAGCAGCAATGCAGGCCAAGATGATTGGCAGCCATGTATAATGTAAATCATGCTTGTCCTGAAACATGTACAATCGATAATTATTTTCCAAAGTTTAAACGTAAGTGAAGATACAAACATGGCAGACATTCTTCCTTTTAAACAATCACGTCTGACTCCTTCGTTTTCATTATTCATCATCATCAAATAGCCTGTCCTGAGCAGAACTTGGCCACCCCAACAGTCCTCCGGAATTTCTCTCTCTCTCATAAGCCAGATGTCCTGTCTCTGCAGCCGTCATGTTCAAACCATCAGTTACATCCTGAATTCATCTTCTCCGTGGTCTTCCTCTTCTTCTCTTTGCCGGTATGCCTCCTTCCATGATGGTCTTCTCCAGCCCTTCATGTCTTTTTATATGTCCAAAATATCTCAATTTTCTCTTTCTTATTTGTAGCATCAGCCAGTTTTCTTTGATTTTGAATTCTTTCTGCATAGATCTATTTATTCTATTCTCTGTCCATGATATACGGAGGACTCTTCTATAACACTTATACTCGAAAGCAGATATATGTTTTACACTACTTTATTAAATGTCCATGCATCACACCAATACGTTGCCACTGGGAATATGCATGCTCTTAGTATTCTGATCTTTGTGTATTTATTAGTTCCGTTCGTTACTGTTTTGAGTTGTTTAATATTTTGTAAAGCCATGTTTGTTCTTCTTTTAATTTCCATCATCCCATTTCCATCTGTTGTTAGCAGTTTCATTATTTTAAACAGTAAATATGTATATATAAACTACGCAAATCATTAGATCGATTTCTTTATGAAAGTTGACACTCGTATCAACAACAACACAAAGTTGTTTTGACGGTAGATTGATGCATTTTGATCAATCAACATTCATTTAATAACAACAGACACGACCATTAGTGAAATCATGTGATAGAAATTATTATCGATACAAGGAAAGACTGTAGTAACATTATGTATCAAATGTTGATATACGGATCTACTTCCTGTTAGAGAAATAAACACATTTTTAATAGTTTATACAGAATATAAAGCATTTTAAAACAGAATGTGGATAAATGAATATGTGAAAATCTAAAAAGATCTGAATGAGAATAGTAGCACAATAACTTAAGGAAAATGTGTCACAGCTGGAACACAATACAGAGGAAGGCTAAGAATAGAAAAGAATGCTGTGTATTTGTTGCTCCCCTAAATGCCAAACTCGTCACATGCTAGAGAGAGAAGAAAAGATAAACAGAATGTAAAATAATTTGTCCTGAATATAAAATTGTGCATACATAATATAAAATTCAATATTATAAATTTGAAGTAAGTTATCATCATCATCATGTTCCGTCTTTCCATCAAAACTTGACTACAATGATCATCCATCATCTCATGTGTTTTGCTTTTATAATGCACTCTGCCAGACTGTAATTTGTATATCTCTTGATATTTCTCTCCCACTTGTGTCTCGGTCATCCCCTTGCTTGTCGTCCTTCAATTTCCCATCTAACAAGATTTTGTTCACTGTGCCATGTGTCCGAAATGTTGTATTTCGTTTTATTTGTATTTTCTGTAATAATAATTTCTTCATCACTTCATCACCACCGCCTGCCCCCTATTAAATACGACATGTGAAATAGCTTCAATAAATATAGAATAGTATCAGAATGTAAAAAGTATGTTTAATTTCTGTGGGGGTGACAAATTACGTTTTTAACTAAATAAGCAACAGTGTCAAGATGAAATTCTAATGTCGTAATACATTCAGTGTACCATCAGTATGTTTTGATTACATTCACAATTCAAGTAAGTATAACGTTATATATGTGATACAAATACGACAGTGTATCATCTTTTACTCACCCTAAACAATTCAATGCCAACAACCGCTACAACAGCTACTGTTCCAAGTTTGGCCAAGAAAAGTACAAAATCTCCTACACAATTGATTGCTGCTACTCTCAGAGCATTGCTTACAATGACCATGAATGCTGTTCTTGCAGCTTTGCAGAATCCGTAGCCATTAATAGCTGTTGGTAAGATATTAACAATCTTTCATTGTTTAGAAACAGCTTTCACAGGTTCCGGCATTGAAAAAATATCAACACCTTGACTAGATTAAAAGAAATAGCATCTATTTGTTAAAGCTATAGGAAATAAAAGAAATAACGTCTATTCGTTAAAGCTATAGGAAATAAAAGAAATAACGTCTAGTTAAAGCTAGAAATAAAATACGTCTATTTGTTAAAGCTATAGGAAATAAAAGAAATAGCGTCTATTTGTTAAAGCTATAGGAAATAAAAAAAATATACGTTAGCTATAGAATAAATAACGTCTTGTTAAAGCTATAGGAAATAAAATAAATAACGTCTATTTGTTAAAGCTATAGGAAATAAAAGAAATAACGTCTATTTGTTAAAGCTATAGGAAATAAAAGAAATAACGTCTATTTGTTAAAGCTATAGGAAATAAAAGAAATAACGTCTATTTGTTAAAGCTATAGGAAATAAAAGAAATAGCGTCTATTTGTTAAAGCTATAGGAAATAAAAGAAATAACGTCTATTTGTTAAAGCTATAGGAAATAAAAGAAATAGCGTCTATTTGTTAAAGCTATAGGACATAAAAGAAATAACGTCTATTTGTTAAAGCTATAGGAAATAAAAGAAATAGCGTCTATTTGTTAAAGCTATAGGAAATAAAAGAAATAACGTCTATTTGTTAAAGCTATAGGAAATAAAATAAATAACGTCTATTTGTTAAAGCTATAGGAAATAAAAGAAATAACGTCTATTTGTTAAAGCTATAGGAAATAAAAGAAATAACAAGAAATAAGGAAACTGACTTCATGAAAGTTATTCAAAGTTACTTCTTCTACTACTTAAGCTATGAGGATGGAGGTTTGTCCGTTACTGCTGCCCTCCATTGTCTCTCTGGGACTTCATTTACTGGGGCAGTTGTTGTACCTGACTCTCAGTTGATGCTTCACAAGATCCAGAAGGGCAGGTTTCAGTATGAGTGGATGTCGTCTATAGAAGTTTCTAACCTCCGGGGGCTTACGTGCATATACTGTCCGGGGCATGCGGGTGTTTACGATAATGAGAAAGCGAACAGGCTTGCATCAACAGCATCGGTTGTTGGGGAGTTGAAGATGAATATGTTGGATGTTTTTCGGTCTCTTCGCGACTGTCTGTTGGATGAGGACACTAAAATATATGTTGAATCGATCCAGCGATTTAAACAGTTTGGGGTTACCCGTTGTACAAGTATAACTGGAGGCCTGAGGGGAAGAGTGAGGAGTGTATTTCTTCTTCTTCGCGTTCGTTCTTTACGACCAATTTTAATCACTCTTTGTGATATGTTTGATCTTTGCCAAGAACGTGTATACGTTGCACATTGGTTTGGTAGGCCACTAAACGCATAAGACTTCTACACGTTTAGGACACATATATCCGATTTCAGCAAAACCTCCTTAGTCGCCTCTTACGACATGCGTGACAGGTAACAGTGGTTCTATTCTTTACATCCAAAATTTGGGCCCCGGTAACCACTCGGGCGGGAGTGTCTTTAATCTGCGAGCCACGGGAACCATCAGTATGCATACTCTTCGGTATATGTGGGGGGAGACTGAGCACCTATGGGTGTGCCCGGATGTTCAATTACGCCAGTTTAGTAACCTATAACCAATATTCAAAGTTCACAGCCTAAAAAAGTATGTACATATACTTCCAACTTATATTTCGAATTATCTCCCATATTTTGCTGTAGTGCTGGTTAAAATAGATGTTAAAACCATCGTTGAATTGAATCAAACATATATTTATATTGTATGAATGTGTTGTCATGAATTGTAATTGGGGTCTCTGTTGTGGGATGACCTGGAATGAACTAAACTGGCTTGCTCAAGATAAATCTTGTTGAATTAAATTTGTTCATGCCCTATACTTCAATGGGATGTAAGAGAAGAAGAAGCACAAGAACTCTAACACCACAAACAAGAACTCTAACATCACAAACAAGAACTCTAACATCACAAACAAGAACTCTAACATCACAAACAAGAACTCTAACATCACAAACAAGAACTCTAACATCACAAACAAGAACTCTAACATCACAAACAAGAACTCTAACATCACAAACAAGAACTCTAACATCACAAACAAGAACTCTAACATCACAAACAAGAACTCTAACATCACAAACAAGAACACTAACATCACAAACAAGAACTCTAACATCCCAAACAAGAACTCTAACATCACAAACAAGAACTCTAACATCACAAACAAGAACTCTAACATCACAAACAAGAACTCTAACATCACAAACAAGAACTCTAACATCACAAACAAGAACTCTAACATCACAAACAAGAACTCTAACATCACAAACAAGAACTCTAACACCACAAACAAGAACTCTAACATCACAAACAAGAACTATAACACCACAAACAAGAACTCTAACATCACAAACAAGAACTCTAACATCACAAACAAGAACTCTAACATCACAAACAAGAACTCTAACATCACAAACAAGAACTCTAACATCACAAACAAGAACTCTAACATCACAAACAAGAACTCTAACATCACAAACAAGAACTCTAACATCACAAACAAGAACTCTAACATCACAAACAAGAACTCTAACACCACAAACTAGAACTCTAACATCACAAACAAGAACTCTAACACCACAAACAAGAACTCTAACATCACAAACAAGAACTCTAACATCACAAACAAGAACTCTAACATCACAAACAAGAACTCTAACATCACAAACAAGAACTCTAACATCACAAACAAGAACTCTAACATCACAAACAAGAACTCTAACATCACAAACAAGAACTCTAAAATCACACACAAGAACTCTAACATCACAAACAAGAACTCTAACATCACAAACAAGAACTCTAACACCACAAACAAGAAATCTAACACCACAAACAAGAAATCTAACACCACAAACAAGAACTCTAACATCACAAACAAGAACTCTAACATCACAAACAAGAACTCTAACTTCACAAACAAGAACTCTAACATCACAAACAAGAACTCTAACATCACAAACAAGAACTCTAAAATCACAAACAAGAACTCTAACATCACAAACAAGAACTCTAACATCACAAACAAGAACTCTAACACTACAAACAAGAACTTTAACACCACATACAAGAACTCTAACACCACAAACAAGAACTCTAACATCACAAACAAGAACTCTAACATCACAAACAAGAACTCTAACACCACAAACAAGAACTCTAACACCACAAACAAGAACTCTAACACCACAAACAAGAACTCTAACATCACAAACAAGAACTCTAACATCACAAACAAGAACTCTAACATCACAAACAAGAACTCTAACATCACAAACAAGCATTCTAACACCACAAACAAGAACTCTAACATCACAAACAAAAACTCTAACACCACAAACAAGAATCTAACACCACAAACAAGAACACTAACACCACAAACAAGAACTCTAACATCACAAACAAGAACTATAACATCACAAACAAGAACTCTAACATCACAAACAAGAACTCTAACACCACAAACAAGAATTCTAACATCACACACAAGAACTTTAACATCACAAACAAGAACTCTAACATCACAAACAAGAACTCTAACATCACAACCAAGAACTCTAACATCACAAACAAGAACTCTAACATCACAAACAAGAACTATAACACCACAAACAAGAACTCTAACATCACAAACAAGAACTCTAACATCACAAACAAGAACTCTAACATCACAAACAAGAACTCTAACATCACAAACAAGAACTCTAACATCACAAACAAGAACTCTAACACCACAAACAAGAACTCTAACATCACAAACAAGAACTCTAACATCACAAACAAGAAATCTAACACCACAAACAAGAACTCTAACACCACAAACAAGAACTCTAACATCACAAACAAGAACTCTAACATCACAAACAAGAACTCTAACACCACAAACAAGAACTTTAACATCACAAACAAGAACTCTAACATCACAAACAAGAACTCTAACACCACAAACAAGAACTCTAACATCACAAAAAAGAACTCTAACATCACAAACAAGAACTCTAACATCACAACCAAGAGCTCTAACATCACAAACAAGAACTCTAACATCACAAACAAGAACTATAACACCACCAACAAGAACTCTAACATCACAAACAAAAACTCTAACATCACAAACAAGAACTCTAACATCACAAACAAGAACTCTAACATCACAAACAAGAACTCTAACATCACAAACAAGAACTCTAAAATCACAAACAAGAACTCTAACATCACAAACAAGAACTCTAACATCACAAACAAGAACTCTAACATCACAAACAAGAACTCTAACATCACAAACAAGAAATCTAACACCACAAACAAGAACTCTAACACCACAAACAAGAACTCTAACATCACAAACAAGAACTCTAACATCACAAACAAGAACTCTAAACACCACAAACAAGAACTTTAACATCACAAACAAGAACTCTAACATCACAAACAAGAACTCTAACACCACAAACAAGAACTCTAACATCACAAAAAAGAACTCTAACATCACAAACAAGAACTCTAACATCACAACCAAGAACTCTAACATCACAAACAAGAACTCTAACATCACAAACAAGAACTATAACACCACAAACAAGAACTCTAACATCACAAACAAGAACTTTAACACCACCAACAAGAACTCTAACATCACAAACAAAAACTCTAACATCACAAACAAGAACTCTAACATCACAAACAAGAACTCTAACATCACAAACAAGAACTCTAACACCACAAACAAGAACTCTAACATCACAAACAAGAACTCTAACACCACAAACAAGAACTAACCGATCTGTATATAAGCATTGGCGGTCAGAAACTTTAAGATTTTTTCCATGCACCACAAACAGCAACATAGACATTTGAGAAAGAACTGACCAATCACACCAGTCTTTCCTTTCAACCTGAAAGCAAAATGGCAGATAAAATGTTTTATTAGATTTTGTAAATTGTTGATTGTACTGTTCATATACAACTGTAAGACTAATAACAAATAAAACCACTATGTTCTTATACAACTAACTATGCCACTAATAACAAATAAAACCACTATGTTTTTATACAACTAACTATGCCACTAATAGCAAACAAAACCACTATGTTCTTATACAACTAACTATGCCACTAATAGCAAACAAAACCACTATGTTCTTATACAACTAACTATGCCACTAAAAGCAAACAAAACAATTATACTTCTTTTTTTTCCTTCCTCTATTTCTGGTGTCTTCGTGTGCACCTTGTATATTGTGTTTCCTGCCGTCTGAAATTACTTTGTATCATCGTTTATATGGGCGACCTTTGACATTGAAAGCATTGTATCTGAATAGTAATATTCATGGTTGGGTACTCTTAGACGGTACACGTATTACATGGCAGAGCCATTTGGTTTATTCTTTCTTAATATTCTCTTTATATGTCTTGTTTCTACCAAGTTTCTAATAGTCTTGTTTTTTTATCTTATCTCTTCTTGTTACTCCAAGTATTTTTCGCAGACTGTTCATCTCTGTTGTAGGTTTTCCTATTTCGTTTGCTGTGTGTTCAGTTTTGACACTGGCAGTACAAAGTTAGAGGAAAATGGTATTATATAAGTTTCGTTGTTTTTTTTTAAAATATTTATTTCCATTTGAGTATCGGTGTTATTTTATCGATACTTTTGCTTGCTTCGATACATCTTTAATGTATTTCGGTATTGATTCTTCCAGGTGTTGATATTGAGCTTCCCTAATACATGGATTATATCTCTTGTCTCAATTGTTGATTTGGGATTAAGAAGCAGCTAGTCTAGTTTTCATAACGTTATTGAACACTACTTTTTAATGATCAGATATGTATGCATGGTCGCATTGGATCTTCTTCTTCTTCTCTCGGTCGTTCTTTTTCGGCCGTTTTTATCAGTCTAATTTGATATATAAACAGCCGAACATCAAAAACTGGTGTACGTTCACAATCTTCAGAACCAATTGGTGCTTATCCTTCGGTGGTGTGTTCGGTTTCTACCACCGTTTACTAGGTTTGCTCTCCGTTAGCCTTTTGCTGTCTCCAGCCGACCTACAAGGCAGCCGGTTGTTATTTTCTTTTAGGATAGCGACCCTTAGATGACCTGCCCTCCCGGGTTGATGAGCGTCATCTGTCCAGCTAACCGGTGGTTTTATGGACTACTTGGTTTGCCAACAGTCCAGTTTTATGTACGGTTTACTCCGCCAGCCATTGATTGTCCCTAATCAAACTGCAAGGCAGCAGTAGTTCCCTGCGAGCGGAAACGCGCACTGGCTTCAACCTCTGCTGGGTTTTCCAGTTTTAAGCACATTTGGGTGGTCCGCCCACCCTGTCGCCTGCCGCGCTTGCCACGCCTGCCATGCGTGCCATGCCATGTGCACCGGGCACGTTTGCCCACCAGTGGGCACACCCGTGATGCCTTCATCACCATTTCCGTCAGCTCTCACCGTGCTCACATTTGCATTGGGTATCTGGGCCTACGAAGGGGCCCGGGTTTCGCCCTATGTGGGCCCACCCTTGCATCTTCCGTAAGCGTCCTAGCTCTCCCTTGGTGCCTGCATCACCTCCATATCCTGCAAGACTGTCGTCTCCTGGGTGAGCTGAGAAGCAATATGTGACCACAACCAGTCGACCTGAAAACTAAGCTTTGGGGAAACCTGACAGACATGAAGCTGACTGCCCATTTTGTGGTCCACAGTAAATTAAGCGCATGACCAGAAATCGCAGAAGAAGATCTCTTGGAACGGCTTCATCAATTCCTCATCAAGGATTACTAACAACTTTCATCCGTGCGAAGCCGGGTTAATCAGCTAGTATATAATAAGTTTCTATTATATTTTCATTTTACTATTTTAAACATATTTTCTAATGCAAAGAGTGGCCAATTTAATCAAAGAACCATTTGCCATCAGCATGCTGGCACCCGCTGCCAGAAAGCTACTGTGTGCACCACCTCAGACGATATATGGGTTTGCAAAAAATATTTTATTTCAAGAAATCCATGCTGCACTTTGTTCCCATTTCTGAAAATACGCTGGGAAATTGAATAGGTCAGAGGAATTTATACTGGGAGTATAAGATTGGCAATATCAGATTTCAATGATTATTAATGAGAATTTATTCTGACCGTAAATTTGTATTGATTACTGAAAAAAAAATGGCTTGACATTTCCATTACTTTATATTGTTACCTTCCTTCAATGAAAGATAGAATCAACCTAGTAAGAGATATAAGTGCAATGATGAGGGATCCAAACGCTACAGAGCCCAAATGATACCTGAAATACAGGGGCAATAGAAATAGTTCACTATAAGTTATGTGGGCATATTTATAGAATAAAGACAGATTGAAGAATGTATAAAATGTGTTTCTCAAACTGTTCTTATTGTTGTAAACCTGACTTTGTGTGCTCTATTCACCAAAAGTGACATGTACAGCGTGTACATTACCTCTTAGTTTATATTATATCATCATCCTCAAGGTGCGTATCCTTTATAGGACGTTGCTTTCTTTGCAGCGCATCTGAAATTCACTCTGTCTCTAGCCAGTTCACCCTTCCGTCGATGGTCATATTCATGGTTTCTTTAATATCTTATATATATAATAATTGCTCTCGTACCGTTATACATTACATTGGTCCTGCAAGTAATTTCTCCGTACCGCTCTATCCTGGGCAATTCGCTCAATCTCCTCCATGAAACTGAGACCGATATTTCTTGCCTCTCTCAGCAAAGTTCGTTTCAGGGTCTCCTTGGGTCGTCCTCTCTTTCTTGAACCCTTTGCATCCCACTTCAGTGCCTGCTATATACATATAATAACTAAAATATTTAATAGTTGATGTATAGATATATATATTTGTTACTTGAAATAATTGAACTTGTGGATTACAAACTATGAGGAAACACGTAAACACAAAGTGCTGGAGTTTGACAAAATACAACAAAATATAACAATACAGTCTTTCCTTATATCGATTACAAACTAAAGCAACAGGGAGGTTGAAGTTTGGCATTGTTGTTTCAATCCAAATTTTCTGGTTTCGTTGAATCCTTTAGGTGGGTGACCATTTCTTCTCCTTCTTTGCGTTCGTTCTTTACGACCAATTTTAATCACTATTTGTGATATGTTTAATCTTTTCCAAGAACGTGTATACGTTGCACATTGGTTTGGTAGGCCCCTAAACACATAGACTTCTACACGTTTAGGACATTTGCATCCGATTTCAGCCAAACCTCTTTAGCAACCTCTTACGACATGCGTGGCAGATAACAGTGGTTCTATTTTTACACCCCAAATTTGGGTCCGGTAACCACTCGGGCGGGTGACCATGTGTTTCTGCGTTCAATATTGTAAGTTAGGCATGTGTCTGCAACAGGTGTTTGGTTGTTATTGGCTGGTATCAAGGACAAGCTGATCGACTGAGCCCGCTACTGATTCTGTGGTATAGATGCTGTCTGTTAGATTTTGTACCCAGCCAAAATAGCTGAGATCTGGCACCTCCATATGATCTAATATCAGATATCAACTTTTGTATTTATATATAACTTTGGTGGCTTTGTTCCCATTGATCTGATAATTTATAAATAGAGGTGAATGTTCTTTTTTCTAGGTAAGTTTTCTCTCGCCAAGGTGATTCTTATAAAATATTACCATAGACCCTGGCATAAGGTTGAAGCTGTAAAATGGCTAGTTTTGTCGAAGACAGGAGATAATCTCCGCTGCCTAGCGTACAACTGGTTAATGTGTCAAAAATTGTACAGTTGGAAGATTTATAAGAGTATGTATGATGCTAATAGAACTGCGCAGTCCGGGTTTTAACCAACGATCTTCGGTACACAAGGCAAACAGAAACTGTGATCTACCAAACATATAAACTTGCAAATGCAGCAACCACGCACTAATTGTATGTTCGATGAACCCATATTGAGTACTAAAAGCTATTTAATTAATTTTACATCAATATTGGAAAAATATAGACTACACATAAAGAGTGCATGCATAAATAATATTGCATAACTAATCACTTGGTCACATAATGTCAGTCGCATATCAGCATTTGTTGGAAAGTACATATACTTACCGCATGAGTCGCCAGACAGAATTGAATACTGGGCTAGAGAGCTTACTCTTGTCTCTGTAATATATAGTAAAAATAATGGATATTTTAGTAGATGTGATTATAGCCTACTGTTTTTTTAAATTGTTAGTTCAAGTGGAAATGCTCGTGCACAGGGCTCCAAGTTTCGCTCCGTGTGGGCCCTCTTCTCTATTCGGGATGCACCTCTCATCCCTTCGTGTGCAGCCTTTACCATCGGCCGGAAAGCTTCTAATTGTGGTAGGACCGTTGTGTTCACATTTGCCGTCGCATTTACCGTACCTCGGAGTGCCCTGACACGCAGCTCGACTCGTGCACAGGGCTCCGACTTTCGCCCCATGTTAGCCCACTTCTCTACTTATGGATGCACATCTCATCCCTTTGTGTTCATTTTCGTTCTTACGGACTCTTGTCCCGTAGGTGGCAATTTTGGTTGGGTCATTTAGTCCCAGGGAGTTTTCATTCGTTCGCTGACGTCTCGCACTCTGCTGTTTTCTTACGTTTCTGCAAAACTTGGGCTTTGTTTCTACGGACAACGGCCAGGAGATGCATCCATTTTGTTTAGCGATTGTTGGACTAGCATTGCTTTTCCGTTCTTACACTACTACCACTACCTGTAGCTCTCCCTCAATCCATGCCCTTTTAGCCAGACCGGAACCAATGTCTGTTTCCAGGGTCACCACGAGGAGGTCAGGGCAGGGTCTTGATTAGTGCCAGCTCCACTAATCCTGGCGCGACGTTGTCTCCATGCGCCTTGGACCCCGAGGGCCGTTTCAATCGGCGCTAGCAACGCAACTGAAATTTTGCGCTCTCCAACATCACCCACCTCAGTTCTTCTGGGGATGTTAGTTGTTAATACAACAGTACCTTGTCCGGTTGTCCCAGGGAGGGCAGTTTCGTTAGGCACTAAACCGCAACTTTAGGATTTGTGATTGGCCAGCCTTACCCAGTACATGTATATGTACTAGGCCTTTGGTACGGAGTTTGCCAAAATCTTCCCATGTGTCGTCACGATACGTTACAGTGTTTTCAGAGATACTTGCCCAGACTGTTGATTACACATCGTTCTCACTGATTCTTTCCCTACAGCTAGAAATTTTGGTGCTGCCATTTGCTCCAAGAGAGTTGGCATTCGCTTGCAGACGACTTGCAATCTGCTATTTAATACGTTTCAGCAACTATTTTTTGCAACTTTTCATCGGACGTTCGGCCAGGAGATGCATGCATTTTGTTCAGGGTTTTTGAACCTGCATTACTTTTCCGCACTTACACTACTACCACTACCTGCAGCTCTCCCTCGATCCCTACACGCTTAGCCAGACAGGATCCACTGTCTGTTTCCAGGGTCACCACGTGGAGGTGGGTTAGGATCTTGAATAGTGCCAGCTCACTAAACCTGGCGCGACGTTATCCCTAGAACTGCGCATTTGACCCCATTGTATCGTATAAAATTTCAATAAAACTTACAATATTTTTTAATTAAACCTCACTAAAGGTCAGTCCAATCCTACAGAAATAACCATTTCCCGACTAAGTTGAGCGGCTTTCTGTTTCAAGTGGTTGTTTTTGTGACATCTGTTTTCAACATGTCATCGTTCTGGTGGTTAGTTAACTTTTAATGTTAACTACTTCTTTGATAGACGTGGATAGTTATCTCTTACTAATAACACTTCATCGTAGGCATGGTTACTGAAAACACTTCATTATAGACGTGGTTACTGAAAACACTTCATCATAGACATGGTTACTGAAAACACTTCATCATAGACGTGGTTACTGAAAACACTTCATCATAGACGTGGTTATTGATAACACTTCATCATAGACGTGGTTATTGATAACACTTCATCATAGGCGTGGCTACTGATAACACTTCATTATTCCCGTGGTCACATAACTGTCTCTAATGGCACTTCGTAACAATGGTATTTAGTTTATTTATTACTAAAAAGAAACTCACCAAAAATATATATATATAAACAAGAGCTTAGAATAAGTTCCTATATTATTATAAGTTCCTATATTATTATAAGTTTCTATATTATTATAAGTTTCTATATTATTATAAGTTTCTATATTATTATAAGTTTCTATATTATTATAAGTTTCTAATATTATTATAAGTTTCTATATTATTATAAGTTCCTATATTATTATAAGTTCCTATATTATTATAAGTTTCTATATTATTATAAGTTCCTATATTATTATAAGTTCCTATATTATTATAAGTTTCTATATTATTATAAGTTTCTATATTAGACGTCCTTACCTTGTAAAGAACCACATGGCTACAGCACTAGACACAGTCAGTCGCTCACATCCAATAACAAATTGAGTTAACCAAAGAAAACCCAGTAAGTAAATGAACACAAGGCCCTAAGGAAATAAAAATAATAAACTTTTCCTGTTCTTGTTAGCTATTGCAGGTTAAGAAACAATAACTATTATTGAAGAAATAACTATTATTGAAGAAATAACTATTATTGTTTATTATTTACTGATATGTGTAGTACATCATATGAGTGTGGACTGTGGAATATGTGTCGTCAGGACCGTACGGTATATTTTCTCAGTATGATGCAGGTCTTCGAAATGCCGGCCCTTAAATGTTTTTTCTTTAAGATAACCTTCAATTGTAATTGGGATTTCGCTGGTTATGCCAACCCCCCACCCCCTTACGGAGCCACCTGATGCAGTCGCCTCTCTGTATCATAGCACGGCACAGCCCTGTGTGTGTGTGATGTGTGTGTCTGTGTGTGTGTGTGTGTGTGTGTGTGTGTGATGTGTGTGATGTGTGTGTGTGTGTGTGTGGTGCACTTACAATTAGGCGATACGATTGCAATGAAAATGGAAAATGGTTATTAACTGACCTTGATACGTTCATCGAGTTTCCATGAAACGTAGCCTGTTGTTTCAACATAACTATTTCCTGGAAATATTTGAAAACACAGTAAGTGTAAACAAGCGATAGTAAACACAAGAATACTGATGATAATTTTACACCTTCGTTTTACAGATATAATAAAATGATTTTCCTTATTTAGCAAACACTGATTGAGTTTCTAATCATGTCTATATTACAGCCAACATATACTAAACTTCAGTGGCGGCTCGTCATTAAGGGCAAATGGGGCCGGGCCCCACCACAAATAATATCTAACGTGTATTTATTATTTAATAAATTAAAATATAACCTAACCAAAACATTATGGTTTCCCCAAAAATGTGTGTCTAGCCCCACCAACAAAAATGATCACGAGCCGCCACTGCTAAACTTTAATAAATAAATAATAGTTGATAAGAATATTTTCATGTATAAAGCCTTGCTCGTCTTTACAGATGATCAATTGTCAAGTGTGTTACCGTAACAACTGCTGCGCTGGTATGTTCTGCTTTTCAGCTCATCCCTTAGTCTCTTTTCAAATGATTCTGCACCTTTACGTAATGTAACTTTCTAACAACTTGGCCATCGACTAGTTTTTTCCCATTTGTTAGGACCAATAGAAAAGATCTTCATTAAGGCTTTACAGACATACTTATATCTGAGAAGTGGTCTACCCTGGTGCCTCTTCCCCCGAAAGTTCACAGAACAACATTTGTTTTGGTATGCGACAAGTTTCCATTCTTCTCACATGCCCCAACCATCTTAGTCGTCTACTGCTGAGCATGCACATGATGGAAGGCAAGTTTGCACGTTGCAGTACTTTAGAGTTGGTTATCTTGTCGTACAACCTGATGTTCATAATCTTGCGGAGACATCGAAGGTGAAAGATGTTAAGTTTTCTCTTATGCCTTGAGTAGGCTGTCCATGTTTCTGAGCCCTATAGTAAAGAGATAATTACGCAGGCTCGATATGAATGACAGCATGTGGGTTAGTTAATACTCACGTGCCGTGACTATGTAGAGAAAGACATAGACAAGCCCAGCACTGACACCACCAAGAATAATAAGAGTCTGAAATACATTAGAACAAAATGGGAACATATAGCAGCTATAAGTTCGTGATAACAACAAATTGTGGGAGATAATTATGAATTTCTTATTTCAGTTCGGAATCATAAACTAGAAAGACTACACAATAGAGCACATATATTGTTTGCTGTTAATGACCGTTGTGCATGAAAAACTCATCAACAAAATAGAAAAGTTCTTGAATAGTTCAAATAAAGCTGAACACAGGCATAAAATGCTTCATCTAATATTTACTGCAAGATTGATAACTTCAATGTGAAAGTGTGGTTTGTAAGAAAAAAGGAAATCACAACTTCACAACAGCTGGCAATGTCTACCCCCTCCTCAGGGCTTCAAGTTTTGCCCTATGTGGGCTCACGTTTCGTCACTGGATGTACCTTTCATCCTTTCTTTTTCACTAATCTCCCCATCGGCAGAGAAACTGGTAATTTGTGGCGGAACCTTTGACTTACACTTCGAGCTTGTGTGTGAGTCTCTTGCTTCGGAGATGGCAATTTGTATTCGGCCCTTACTCAGGGGGAGTAGGGATTCTATCCAAGACGTTTCGCTGCTGTTTATTTTTGTTCGGGAACTTGGGCAATATTTTGTTGGACATCGGCCAGGAGATTCGTGCATTTTGTTTGTATGAACCTGCATTGCTTTTCGTACTTGCACTGCTACCACTACCAGTAGTTCTCCCGATCCCTGCCCCCATTAGCCAGACCGGAAACAAAGTCTGTTTCCAGGGTCACCACGTGCAGGTAGGGGACAGGGTCTTGATTAGTGCCGGCTCACTAATTCTGGCACAAACCCCCTCGTGCGCCTTTGACCCTCAACCGAGGATGATACGCATAGCTTCGTTCTGTATTCTTTCCAGTTTTTCAATTTGCGTTTTGCTGAAAGTGAGGATGGACACTGCATATTCAATAGTGGAGAGAACCAGTGTCTGATACAGGATGACAAGCAGTCGTTGCTCGATGTTAACAGCCGCCATGACTCTCATTGCCGCCAAACCTTTGCGTGCCTTGACAATGACATACTCAACATGTTCCCGAAAACACAGAATGCGGTCAAATGTCACACCCAAATATTTCATCGATTTTTATACGCACAAACCAACACCGCAAAGTTTCACGTTAGGCGTACTTGCGTCAACAGTATGTTTATTGAGAGAGAACCATGTCACTGCTGCTTTGGTAAGGTTAATTAGTGCACCAGAGACATCACACCAGTTTGTAATGCGGTCGAGTTCCTTTTTTATCTCACAAGCAATCGCATCCCTGTCTTTTGCTTGTCTATACACTAGGATGTCATCAGCAAATGACAGAGTTCTACCTCTGCCATCGAGTTGTTGTTCTGTTATTGACACCGTGTATATATTGAATAAGACAGGAGAAAGAGGAGAGCTCTGTAGCAATCCGGAATGTACAGTCACCGGTTCAGAAAACCAGCAACCACATCGCAGCACAACTTTCCTTTTGAACAGTGCAGCAGCTATCCATCTTATGTATAGAGGATGTACCTGAAGTTTGATCAACTGGTGCATGAGATAGTCATAGGGCATTCTGTTGTATGCGTCTTCCAAGTCCACCATTGCCGTACATGTTTCAATACCTGCATGGAAACCATCGAAGACATCATAGGCAAAGACCACAGCGTTGCACCATGTATATTTCCCAGATCTGTAACCTACGAGAGTGGGTGGAAAGACATGGCGACTTTCGAGGTCCCATGCCAGTCGATGTGCCACGATTTTCTCAAGAAGCTTGCCTGTCGTGTTTTAGTTAGTCTTTCCTCTTGGGCCTGTGGGCGGCGCATAGGGCAGAGGTCATAGCTCTTCATGTCTCGCGGTTCGTTGCTATCTGTTTTAGGTCTTTAATGTTTACTAGGCCCATCGTTGAGCCTTCTCTGGTGATGGTTCTACGCAGAGTCTCTCTTGGTCTGCCTCGTTTTCTTTTTCCCTCTGGTGTCCATATGAGGGATTGGTAAGGAGTCTTCTCTCATCCATTCTAAGTGTGTGGCCGATGTAGTTCCAGCGGCGCTTTCTTATAAAATTTGATACATTTTCTTGCTTGGTCTCTTGTCTTATTTGTGTATTGGGTCTGAAATCTGACCATTTGAGGTTCAGTATTCTTCTAAGACATTTATTCTCAAAGTTATCTAATTTTCTTTCTAGAGCTTTTGTTGCTTTCCAACTCTCGCATCCATAAGTTAATACTGGAATCACACAAGAGTTAAAGATCTTTAATTTTAAGTGCTTGCTGAGTGAATTGGACTTCCATATATTTGACAATTTGTTAAAAGCACTTGATGCCAATGCGATTCTGTGTGGAATTTCTGGCGCTGTATCCCCGTAGATGTCATCATACTCCCTAGGTATGTAAAACTTTTGACTTTTTCAAGAGTGTAGTTTTTAGTTGAATATTTTCTGGACTGCTGGTAAGGTCAACAATTTTTGTTTTTGTGGTGTTTATTTGGAGACCAATTTGTCCTGAGATATTTTGGAGAAGGTTTGTTTTCATTTGAATATCTTGATGTGATGAACTCAAAAGGGCTATATCGTCGGCAAAATCAAGGTCTTCTAAAATTGTATCAACCCACTTGATGCCCATATTTGCGTTATTGGTGCATTTTCGCATGACCCAGTCAATTGCTATTCCAAAGAGCATTGGCGATAAGACGCAGCCTTGTTTCACTCCTGTTTCCACTGGGAACCAGTCAGAGTTACCGAAATCTGTTCTTACACTGCAGCGCGATTCACTGTAGAAGGATTTTATGATGTTGATGAATTTAGTAGGCAAACCATAGTTTTTGAGTAGTTTCCAAAGCGTAGGACGGTGAATACTGTCAAACGCTTTCTGAAAATCAACAAAGTTGATGATTAAATTCGATTGAAATTCTACGAACTCTTCAATGATTACTCTTAGTGTGAAGATGTGATCTATACATGCTCGTTTTGGTCTAAACTCTGCTTGTTCTTCTCTTAGCCTTTCATCTATAGACTTTTCAGTCTCTCGAGTAACATGCTACAAAAAAGTTTTCCTGGCACTGACAGTAAGGTGATCCCACGCCAGTTATTACAATCAGACAAATCTCCTTTTTAGGTAATTTGAAAATAATACCATCTTTCCACTGTTGTGGTGGGGATTCATTTTGCCAGATTTCATTTATAAGTTGGAGTATATGTTGTAAGTTGTTATCATCTGCTGTTTTGAGCATTTCTCCAGACATGTTATCATCACCAACCGCTTTGTTGTTTCTCAATTTTTAATGGCAGATTTCAACTCTTCCAGTGTGAATGGCTCGCAGGAAGCTTCTAGTGTGGGCATGGTGATTTCTTCATCTAGGTTGGGAACAATCTCTGGTTGCGGTCTATTTAGTATTTCTTTAAAATGTTCTGCCCATCGTTGTTTTTGTTGTTCTTCTGACAGCAGTATCCTACCTTGATTGTCTTTGATGGGTTTATTTGGTGTAGGAGTATGTTTGCATAGTTGCTTCATAATGTGGAATACGATCTTGTTGTTCCCAGTTTTTGCAGCTGTTTCCGCATCGGTGGCTAGATTGTGAATAAAGTTTTGTTTATCTTTTCGTGTTCTTGACTTCACCTCTTTATCTAACATGGTGTATTTTTGTTTCTTGGTATCGTATGCAAGCTTGTCTTTCGTGGATAGAAGCGATTCATTTAGAGCCTAAACTCTGTTTCTCAAACAGTGGTGATTTTTACGATGACGACTTGTCGGGCCGACGATCAACAGTTTGTGGGCCAAGCTAGAAGAAAATACGTCCCGCCATCTTGGCCAACAAACCGGAAACTGTCGTGTTTTGCAGTGCAATAATTCTGTAGCCGGCTATCTGAGAGTGATCTTTGTTGGGCTTCGGCAATGGTAGTATGTAGCTATGAAGCCACTTCTCCCTGAACTTTACCGTCCTGGATTGCTGACGTTGAATTCTTTTACCAGTTCCTCGATGTCGTCTTTTGATAAATCAGTAATATCCTTATATCGAATGCCATCAGGCCCTGGCGCAGTGCTGCCAGACGTTTTCAGTGTTGTCCTGATGATCTCCGCAGTTATACACAGCTCTGCATCCAACACAACAGCGCTGCAATGATCTTCTATTCCCACCTGTGTCATGAGTCTTCCTGCCTCGTCATTGTGGTCTGTCTGCTGTATGTAGCGTTTAAGGAGTTGTAAACTCATTTTCGTCTGACTTCTGCCAGGCCGAGTCAGTGCTTTGGAAATCATAGATGCATTTACGTCTTGAGTACCATTCATGCGCTGGTGAACTCTTCAGAACGTCGACAGAGATTTCTCAGCGCACAGCCCACTGCAGAATTCATCCCATGCGACACTCTTAGCCAGATTTGCACATGCTTTAAAGGACATAGTTTTCTCTTCTATGTCTTTTTCTGAACCTTGGTATGTGCAGGTGGTGTGCTAATGGCCCTTCTGACCTTCTGCAACAACTTAACCGCTTGCCTCTTGATCCGCCAGGCTTGTGCGACCATGTCATTCCACCATGGTGGATGTGTCTTGATCCACCAGGCTTGTGCGACCATGTCATTCCACCATGGTGGATGTGTCTTGATCCGCCAGGCTTGTGCGACCATGTCATTCCACCATGGTGGATGTGTCAGATTTCCTTGTTTATTTCGATGGGGTCTGATTTTTCTGTGCCTGATCTTGTTGATAGTATCACACCCTGATGTATCATACCGAAAACTGGGCGCAAGTACTTTGTGTCCCCATGTTCTGCGTTTTTCGACCAGGATCATGCATGGACAGTGATCAATGTCGTAATATTCAAGCAAGCTCCATTTACACAGGGGGGAGAGAGTGGGAGACTCCCGTATCATGATCATAATCATAAACCTTCTCTTTTTCTCACCACTCGATTCTAAATCGTATCTCTCTCTTTACCACTCAATCCTAAGCCTTCCTTCTCTCTCTCTCTCTCTCTCTCTCTCTCTCTCTCTCTCTCTCTCTCTCTCTCTCCTTCTTAGTTATGTGCCAACATAATTTTTCCTATTATTCTGCCTCGGCTTAATTCTTATGCCCCCTCTTTCTCTCTCTAGCGTGGCGTCCTACTTGCTATACCATTTACATAAGTGAATCAGGGAGTATCGGATGACACCTTTGTATGTATACTATTAGACGACGTTACACTTGAGAACTATACCACAAAAGGTTGTAACAGCAGCTGCGGCATCCTGGCTACCGCCTTGCCCGCTTCCCTGAACAGCTGAACCACCTAGCATTAGAATAAAACATACATTAGAATAAAACATACATTAGAATAAAACATACATTAGGATAAACTGAATATGTATCCATTATAACATAATTAATAGATAATGAATAAATTTGTATATGAAGTAAAGTTGTATATGAAGTAAAGTTTGTATATGAAGTAAAGTTTGTATATGAAGTAAAGTTTGTATATGAAGTAAAGTTTGTATATGAAGTAAAGTTTGTATATGAAGTAAAGTTTGTATATGAAGTAAAGTTTGTATATGAAATAAAGTTTGTATATGAAGTAAAGACATACACTTAACTACAATGTTGTTTGCTTGAAACCTTCAACAAAATTATAACTAAACAAGAACTTGGGTGATACATAAGTGGTGAAGCCGTTCGTCTTGGGTCCTGAATGTTGTGGGTTCGAATCCGGGACGCGGTTCTCTTCACGGGTGCATATTTTCAGAGAACTCTAGGATTCATGCCGGAGCTACGGAGTTCGTGCCTTGTGCGATACTCTTGGCAGGTGGGGTAAAATTTCTGAGGAGAGGAAACGAGCCATATGAGGAAACCCAGTGCAATGAAATTCTTCGTCTTTAACCTTCTTTAGACAAGAACTGGAACCCACAAGGGTAGTGAAGAGTAGGAAGTTAGACAAGAACTGGAACCCACAAGAGTAGTGAAGAGTAGGAAGTTAGACAAGAACTGGAACCCACAAGGGTAGTGAAGAGTAGGAAGTTAGACAAGAACTGGAACCCACAAGAGTAGGGAAGAGTAGGAAGTTAGACAAGAACTGGAACCCAAAAGAGTAGTGAAGAGTAGGAAGTTAGACAAGAACTGGAACCCACAAGAGTAGTGAAGAGTAGGAAGTTAGACAAGAACTGAAACCCACAAGGGTAGTGAAGAGTAGGAAGTTAGACAAGAACTGGAACCCACAAGAGTAGTGAAGAGTAGGAAGTTAGACAAGAACTGGAACCCACAAGAGTAGGGAAGAGTAGGAAGTTAGACAAGAAATGGAACCCACAAGAGTAGTGAAGAGTAGGAAGTTAGACAAGAACTGGAACCCACAAGAGTAGGAAGAGTAGGAAGTTAGACAAGAATGAAACACAATGAGTAGTGAAGAGTAGGAAGTTAGACAAGAACTGGAACCCACAAGAGTAGGAAAGAGTAGGAAGTTAGACAAGAACTGAACCCAACAAGAGTAGTGAAGAGTAGGAATTAGACAAGAACTGGAACCCACAAGAGTAGTGAAGAGTAGGAAGTTAGACAAGAACTGGAACCCACAAGAGTAGTGAAGAGTAGGAAGTTAGACAAGAACTGGAACCCACAAGAGTAGTGAAGAGTAGGAAGTTAGACAAGAACTGGAACCCACAAGAGTAGGGAAGAGTAGGAAGTTAGACAAGAACTAGAACCCACAAGAGTATTGAAGATTAGGAAGTTAGACAAGAACTGGAACCCACAAGAGTAGGAAAGAGTAGGAAGTTAGACAAGAACTGGAACCCACAAGAGTAGGAAGAGTAGGAAGTTAGACAAGAACTGAACCCACAAGAGTAGTGAAGAGTAGGAAGTTAGACAAGAACTAGAACCCACAAGAGTATTGAAGATTAGGAAGTTAGACAAGAACTGGAACCCACAAGAGTAGTGAAGAGTAGGAAGTTAGACAAGAACTGGAACCCACAAGAGTAGGAAAGAGTAGGAAGTTAGACAAGAACTAGAACCCACAAGAGTAGTGAAGAGTAGGAAGTTAGACAAGAACTGGAACCCACAAGAGTAGTGAAGAGTAGGAAGTTAGACAAGAACTGGAACCCACAAGAGTAGTGAAGAGTAGGAAGTTAGACAAGAACTGGAACCCACAAGAGTAGGAAGAGTAGGAAGTTAGACAAGAACTGGAACCCACAAGAGTAGTGAAGAGTAGGAAGTTAGACAAGAACTGGAACCCACAAGGTAGTGAAAGAGGAAGTTAAAAGAACTGGAACCCACAAGAGTAGTGAAGAGTAGGAAGTTAGACAGAACTGGAACCCACAAGAGTAGGAAGAGTAGGAATTAGACAAGAACTAGAACCCACAAGAGTAGTGAAGAGTAGGAAGTTAGACAAGAACTGGAACCCACAAGAGTAGTGAAGAGTAGGAAGTTAGACAAGAACTGGAACCCACATGAGTAGTGAAGAGTAGGAAGTTAGACAAGAACTGGAACCCACAAGAGTAGTGAAGAGTAGGAAGTTAGACAAGAACTGGAACCCACAAGAGTAGTGAAGAGTAGGAAGTTAGACAAGAACTGAAACCCACAAGAGTAGGGAAGAGTAGGAAGTTAGACAAGAACTGGAACCCACAAGAGTAGTGAAGAGTAGGAAGTTAGACAAGAACTGGAACCCACAAGAGTAGTGAAGAGTAGGAAGTTAGACAAGAACTGGAACCCACAAGAGTAGTGAAGAGTAGGAAGTTAGACAAGAACTGGAACCCACAAGAGTAGTGAAGAGTAGGAAGTTAGACAAGAACTGAAACCCACAAGGGTAGTGAAGAGTAGGAAGTTAGACAAGAACTGGAACCCACAAGAGTAGTGAAGAGTAGGAAGTTAGACAGAACTGGAACCCACAAGAGTAGGAAGAGTAGGAAGTTAGACAAGAACTGGAACCCACAAGGGTAGTGAAAAGCAGGAAGTTAGACAAGAACTGGAACCCACAAGAGTAGGGAAGAGTAGGAAGTTAGACAGGAACTGGAACCCACAAGAGTAGTGAAGAGTGGGAAGTTAGACAAGAACTGGAACCCACAAGGGTAGTGAAAAGCAGGAAGTTAGAAAAGAACTGGAACCCACAAGAGTAGTCAAGAGTAGGAAGTTAGACAAGAACTAGAACCCACATGAGTAGTGAAGAGCAGGAAGTTAGACAAGAACTGGAACCCACAAGAGTAGGGAAGAGTAGGAAGTTAGACAAGAACTGGAACCCACAAGAGTAGTGAAGAGTAGGAAGTTAGACAAGAACGACAAAGAGTAGTGAAGAGCAGGAAGTTAGACAAGAACTGGAACCCACAAGAGTAGTGAAGAGTAGGAAGTTAGACAAGAACTGGAACCCACAAGAGTAGAGAAGAGTAGGAAGTTAGACAAGAACTGGAACCAACAAGAGTAGGAAAGAGTAGGAAGTTAGACAAGAACTGGAACCCACAAGAGTATTGAAGAGTAGGAAGTTAGAAAAGAACTGGAACCCACAAGAGTAGTGAAGAGTAGGAAGTTAGACAAGAACTGGAACCCACAAGAGTAGTGAAGAGTAGGAAGTTAGACAAGAACTGGAACCCACAAGAGTAGTGAAGAGTAGGAAGTTAGACAAGAACTGGAACCCACAAGAGTAGTGAAGAGTAGGAAGTTAGACAAGAACTGGAACCCAAAAGAGTAGTGAAGAGTAGGAAGTTAGACAAGAACTGGAACCCACAAGAGTAGTGAAGAGTAGGAAGTTAGACAAGAACTGGAACCCACAAGAGTAGTGAAGAGTAGGAAGTTAGACAAGAACTGGAACCCACAAGAGTAGTGAAGAGTAGGAAGTTAGACAAGAACTGGAACCCACAAGAGTAGTGAAGAGTAGGAAGTTAGACAAGAACTGGAACCCACAAGAGTAGTGAAGAGTAGGAAGTTAGACAAGAACTGGAACCCACAAGAGTAGTGAAGAGTAGGAAGTTAGACAAGAACTGGAACCCACAAGAGTAGTGAAGAGTAGGAAGTTAGACAAGAACTGAAACCCACAAGAGTAGTGAAGAGTAGGAAGTTAGACAAGAACTGGAACCCACAAGAGTAGTGAAGAGTAGGAAGTTAGACAAGAACTGGAACCCACAAGAGTAGGAAGAGTAGGAAGTTAGACAAGAACTGGAACCCACAAGAGTAGTGAAGAGTAGGAAGTTAGACAAGAACTGGAACCCACAAGAGTAGGGAAGAGTAGGAAGTTAGACAAGAACTGGAACCCACAAGAGTAGTGAAGAGTAGGAAGTTAGACAAGAACTGGAACCCACAAGGTAGTGAAAGTAGGAAGTTAGACAAGAACTGGAACCCACAAGAGTAGTGAAGAGTAGGAAGTTAGACAAGAACTGGAACCCACAAGAGTAGTGAAGAGAAGGAAGTTAGACAAGAACTGGAACCCACAAGAGTAGGGAAGAGTAGGAAGTTAGACAAGAACTGGAACCCACAAGAGTAGTGAAGAGTAGGAAGTTAGACAAGAACTGGAACCCACAAGAGTAGTGAAAGAGTAGGAAGTTAGACAAGAACTGGAACCCACAAGAGTAGTGAAGAGTAGGAAGTTAGACAAGAACTGGAACCCACAAGAGTAGTGAAGAGTAGGAAGTTAGACAAGAACTGGAACCCACAAGAGTAGTGAAAAGCAGGAAGTTAGACAAGAACTGGAACCCACAAGAGTAGTGAAGAGTAGGAAGTTAGACAAGAACTGGAACCCACAAGAGTAGTGAAGAGTAGGAAGTTAGACAAGAACTGGAACCCACAAGAGTAGTGAAAAGAGGAAGTTAGAAAGAACTGGAACCCACAAGGTAGTAAAGTAGGAAGTTAGACAAGAACTGGGAAACCACAGAGTAGTGAAGAGCAGGAAGTTAGACAAGAACTGGAACCCACAAGAGTAGTGAAGAGTAGGAAGTTAGACAAGAACTGGAACCCACAAGAGTAGTGAAGAGTAGGAAGTTAGACAAGAACTGGAACCAACAAGAGTAGTGAAGAGTAGGAAGTTAGACAAGAACTGGAACCCACAAGAGTAGTGAAGAGTAGGAAGTTAGACAAGAACTGGAACCCACAAGAGTAGTGAAGAGTAGGAAGTTAGACAAGAACTGGAACCAACAAGAGTAGGAAGAGTAGGAAGTTAGACAAGAACTGGAACCCACAAGAGTAGTGAAGAGTAGGAAGTTAGACAAGAACTGGAACCCACAAGAGTAGTGAAGAGTAGGAAGTTAGACAAGAACTGGAACCCACAAGAGTAGGGAAGAGTAGGAAGTTAGACAAGAACTGGAACCCACAAGAGTAGTGAAGAGTAGGAAGTTAGACAAGAACTGGAACCCACAGAGTAGTGAAGAGCAGGAAGTTAGAAAGAACTGGAACCCACAAGAGTAGTAAGAGTAGGAAGTTAGACAAGAACTGGAACCCACAAGAGTAGTGAAGAGTAGGAAGTTAGACAAGAACTGGAACCCACAAGAGTAGTGAAGAGTAGGAAGTTAGACAAGAACTGGAACCCACAAGAGTAGTGAAGAGTAGGAAGTTAGACAAGAACTGAACCAAGAGTAGTGAAGAGTAGGAAGTTAGACAAGAACTGGAACCCACAAGAGTAGTGAAGAGTAGGAAGTTAGACAAGAACTGGAACCCACAAGAGTAGTGAAGAGTAGGAAGTTAGACAAGAACTGGAACCAACAAGAGTAGGAAGAGTAGGAAGTTAGACAAGAACTGGAACCCACAAGAGTAGTGAAGAGTAGGAAGTTAGACAAGAACTGGAACCCACAAGAGTAGTGAAGAGTAGGAAGTTAGACAAGAACTGGAACCCACAAGAGTAGTGAAGAGTAGGAAGTTAGACAAGAACTGGAACCCACAAGAGTAGTGAAGAGTAGGAAGTTAGACAAGAACTGGAACCCACAGAGTATTGAAGAGTAGGAAGTTAGACAAGAACTGGAACCCACAAGAGTAGTGAAGAGTAGGAAGTTAGACAAGAACTGGAACCCACAAGAGTAGTGAAGAGTAGGAAGTTAGACAAGAACTGGAACCCACAAGAGTAGTGAAGAGTAGGAAGTTAGACAAGAACTGGAACCCACAAGAGTAGTGAAGAGTAGGAAGTTAGACAAGAACTGGAACCCACAAGAGTAAGGGAAGAGAGGAAGTAGACAAGAACTGGAACCCACAAGAGTAGTGAAGAGTAGGAAGTTAGACAAGAACTGGAACCCACAAGAGTAGTGAAGAGTAGGAAGTTAGACAAGAACTGGAACCCACAAGAGTAGTGAAGAGCAGGAAGTTAGACAAGAACTGGAACCCACAAGAGTAGTGAAGAGTAGGAAGTTAGACAAGAACTGGAACCCACAAGAGTAGTGAAGAGTAGGAAGTTAGACAAGAACTGGAACCAACAAGAGTAGTGAAGAGCAGGAAGTTAGACAAGAACTGGAACCCACAAGAGTAGTGAAGAGTAGGAAGTTAGACAAGAACTGGAACCCACAAGAGTAGTGAAGAGTAGGAAGTTAGACAAGAACTGGAACCAACAAGAGTAGGAAGAGTAGGAAGTTAGACAAGAACTGGAACCCACAAGTGTAGTGAAGAGTAGGAAGTTAGACAAGAACTGGAACCCACAAGAGTAGTGAAGAGTAGGAAGTTAGACAAGAACTGGAACCCACAAGAGTAGTGAAGAGTAGGAAGTTAGACAAGAACTGGAACCCACAAGAGTAGTGAAGAGTAGGAAGTTAGACAAGAACTGGAACCCACAAGAGTATGGAAGAGTAGGAAGTTAGACAAGAACTGGAACCCACAAGAGTAGTGAAGAGTAGGAAGTTAGACAAGAACTGGAACCCACAAGAGTAGTGAAGAGTAGGAAGTTAGACAAGAACTGGAACCCACAAGAGTAGTGAAGAGTAGGAAGTTAGACAAGAACTGGGAAACCACAAGAGTAGTGAAGAGTAGGAAGTTAGACAAGAACTGGAACCCACAAGAGTAGGAAGAGTAGGAAGTTAGACAAGAACTGGAACCCACAAGAGTAGTGAAGAGTAGGAAGTTAGACAAGAACTGGAACCAACAAGAGTAGTGAAGAGTAGGAAGTTAGACAAGAACTGGAACCCACAAGAGTAGTGAAGAGTAGGAAGTTAGACAAGAACTGGAACCCACAAGAGTAGTGAAGAGTAGGAAGTTAGACAAGAACTGGAACCCACAAGAGTAGTGAAGAGTAGGAAGTTAGACAAGAACTGGAACCCACAAGAGTAGGAAGAGTAGGAAGTTAGACAAGAACTGGAACCCACAAGAGTAGTGAAGAGAAGGAAGTTAGACAAGAACTGGAACCCACAAGAGTAGGGAAGAGTAGGAAGTTAGACAAGAACTGGAACCCACAAGAGTAGTGAAGAGTAGGAAGTTAGACAAGAACTGGAACCCACAAGGTAGTGAAAGAGGAAGTTAGACAAGAACTGGAACCCACAAGAGTAGTGAGAGTAGGAAGTTAGACAAGAACTGGAACCCACAAGAGTAGTGAAGAGTAGGAAGTTAGACAGAACTGGAACCCACAAGAGTAGGAAGAGTAGGAAGTTAGACAAGAACTGGAACCCACAAGAGTAGTGAAGAGTAGGAAGTTAGACAAGAACTGGAACCCACAAGAGTAGTGAAGAGTAGGAAGTTAGACAAGAACTGGAACCCACAAGAGTAGTGAAGAGTAGGAAGTTAGACAAGAACTGGAACCCACAAGAGTAGTGAAGAGTAGGAAGTTAGACAAGAACTGGAACCCACAAGGGTAGTGAAAAGCAGGAAGTTAGACAAGAACTGGAACCCACAAGAGTAGGGAAGAGTAGGAAGTTAGACAGGAACTGGAACCCACAAGAGTAGTGAAGAGTGGGAAGTTAGACAAGAACTGGAACCCACAAGGGTAGTGAAAAGCAGGAAGTTAGACAAGAACTGGAACCCACAAGAGTAGTCAAGAGTAGGAAGTTAGACAAGAACTGGAACCCACAAGAGTAGTGAAGAGCAGGAAGTTAGACAAGAACTGGAACCCACAAGAGTAGGGAAGAGTAGGAAGTTAGACAAGAACTGGAACCCACAAGAGTAGTGAAGAGTAGGAAGTTAGACAGAATGGAACCCACAAGAGTAGTGAAGAGCAGGAAGTTAGACAAGAACTGGAACCCACAAGAGTAGTGAAGAGTAGGAAGTTAGACAAGAACTGGAACCCACAAGAGTAGTGAAGAGTAGGAAGTTAGACAAGAACTGGAACCAACAAGAGTAGTGAAGAGTAGGAAGTTAGACAAGAACTGGAACCCACAAGAGTATGGAAGAGTAGGAAGTTAGACAAGAACTGGAACCCACAAGAGTAGTGAAGAGTAGGAAGTTAGACAAGAACTGGAACCCACAAGAGTAGGAAGAGTAGGAAGTTAGACAAAAACTGAACCCACAAGAGTAGTGAAGAGTAGGAAGTTAGACAAGAACTGGAACCCACAAGAGTAGTGAAGAGTAGGAAGTTAGACAAGAACTGGAACCCACAAGAGTAGTGAAGAGTAGGAAGTTAGACAAGAACTGGAACCCACAAGAGTAGTGAAGAGTAGGAAGTTAGACAAGAACTGGAACCAACAAGAGTAGTGAAGAGTAGGAAGTTAGACAAGAACTGGAACCCACAAGAGTAGTGAAGAGTAGGAAGTTAGACAAGAACTGGAACCCACAAGAGTAGGGAAGAGTAGGAAGTTAGACAAAAACTAGAACCCACAAGAGTAGGGAAGAGTAGGAAGTTAGACAAGAACTGGAACCCACAAGAGTAGTGAAGAGTAGGAAGTTAGACAAGAACTGGAACCCACAAGAGTAGTCAAGAGTAGGAAGTTAGACAAGAACTAGAACCTACAGAGTATGAAGGAGGAAGTTAGACAAGAACTGGAACCACAAGAGTAGGAAGAGTAGGAAGTTAGACAATTTGTAACTGCGTAACCGTCACAATAAGGAAGTCTCATAAGCATAGGAAATTAACAAATTAAACAATTCCACACTCTCACAAGAGTAAGACGAGTAGAATCTAATCAAGACTGGGTAACCACCAAGAGTCAATAAATAAAAGACAAAATTGATACCAACAAGATTCGTTAGGGAAAGTAAAAGTTAGAATATGAAATTTAGAACATTCAAGTAGAATTGTAGGAGCATTTCAGCAGAACTAACCACAAGAGTAAGTGAACTAAGGTAAGGGCTTCGACATGAATCTGAACCAACATTAGTAGGGATAGGGAAAATAGCGAATCTAACAAGGGAAACTAACAAGCATTCACAGAAACTAAAAGCCTTAGACAAAACTCAGGAAACACAAGCATAAGTGATAAAGACTAGAATTAACAAGACTTCACATGGAACTCCAAGCATAAAGAACTAGCCAAGCCTTACAAGAAACTAACAAGCACTCACAAAGGAAATAAAAGCATCAGGAAATAACAAGAACTGGAAACAACCAAGCATAGAAATACGAAGATTGACAAGAAAATGAACCAAGCATCAAGAATAAGTAAGAGTAGAAGTTTTGTAAGGCAACTGACCCACAAGACTATTTGATAGAGTAAGAATTAGACAAGAACTTTGTGCACCACATAGTAGTGACAGCGTGTGTTGCTCTAGAGTCAAGAATAGTAACACTGCCACCTACAAGGCATGTCGTAAGAGGTGACAGAGGTAGGGGCCTAGGGAGGCTAACATAGTACGAGTAAATGAAAGGCGTCATAGAAATTGAATGTGCTGGTCCCATTTGTAGGCGCATAACTGGAACAACGTACAATCGCCCTTTGGCTCGGATCACATACAAATCACAAAAAAGTGGTTTAATAAGTGGTCGAAATGAAGCGTTCGAGGAAGAATAAGAATTTGATGTGTTTAATTAACTGAATTCTGACAAAACTATGCTAGGTCGGCCCTTCCTTCGTATGACGTTTGCTTGAGTGACTTGCAGGTGTTTCTCATTAATGCACAAAATGTGGAAAAGCTCGCCAGGAACAGATGTAGCTGGAGAGAGGCTCTGAACATTGGTCTGAGAACTGGTGAAAGTTAACTGTAGAACTGATTAAGATAATTTGCTGACATAAACGGTGGCAGGAGAAAGTAGACATAATACCCTCACAGACATTCATTTTGTTTCGAGACTAAAAAACTTTATCATATTAAACTGACATATCTACCGTTTTCAATATTACCCGTTTTTAATAAATGTGCCACTGTTAACAAATGAACATTAAAACAAATGGTATGTTTACTTACTAGGGCGATCCGTTTGCGTAGAACCAGAAGAATGAGTAAAATAATTACCTGAAAAAGAAATATACTGTAATTTATTTTTCAAATATTTACTGTCCTGTAAAAAATTGTTACTATTATTGTTAATTCTTGTCTGATCTGCTGGAGGACCAGTCAACTGCATCAATTTTTGGGGAGTTGAAGATGGATAAGGAGAATATTCTTCGGTCTCTTCACGACTGTCTGTTGGATGAGGACACTAAAATTTATGTTGAATCGATCAAGCGATTTAGGCAGTTTGGAGTTACCCGTTGTACAACTCGAACTGGATGTCTGAGAGGCAGAGTGAGAGGTGTGTTTAATCAGCGAGCCACGGGAACCATCAGTATGCATACTCTTCGATATCTGTTGGGGAGACTGAGCACCTATGGGTCTGCCCGGAATGCAATGACGTCAGTTTAGTAACCAATAACCAATAATATTAATTCTAGACTCGTATATACACCAGGAAACTAGTAGCACATGTCCTTCTGTCTTGTGTTTTAACTATTCGTAGTCACACAGGAATAAAAGATATACAAAACAGATGTCGTCAATGATTAAAATTACAAGTGAATTATGTTGGATTGTTTACTTGTCTAGTAACTAGTCACTTTTAATGTTGGTTAGCACAATAAATGTAGAGATCGAGGAGAAGCGAGCATAAATATCGTATTCACATTTTCATAGCTTCACGAATGATGGCAACTTGAGAAAATCTGACAATAGCAACTGAGATTTGTTTTAGTAGGCACCACTAATTGTTTTCTACGTCTACTATATATTATCAATTCGCTAATATTTAACAAATATGTTTTCATACTTCTTTTATTTATCGCGAACTTGCTATGATTTCACGCGTAGTGCTTAATATTGCTACTCTGACTGATTTTTGCATGAAGACTTGCTTACCTTATCCAAAGTGTCCCTCAGCATTCAGGCAAGTCTTACTCCGGGTTCACAGGTATTTATAATTAATTTACAAGTAAAGAATCAAAGTCTGTAGTCCAACTGAAAATCGTATGTAAACCGAGCATTTTTGGACCAAGCTAACCTCGGAATTTCCACGACATGTGTGCATAGCCCGGCGAATTATCAACTTCACTATCGGCGACACTTTATATCTTGATATAATAAGTTCTGCAGCAACTAACAAATATATCTTTATATAATAAGTTCTGCAGCAACTGACAAATATATTTTGATATAATAAGTTCTGCAGCAACTAACAAATATATTTTGATATAATAAGTTCTGCAGCAACTGACAAATATATTTTGATATAATAAGTTCTGCAGCAACTAACAAATATATTTTGATATAATAAGTTCTGCAGCAACTGACAAATATATTTTGATATAATAAGTTCTGCAGCAACTAACAAATATATTTTGATATAATAAGTTCTGCAGCAACTAACAAATATATCTTTATATAATAAGTTCTGCAGCAACTAACAAATATATCTTTATATAATAAGTTCTGCAGCAACTGACAAATATATTTTGATATAATAAGTTCTGCAGCAACTAACAAATATATTTTGATATAATAAGTTCTGCAGCAACTGACAAATATATTTTGATATAATAAGTTCTGCAGCAACTAACAAATATATTTTGATATAATAAGTTCTGCAGCAACTGACAAATATATTTTGATATAATAAGTTCTGCAGCAACTAACAAATATATTTTGATATAATAAGTTCTGCAGCAACTAACAAATATATCTTTATATAATAAGTTCTGCAGCAACTGACAAATATATTTTGATATAATAAGTTCTGCAGCAACTAACAAATATATTTTGATATAATAAGTTCTGCAGCAACTGACAAATATATTTTGATATAATAAGTTCTGCAGCAAGCTACAAATATATTTTGATATAATAAGTTCTGCATCACTGACAAATATATTTTCATATAATAAGTTCTGCAGCAGCTGACAAATATATTTTCATATAATAAGTTCTGCAGCAACTAACAAATATATTTTGATATAATAAGTTATGCAGCAGCTGACAAATAATATATTTTCATATAATAAGTTTTGCAGCAGCTGACAAATATATTTTCATATAATAAGTTTTGCAGCATCTGACAAATATATTTTCATATAATAAGTTTTGCAGCAGCTGACAAATATATTTTCATATAATAAGTTATGCAGCAGCTGACAAATATATTTTCATATAATAAGTTATGCAGCAGCTGACAAATATATTTTCATATAATAAGTTTTGCAGCAGCTGACAAATATATTTTCATATAATAAGTTATGCAGCAGCTGACAAATATATTTTCATATAATAAGTTTTACATTTGCTAACAAAGATATCTAGGTAATAGAGAAAAAAGTGAAATGATAATGATTATACCGATGATTTAATACTTATCTTGTCTTTGAAATATTAAGCTGGAATCACTATTTAAATTATGAATGTATGGTTTCTGTGCAAATGTCAAAGGAAGTTTTGTTGGCTTAAATAGAAAACAATTACTTACCCCAACAATTGTGACTCCTATTGCTACACCAAGCCAGACGGATGTTCTTTTCACATAGTAACTGTACCTGTCAGCAGATCAAGACAACGTATTCACATTACAATCAATTTGTCCTAGAAGTGTACCTTTATATGAGATCATTAAACTGTTCATATAAAACAGTTATATCCAATTACTAACATTTCTACAGAAAAAGAATACTTTGATAAAAGTGTTAGTTCTTACGAAATCATAATATTGTACCTACAAGTAACGAAAATCCAGTCCTTCGAAACTAAATGCTACAGAAAGATCCTACGAATACCATGAACAGAAAAAGAAAGAACACTGATGTCCTGAAAGAACTAAATGTTAAAAGAGAATTGGCTGATAAACAAAATACTATACAGAAAAATTAGATACTTTGGTCACATCAAGAGTCACGATGGCCTGGAGACAACAATATTAGAGGACGGGATCCCAGGAAGCAGAGGCAGACCAAGAAGAAGATGGCTACAAGATATTAAAGAAATCATGAATATCACCATCGAGGAAGGGGGTGAATTGGCTAGAGACATAGTTATAACATGGTCATATCATTCCATCAATCAGTCATCAATTAATGACATATACTGACACGTTTACAAGACAAATCATTCATGGACGGAATTCATGTTTAATGAAACCATTAAAACGTCTCACTATTTTGTTAAAGTGTAATAACATTTGCTATATTTACCTTTTTTTGATGTCCTCCTTTCATTTGTGTAAAGTTAAAGGTAAATGTATCTATATTGATTTTATATGTGGCTCATTATACATTATACATTATATATTATACATTATACATTATACATAATACATTATATATTATACATTATACATTATACATTATACATTATATATATTATATATATCAAGAGAATGAACACTTTCTCACATGCTTGGAACCAACAGCTGTATTCGTACTAAACACAGTATTTGATCCACATCACTAAACTATCATTTTTCTTTAGCTATAACAGATAAGACCTCACTCCAAATTACTTATTACAAGAAACATATTTACTGAGCTGTTACTTGTGTCTTTGAACTAGTACTTATCCTGACTCGTTATATCTTTATATGGTACATTGCGACCTCATGGACTCAACGTACTACATGCCTACGCTTTTTAATACTGTCTGTTCTCTTGCTCCATATTCTATATGTGTGTATGTTAAATGTATATAAGTTATATATATATATATATATATATTAGTTAGTTAGTTTGTTCCTTTCGTGCCAAAGGCGGCACATAGGCAGAGGTTTTAGATCTCCATGTGATGCGGCTCGTTGCTAGCAGTTGGAGATTTTGTATGGTTTTACATCCCAATAGTTTACTTTCTTGTTGGATTGTTCTTCGAAGAGTGGTCTTTGGTCTTCCACGTTTTCTTTTCCCAACTGGTGACCACAAGGACTTGTCGATTTAGTCTCTGTTCGTCTGATCTAACATGACCTAAATATTTCCACCTTCGTTTCCTTATAATATTTGATATGGGTTGTTAGTGTGTTTTATCTCTCACTGTGTTGTTAGAAACGAAATCACTCCATTTTACTTTTAATAATTTTCGGAGACATTCATTCTCAAAGCTGTCCAGTTTCTTATCAATTTTCTTTGTTGATTTCCAACTTTCACAACCGTAGGTCAGTACAGGAATCACACATGACCTAAACAATTTAACTTTTGTGCATTTACTAAGGATAGAGCATATATATATATACATTTGATTTTTATTGTTTATCTTCTTTTTTCCACTTCTAGTTTTTCCATTTATTTCGTATTCGTTTTAGTCACAGATTTTCATTTTAGAGCCGTTAGGAACTTATTGTTTAATTCTACATGTTGTATGCTGTGGAGAAGGATTTCTTTCACTTCCTTGTAACCTTTGCTGATAAAGGCCTTTTGGTCGAAACTTTGCTGTGTATTGTTGTTTTTGTACTTTCAAAAACTACAGTACTTTGTTTCTATGTTTTTCGCCATTACTTATTCTGACAATAAAGACTGCTTTTCTTTTAGCTTTTCTCTCTCAGACAATTAGTGTCTTTCTTCTAACTCTCACTGACAATCACTTACCAACAGAAAATGATGGCAGCAACCGCAGCCAAAGCCACAATAATTACAACCAACCACACCAGGAAGGGCGCTAGAAACCTCATTAACATCACCAATACCAAAGATACACCTGCCAAGAAATAGTCAAATATTAGTCATAGAAGAATCTTAGCTTACACCACAGCGAGAACAAAACACGTTCAATAATACACAGATTAGTTGAAATATAAACATTTATCAGAATCAAGTTTGATATTTTTGTGGAACTTCAAGTAATTAAAGTTATAAAAATAATCGAGAGTTGGGAAAAGACTAGAGATTTCTTTTTTAAAGTACGCTGAATGCATTTGAAAAGAGATGTCGGTGAAAAATAATGAACATAAAATGGAATGAATTTAGAAGTGATGAAATCAGAGAAATGTCTGATCAACCACTAGTAACAGCTGTTTAGAAGTGATGAAATCAGAGAAATGTCTGATCAACCACTAGTAACAACTGTTTAGAAGTGATGAAATCAGAGAAATGTCTGATCAACCACTAGTAACAACTGTTTAGAAGTGATGAAATCAGAGAAATGTCTGATCAACCACTAGTAACAGCTGTTTAGAAGTGATGAAATCAGAGAAATGTCTGATCAACCACTAGTAACAACTGTTTAGAAGTAATGAAATCAGAGAAATGTCTGATCAACCACTAGTAACAACTGTTTAGAAGTGATGAAATCAGAGAAATGTATGATCAACCACTAGTAACAGCTGTTTAGAAGTGATGAAATCAGAGAAATGTCTGATCAACCACTAGTAACAACTGTTTAGAAGTGATGAAATCAGAGAAATGTCTGATCAACAACTAGTAACAGCTGTTTAGAAGTGATGAAATAAGAGAAATGTCTGATCAACCACTAGTAACAGCTGTTTAGAAGTGATGAAATCAGAGAAATGTCTGATCAACCACTAGTAACAACTGTTTAGAAGTGATGAAATCAGAAAAATGTCTGATCAACCACTAGTAACAGCTGTTTAGAAGTGATGAAATCAGAGAAATGTCTGATCAACCACTAGTAACAGCTGTTTAGAAGTGATGAAATAAGAGAAATGTCTGATCAACCACTAGTAACAACTGTTTAGAAGTGATGAAATCAGAAAAATGTCTGATCAACCACTAGTAACAACTGTTTAGAAGTGATGAAATCAGAGAAATGTCTGATCAACCACTAGTAACAGCTGTTTAGAAGTGATGAAATCAGAGAAATGTCTGATCAACCACTAGTAACAGCTTTTATAAGAAAGAGAGAAGGAGATATGCTGGGCAAACTCTGATAAAAATTTATCAAAGATTCCCAAAGCAGTCATTTTTAGGAGGCAAATAGTTCCAGAAAGATAGGGCGCCACGGGGAAACGCTGAAACAAACTTTTCTTAGAGAGACGAGAAATATCAAACTCAAATCCATAGTAAAGGTTAAACGGATTGCTTAGGATAGAGAAATAATAAGGGATCTCTATGGTGAAGTGGTAAGGATAGAGAAATAATGAGGGATCTCTATGGTGAAGTGGTAAGGAAATTTGCTTGTCGTTCTGAAGATTGTGGTTCGAATCCGATCCGAACCACATGTGTATTTTTTCATGAGATCAGTAGCATTGATGTTGGAACTACGGAGTTTGTCAGTTGTTAGATGTCAATACTTTCAGCAGGATGAGTGCCCTTTCTGCCACAGGGAAGTAGCCATATTGGGGAAACCCGGTAATATGAAGTCAATCCTTCGCCTTTAGACTTTTTATTTGTCAAAGAAAGATATGGATAAATTTCTTGCATGAACTTCGTAACGAATAACGATGCTAGAAAGAAAGATATAGATAAATTTCTTGCATGAACTTCGTAACGAATAACGGTGCGAGAAAGAAAGATATAGATAAATTTCTTGCATGAACTTCGTAACGAATAACGATGCTAGAAAGAAAGATATAGATAAATTTCTTGCATGAACTTCGTAACGAATAACGGTGCGAGAAAGAAAGATATAGATAAATTTCTTGCATGAACTTCGTAACGAATAACGATGCTAGAAAGAAAGATATGGATAAATTTCTTGCATGAACTTCGTAACGAATAACGGTGCGAGAAAGAAAGATATAGATAAATTTCTTGCATGAACTTCGTAACGAATAACGATGCTAGAAAGAAAGATATAGATAAATTTCTTGCATGAACTTCGTAACGAATAACGATGCTAGAAAGAAAGATATAGATAAATTTCTTGCATGAACTTCGTAACGAATAACGGTGCGAGAAAGAAAGATATGGATAAATTTCTTGCATGAACTTCGTAACGAATAACGATGCTAGAAAGAAAGATATAGATAAATTTCTTGCATGAACTTCGTAACGAATAACGATTGAAGGCTGAAAAGAAGAAGATATGGAAAAGAAATAAATTTCTTGCATGAACTTCGTAACGAATAACGGTGCGAGAAAGAAAGATATAGATAAATTTCTTGCATGAACTTCGTAACGAATAACGATGCTAGAAAGAAAGATATGGATAAATTTCTTGCATGAACTTCGTAACGAATAACGGTGCGAGAAAGAAAGATATGGATAAATTTCTTGCATGAACTTCGTAACGAATAACGGTGCGAGAAAGAAAGATATAGATAAATTTCTTGCATGAACTTCGTAACGAATAACGATGCTAGAAAGAAAGATATGGATAAATTTCTTGCATGAACTTCGTAACGAATAACGGTGCGAGAAAGAAAGATATAGATAAATTTCTTGCATGAACTTCGTAACGAATAACGGTGCGAGAAAGAAAGATATAGATACATTTCTTGCATGAACTTCGTAACGAATAACGATGCTAGAAAGAAAGATATGGATAAATTTCTTGCATGAACTTCGTAACGAATAACGGTGCGAGAAAGAAAGATATAGATAAATTTCTTGCATGAACTTCGTAACGAATAACGATGCTAGAAAGAAAGATATGGATAAATTTCTTGCATGAATTTCGTAAAGAATAACGATGCTAGAAAGAAAGATATGGATAAATTTCTTGCATGAACTTCATAACGTATAACGATGCTAGAAAGAAAGATATGGATAAATTTCTTGCATGAACTTCATAACGTATAACGATGCTAGAAAGAAAGATATGGATAAATTTCTTGCATGAACTTCGTAACGTATAACGATGCTAGAAAGAAAGATATGGATAAATTTCTTGTATGAACTTCGTAACGTATAACGATGCGAGCGAAATACAATGTAACATATTTGGAGGCAGTAAAGTAAATTATAAGAAACAGATTATAATAAATATGTTACAGAAATTGATGTAGCGAGATAAACTATGATACAGTTGACAAGAAAGACGTTACACAGTTTGAGACAGTGAGATGAACCAATACGGGCCGTTTATTAGAGATAAGTTATAACATACATTTGTTCCATTAAACTGTAATGAAACATTGTTATGATAACTGTTACATAATTTGTGACATTGAGAGAAACTGTGAGAAACAGTTAATGAGACAGGGGCGGCTCGTCATAGATGGCCAGTGGGGCCCGGCCCCATCAAAACTATTGAGTAACGTGTACTTATTATTTTAGACATTATTTGTTCATAATTATTACTTTCAACGGAAAACTGATTAGGTATGAAAGTTGATATATAACGCTAAAGTATCAAACACACTCCGAAATTCAGCATCTTTCCCCCCTATTTAGTATACGCCCCTGGTTATTAAGGGCCAGTAAGAACCAGTAACACCAAACCAAAAATAATTAACGTGTGCTTATTATTTTAGAACATTTCTTTGTGGTAATTGTTACTTTTAACTTGACATTGATCAGTTTTGAAAGTTGAATATATAACACTAAAATATAAATATTTTATCGAACAATATGCCAATCATATTAATATATATAACAACCTTATTTTAAAATATTATATAGACAAACAGCATTTCTCCTCTAATGCTTCACGCATTGTGCCGTGTACTATTTCTGGGGCCAGTTTAAAAGATGACTATCTATGATGCAACATTACGACCA
Source organism: Arion vulgaris (assembly GCA_020796225.1). NCBI lineage: Eukaryota > Metazoa > Mollusca > Gastropoda > Stylommatophora > Arionidae > Arion > Arion vulgaris. The sequence continues at coordinate 33,497,862 of CM036763.1, read as the reverse complement.
CTGACCTTTGATCGCTATTGCAATGATAATAGGTAAAACAATGTGATTTTCATTTAGCCGAATATGTGTTCATTCTTACGCGGCCAAACCACTTCCCAGATAAACGAGGACTCTAGATTAAATAGCCCATTTAATTATCGATTGAAACCCCAATTTTATATAAAAATAGTGTCAAATTATAGGAAATAATAGTAATAAATAACAAAACATAATATAATAAGATTAGTTTTAGGGAATTGTCTCTTGCATTAATACACCTTTTCTACAGCACCTTTCTTTCGTACAGTTGAGTTAGTTGTCAACTGAGTTGAGCGAAATACGAAAAAACATTTTTAATAATAAGTTACAAAGTACTAGAGATTTACAAAATACAAAGACAATACACAAGAAATGCTTCGACCAAATTGCCTTTATCAAGCAAAGAATAAAACAGAAGTGAAGAATTTAAGTTCTTTCACTACATATACAATGAAAATCGTGGCGTTTACATGTCATTTACCGTAGAAATTATATATTACAAAATCACCAAATCTGTAGTCATATGACGCTCTAGACTCGTTGACAAGCTCGCGTTGTTGTTTTTGTGTGTTTTTTGGGGAGGGGTTGTCATGCGGGTGAGGCATGTTCAATTTGCGTTCCATAGATTATTTTTTTTTATCTTCTCTAGGCGCTCCTGTCGTTTGATGTGTCGAAATATTTAATTGTCCTTGATTTTATATTATTTAATAGCCAACTTTCTTTAGTATCAAGCTGTTGCAAAACAGAAGTATTTGTTCTTTTCCTGAAAGGGGTAATAACTTCTCGCAATAGACAAATAATAGTAAATACTCCTTCTTCTTCTTCAGCAATCTCTGGTCATGCGCTTAATTTACTGTGGACCACAAACTGGGCAGTCAGCTTCAGGTCTGTCAGGTTTCCCCAAAGCTTAGTTTTCAGGTCGACTGGGTGTGGCTACATGTTGATTCTCAACTCACCCAGGAGAGGACAGTCTTGCAGGATATGCTCCGGTGTCTGCAGACATTGGCAGAGAGCTGTTTGACTTATACTTTGCGTTTGTTCTTTACGACCAATTTTAATCACTCTGCGAAATGTTTGATCTTTGCCAAGAACGTCTATACGTTGCACATTGATTTGGTAGGCCACTAAACGCATAGACTTCTACACATTTAGGATACATGCATCCGATTTCAGCCAATTTGACTTATTCCTAGTCTATATAAGTGTTTGCAGTGTCCGGTGCGTAGTCGAAATATAATGACCTGGTCTGTTCTGCTTAATTCTTTTCCATAATCATATCTATTGTTTGTCTTCCAGATACTGCAGATTTTTTCTGTATGTGGGTTTTGACCTCTTGAAAAGTCAGGGGTTGGTAAATTTGCTCATTGGCACTGCCCTCCTTAGCTAAGACATCGTCACTCGCCCGAGTGGTTACCGGGGCCCAAATTTGGGGTGTAAAGAATAGAACCACTGTTACCTGCTATGCATGTCGTAAGAAGCGACTAAGGAGGCTTGGCTGAAATTGGATGCATGTGTCCTAAACGTGTTGAAGTCTATGCATTTAGGGGCATACCAAACAATATACAACGTATACGCGTTCTTGGCAAAGATCAAACATATCACAAAGAGTGATTAAAATTGGTCGTAAAGAACGAACGCAAAGAAGAAGAAGACATCGGCACTCTCATTGCCTGCAATGCTACAGTGAGATGGAATCCACTGCAAGAGAATTTCTGCATTTTCTGAAAGCTGAGCAAATTCTCTTTTTAGGTTTTGTACTGTGCTGTCAGCGGATTTAGCCTCCAGGGCTATGTCTGTAAGAAATACAATCTTGCCTGCAGGTGCTTGCAGCTTATTCATGTGATGTGTTGCCATCAGAAGGGCTAAGAGTTCTGCTTTGTAGTTGGAACATATTCTTCCAGTAGGGGCCGCTAAAGACACAGTAAATACTATAAAAAACCACGATTTTGCCAGGCCCCACCAAAAAAATAACCACGGGTCGCCACTGTTCTGAGACATGTGATATTGAAAGAGAAAGAGAGAAACAATTGTTAAGAGAAGTGTTACAAAATGTGTAACATTGAGAAAAACTGAGAAATTTGCTAATATAAAATGAGGCAGCTAAGAGAAAATGTAATACGTTCTGAAAGACATTCTATATAATGGGTTCCCAAAGAGGGCTGTACCGCCCCCCAGTGGGGGTGGGGGTGAAGCCTTCCAGGGGGCGATAGTGGGTTCAGAAGTATTTGTGTGCAGTTTTTTTTCGTGATTTTGCGATTGGATAGTCATTAAAAAATTTTAATTCTGCATTTTAATTCATCTTATGCCCATTTTACACGATCCATTTTTTCATCAATTTTCTTTTTCATGTGTATAATCACTTGAAAATTGACCTTGTATGACATAAATATATTTCAATTTTCTATGTCAAAGCGAAAATAGATCATGTATATAAATGTTCGACAAAATGGTTCGACAAAATATCGACGTCAGAAATGATTACATGCATCAAGCAAAGAAAGTTGTGGAGAGATATGATCGCCTACGCCGGCAGGCACGGCACTTGATTGATTGATATATATGTTTGGGGGTGGCAAACTGTTATAATGGGGAGGGCGTTACACGGTTTATGTCGGGCAAAGTGGGCGGTGGGCCGAAAAAGTTTGGGAATCTATAGTTTAACAGAATAAAGGAATCTGAGAAACAGTTTACTTGATAATCATCCTCATCATGTGCCATGCAGACATACAAAGGCGATCATTGATCTCTACAAATGTTTGTTCTTCGCTCTGAGTAACAGATCAAATATTGACACTCTTTCTTGACATGACGTCAGAATGTCCAGAATTGAATCACTCTGTATTGCACTTTCTTGTCTGCCATTGAAATTACCATGGAATATAATGTGTTCTAATTCTCCCTTTCTCATAAGACGTCAGGAAAAAATATTTCTTTTTGTATATAGATAAGTAGCAGTTTACCCGTTCTTCGCACGGGAATTTAGTTTAAATCTATTTGTAAAGTCCCTTAAAGAAACATGCCAAGTTGCTTCAAAATCGGCTTCTTCCCCATTAAAAACAATACGTTTTCTCTCCATGCATCGGCCAGTAAAACCTGATACAACAGAATTCCCTGAAAGTTGACAAATAACAATTTAAAGTGTACATCATTTCGATTGCCAGTAAAACCTGATACAATTGAATTCCCGTGAAAGTTGAAAAATAAAAATTGGCAAATTAAATTTATTCAGATTATTAACTTTTCGATGTGTTTAAAAAAAAGTGGCCTGAACGTGAATGTAGGCAAGCACGTTATCAACTACACTACATACACTTATAAACAAATGTGCTTAAAATATGTTATAATAATAGTGACGTTATTATAGCATTAAGAACTTGAGCAAAAAGTAATAATCTTTGTCAAAGTATGTATGTAGTGTGCTGTGACATTTGTCACTTTATTGTATTGTTTGCTTAATAAAGGCCTTGTTGGTCGAAACGTTACTGCGTATTGTCATTGTTTTTTTGTATTTTGTAAAATTACCGTATTTTGTGATAACGTGTTTCGCTAGCAGAAATTAACACCATGATCACGTGCCCGGGAATGTCGTGAAAACATTGAAAGACAATTTCGGCGATTGCTATGCAGAATGACTATGTGCGTTAAGTTGGGAATATGGTTATAGAAACGTATGAAAAGTCTAGTTTGATAATTTTTTCATCTTCGTATCCATGAAAGCCACCTTCTTGCAAAATTTCAAGTCCGTAGGATGTCCAGATATCTTCAAACAATTGGAACAAACATACAATTCCATTGATCTTTGTCTTATATATATACTAGCTAATTAACCCAGCTCCGCACGGGTGAAAGTCATTATTAATCCTTGATGAGGAACTGGGTAAGCCTTTCCAAAAGATGTCATCTAATAGTATGAATTGTATTTTCTGATATTTTTAAGAAGTGGTTTGAATCGGCTATGTCGTCGTTAAACGATTTTAACGGTTCGAGTGGTTCTTTAATGCTTCACGTCTAATCAAAGTAACATCGTCCCATTCTTCCTAATTAGTTAAACATTTCTATAGCGTAGTTTGAAACAGAAAAGTGAAGCTGAAAATTATACATTCTGCACAAATCAACGCAAACGTAAAAACACAACGCAACTAATAGTGTATTTTTTGTAAATAAGATCGACATTAGAAAGATCAAAAAAGATCGCGTGTTTATTATACGATGCAAAGGAACGACCTCGCCACATACACAAACGGCGGGAAAGTAGAGAAGTAGAACTTCACTAAATGTTTTTGGCTTCACGGCAAGTCGTTCGGACTACAGGTCTCATGAAAAGATAGTTTGAAATTGAAAGATAAACTTATAACGACATGAGAATTATAAAGCTTGCGCAAATCAACGCAAACGTAGGCGTCATGGCTAATGCCTGAATTCACAGCGGGCGATCGCAAAGAAGAAGTAAATGTCTAAGACGTGAGGGGACATAATCAATTTGACAGAGACCAATTTGTCATTTAAGTGATTATATCCCTTCGACCAATTGGCGGATGTGACCTTTCTTCAGGTAGAACACGCGGTAATACTAGATGAGGAATCGCAAATTGGATTTTATTTCTTTTTAAAACTAATATTGATCCAATTTCGACACGGTTTCTTTAGCTAATCTTAACTTATGATGATAAAATTTTGCAGAAAAAATTGTGAATATTGGATGTAAACTGAAAATTTCTATCCAGGCACACATCGCGACACTTTGATTTATATATAGAGATATAAGATAAATGTTCTCTGTAGCATTGACCAATTACAACACTTGATAATATTAAAAAAATAACATATACACAAAAGAGAAAGATGCTTGCTACATAGTTAGTAACATTCGAGTGACAAGGGAGCATGTAATTTACTGCAACGTGAGGGAGAAAATATTAGGTTGATAATGATGAATGTAATATGATGATGATTATGATGATAATAATGGGACACAATACTGATTTTGTTTATGCTGTTGATGTTCATGATGATTAAACAATCATACCTGACATGAAAAGATGAAACTTATCTGGAAATCGAGCTATAACGAGACTATCAGCTTCATTTCATTTCTTTCTCTTTCTGTCTCTTTTTTTGTCTCTCAATTATGTCTCCCCATATGTTTCTCGCTCTCTCTCTCTCTCTCTCTCTCTTTCTCTATTTGTCTATATCTCTCAAACTATTTTTTGCTCCATGTCTCTACATCTAACTCTTTCTTTTAATCTGTTTATCTTCCCTACTCTAGTTATATACCAGGCACACTATCTCTGTATGTCTCTCTGCATATCACACTATCTATTTCTCTCTCTCTCCATCTGTCCTTCTCTGTACTCCATCATATCTATCACACTTAACAAAATACTAACCAACAGAAATAAGTGACAGATAAATGATCTCTCTCCACGAATTCTCCAAGTCCTCAGCGCATTTCTATATCAGAAAAAGAACAAACAATCAAAGTATTTGCAGTAGCCTTAGAGACATTCACAAGTGGCTTACAAAAAAATCAAGAAATTCTATCCGAGTTAAGCAAAAAATATGCAGACAGTTACAATATAAATTTCTTTTACAAGTACTGTTTATTGTTTGTTTATGTTTCTTCATACCAACCAAGTTAACCTCTCTTTGTAATCTTGAATATGTATGATGTTCTTATGAAAACATTACTGGTTGAATATGTATGATGTTCTTATGAAAACATTACTGGTTGAATATGTATGATGTTCTTATGAAAACATTACTGGTTGAATATGTATGATGTTCTTATGAAAACATTACTGGTTGAATATGTATGATGTTCTTATGAAAACATTACTGGTTGAATATGTATGATGTTCTTATGAAAACATTACTGGTTGAATATGTATGATGTTCTTATGAAAACATTACTGGTTGAATATGTATGATGTTCTTATGAAAACATTACTGGTTGAATATGTATGATGTTCTTATGAAAACATTACTGGTTGAATATGTATGATGTTCTTATGAAAACATTACTGGTTGAATATATATGATGTTCTTATGAAAACATTACTGGTTGAATATGTATGATGTTCTTATGAAAACATTACTGGTTGAATATGTATGATGTTCTTATGAAAACATTACTGGTTGAATATGTATGATGTTCTTATGAAAACATTACTGGTTGACATATTCGGTATGTATGATGTTCTTATGAAAACATTACTGGTTGAATATGTATGATGTTCTTATGAAAACATTACTGGTTGAATATGTATGATGTTCTTATGAAAACATTACTGGTTGAATATGTATGATGTTCTTATGAAAACATTACTGGTTGAATATGTATGATGTTCTTATGAAAACATTACTGGTTGAATATGTATGATGTTCTTATGAAAACATTACTGGTTGAATATGTATGATGTTCTTATGAAAACATTACTGGTTGAATATGTATGATGTTCTTATGAAAACATTACTGGTTGAATATGTATGATGTTCTTATGAAAACATTACTGGTTGAATATGTATGATGTTCTTATGAAAACATTACTGGTTGAATATGTATGATGTTCTTATGAAAACATTACTGGTTGAATATGTATGATGTTCTTATGAAAACATTACTGGTTGAATATGTATGATGTTCTTATGAAAACATTACTGGTTGAATATGTATGATGTTCTTATGAAAACATTACTGGTTGAATATGTATGATGTTCTTATGAAAACATTACTGGTTGAATATGTATGATGTTCTTATGAAAACATTACTGGTTGAATATGTATGATGTTCTTATGAAAACATTACTGGTTGAATATGTATGATGTTCTTATGAAAACATTACTGGTTGAATTATTAAAGGTATGCGAACAAGGAGACAGACGAATATAATTTGAGAAAACAAATGAAGGAAAGTTCAGTTTATTAAAAACGAGCCACCATGTCAAGGGCATAATGTGATGACGATCTAAGCAGTTAATCTTATATATCTTAGAAACAAGATGTGATGACGATTCAGTTTCAGTTTCAGTTTGGAATATCTTCATTGCACTCGGACATGTCCATAGGTGCTCCGATCGTCTTCGCAATATTTCCAACAGCGTCCAGCGACTGACCGAACCAGTTATATTTTGACTGATGAGCCTACTCGTATACCTGTTGTACTGCTCTTTCCTTGCCACACCAATCTTCAAATCCAGCTCTCGCAGTCTAGTAGTTGACGTGGATTACTTTAGATGAAGATCTTCTCTGTGGCTACGCTCTATGAGGGCGTTCACGATGTCAACTCTGTCCATTGGCTGGGCCTCTGATATGGCGGCAGAGCCAGCCTGTCTGCTCTCGCATTGCCAACGACACCCATGTGCCCTGGAACAAAGACAAGACTAATTCTGCGAATTGTTGACGCCTGCAGTAATTCAGTCCATTGCCTGCGCAATGAACCGGTCTCCACCTTTCGGATCATACTCAATGAGTCACTCAGAATGCACGCATGAGTGTAGTTTTGTGACTCTAGCCAGATAGTGCATTGACCACCTCCAGTACTTCCATTGTCATGCTGCTTGTTGTCTTACTAAATGCACCACTGGCTTCCTTGACCATTCTGCCACATGAGCTTGCAGAAAGGCCCATGCAGATTTGTCGTCACGAACTACCGATCCATCCGTGTAAATCACAACGTCGTCTGTATTGCAGTTTTCATCGATGATGGCTTTGACGTCTGCATTCAACGCCACGGGATTTCCTCTCTGCAACCTTTGTCAAATTTAATGATGGTTGAAAAAGTGTTCCAGTATATTGGAGGCATTGATATCCATTCTTCACTATAGTAAATATGTCGGATCTGTGATGACGATCTGGTACTTGAATATTGTAGACAGATGATGACGATCGTTAACCTTGATATATTGTTAGAACAAGATGTGATGACGATCTAAGCTGTTAACCTTTGATATATTGTTAGAAACAAGATGGGATGACGATCTAAGCTGTTAACCATATATTGAAACAGTGATATCTAACTGTTATGATATATGTTAAACAAGATGTGTGACGTCTAGTGTTAACTTGATTATTAGAAAATGATACATGCTTAACCTTTGATATATTGTTAGAAACAAGATGGGATGACATCTAAGTACCTTTGATATTTGGAACAAGATGGGAACGTCAAGCTGTTAACCTTTGATATATTTAAAACAAGATTGATGAGATCAAGCTTTACTTGATATTGTTGAACACGTATGTAATATTGTAGACACAAAATTACCGTAAACAATTTTTATTTGCTAGTTTTTATAGACTAAATATGTGGTTTTCTGTCTTGCAATTTCTCTTCTTTTTATGTGTGCCCTGAAAATGGTTGTTTTGTTACAATGTGACACATTTTACAACTAGGCTTCGATATCCCAGCCATTTAGACCGACAGATTCGTTTTCAGCACAGCAGTTTGTGAAAAGGTTTTGCAATGTCCTGATTGTAAAATAACATTATTCACCTTGCCAGATTCCAGTGACTCAGCCAATATCTAGTGCCGTCACATAGAGATAACGTAGGGATCAGACTTATGTTTTCTCATTGGTAGTCCAACTTACATATAATGATATGCTTGATCTCATTGGTAGTCCAACTTACATATAATGATATGCTTGATCTCATTGGTAGTCCAACTTACATATAATGATATGCTTGATCTCATTTAACTTACATTTAAGTAGAGAAACATTATAAATTTGGAATACCGTGACTTCGTAATTAACAACAACGGAGAATGCACAAAAGAAGTCAGAAGGAGACTAGTCCTGGTATTTCAGAGTGTGATTAGCATGAAGTTTTATTTTTGTGCCAGGACATGAAGGTGAAAGGGGGAATGAACGTGTCGATAGGCTTGCAGGTATGGGTGCTGTACAAAGTGGGCGAGCAATGGACCATGCTGATATTATAAATACCTTAAGGGAGAGAGGGCGTGTACATGATTCTTGTAATAGTGGTGAATCTACAACACTAACCAGACTGCAAGAACTCCAAGTCAAAGTGTGGTGTACCTAGACAAGAACGATTTGCTGGTAGCCACAGAAGAATAGTAAACAAACAAAGAACCGGTGTCGTTAGTGGCCACACACTGAGGAAATACTGAAGGGGACATCGGAGCACTTATGGACTAATTGATTTGACGTGCAGTGATGATGATCCGATTACTAAACTAGACCAACTGGCATTACACAAGCAGGAAAACAAAATTCACACTTTTGAGAACATGTATGTTTCCTGTGAAAACATGTGGATGTGAGTCATGGACACAAACATTACAAAATAAATTGAATCTTTTGAATCAAATTGCTTAAAAAAATTTAGCAAAACACGTAATCACAAAGTACTGTAGTTTTACAAATTACAAAAACAATGACAAAATACAGCAACGTTTCGACCAACAACGCCTTTATCAAGCAAACGAACAACAGGAGTGACAAATTTTAAAAACAAATGGACGACCAAAAACACGTTTTTAATGAAAATCTGGAAATAAAAACGAAAAACTGGGAATAAAAACGAATAACGAAATAAATGTAACACAAAAAAACACACATAAAAACTAGAAATAGAACGGAAGAGAAACAATGAAACATCTAGTAAATATATAACTTGAATACATGCAACATATACCCATATAGATTACAAGGCATGGGAAGAGAAAGTACTAAGAAGCATAGGAATGTAATACGTTGAGCCCACGTGGTCGCAAGGTACCATACAAAGAAATCAACCGATTCTCCAGAGCAAATCGACTGCGATCATCCGAGGAACACGATCGGATGGCTGTGACCTGGACATCGTGAGCTCCTAAATGGCCAGTATCATTTAAATGGGTGGCTACAGGGTCACAGAGCATTGGCGTATGTCGCGCAAGTGTTGGGCGAATCGGTCACTGAGCCTCTTGCCTGTCTCGCCGATATAAGCCTTGTTACACCGCTTACAGATAATGGCATAGATAAGATTACGGGACTCGCATGTGAACCCATCGTCAATACGAAATGTGCCTAAAGGAAAAGATACAGTACGCGTCTGTATCACATAATCACACGTGTTACAACACCGACGGCCACACTGAACAGTGCCAAAATGAGTCTGGATATTGGACTTAAGGCGACTGTGTACCAACATACCCTTAAGACTTCTGTCCTGTCTGTAAGCCACCAAAGGATAGTTGAGGAAGACAGAACGGGTCACAGGATCTGACTTAAGGATAGACAAATGACGGAATGAAACATTTTTCACCAGTGAACTATGGGGTAAAAAAAAGTAAAGGAACCCTTTCATACCTGGTGGTATATAGGTCAATACAGTGTTAGGCCTGTATTTTCATTGACCGTCGGCACACGATGGGTGATGTGGTCAGCATCACGCCGGCCGCCTTCTTTCCCAGTGCATGTCTGGTACCCAGTTGAGGCTGGGTCGACCTGAAAGCCGTAGCGGTCGGGAAAAATTCCACGCGCACTGCGGGAACTGAACCCAGACCACCAGCCTTGAGAAGCGAGTTCACTAACAACTACGCTACCGCGGCTCTCGAACTATGGGGGTGGAAAGTTAAAATAAGTTTTATTCTGTCAGAGTTAGTGGTCCTATGCTGGCTGGTGAGGGCCTGCTGGTGAGTGATTTTCTGAACTCGATGCATAGCCCAGACAAGCACCCTCTCCGGGTATAGGCGCCTGAGAAAGAAATCGAGCATCTCGCGAGCTCTCTCAAGAAAATCATCGTCCTCGCTACAAAGGCGCAAGAGCTGCGAGAATGGCAAAGAGTCACGACAAGCCGGGGATGGGAAGAAGTATAAAGGAGAAAACTATGTGCATCAGTACAATAGGCTTGTAATATACTGATGTAGTGATAGTGGATAGGCGTATGGAGATAGTAATGTCAAGAAAGTTGACACAAGTAGTGGAGATGAGAGAAGTAAAACGAATAGAAGGGTTGAAAACATTAATGAAATTAATGAAGCGTGATAAATCGGCTTCAGGCATAACAGTAATGCCAATACAGTCATCAATGTATCTGTGATAGACAGACGGTAGAGGGCCATCCTATGTAGTCCATACTAGGTGTTCAAGATGACCAATGAATAGACAAGCATAACTAGGTCCCATTTTAGTACCCATGGCAACCCCACTGATCTTCTCAAAGAATTGTTCATTAAACTGAAAGGAGTTAAGGGTGAGAACTAGTTCCGCAAGACGAAGGAGAGCAGAAGTTGACACAAGTAGATTAGTTCTCCTATCGAGAAAGAACTGGAGAGCTTTAAGGCCGTCAGGATGAGGTATAGAAGTGTACAATGAGCACACATCAAGGAGGAAGAGACGGTAGGTTCTCTCGGGTAGCAACTCAACGGAAGAAAAGACAGACAAAGCGTGGTTAGTATCTTTCAAAAATGACGGGAGTGTGGTGACTATGGGATTAAAGATACTATCAAGGAATTCGGAGATGTGTTCCGTAGGGTAAGAGCAAGCAGAAACGATAGGCCTACCGGGATTGTGGAGTTTATGAATTTTGGGGAGCATATAAAAGGCGGTTTACCCAAACAGCTATCGATCACACAGAGTGATGATGCACTAGTAGGAAGGTCGTTCGTGGTAATTAAGTTCTTAATGACTCAACGAACCGTATTATTATTAGACAGTGGCATAAGTAGGGCTGGTTTTATAAAACTGAGTGTCACACAGTTGGTTCTGACCTTCCTGAAGGTAAAGATCTTTGCTCCAGACGACTATAGCTCCGCCTTTGTCGGTGGGTTTGATAACAATGTCATCACGTCGACAGAGGTGTGATAGAGCACGAAACTCCGACGGTGACATGTTAGAATGACTTAGGCGTTTGGGGTGGAGCAGTCCAATATCATGTGAAGTATTGTTGATGTAGAGATCAAGAGCGTTAGAAGCACCAGGTTTGGGTGTCCAGTCATGTTTACGAGTAGAAAACTTAGAAAACATACTCGTGTCAGGACATTGGTCAGTGTCAACCTGGTTCTGAAAGTGAAATTTCAATCGCAAGCCACGGTGAAAACGATTCACATCTTGATGAGTTGAGTAGAGGTCAATGGTGGGTCGGAGAGGAACAAACTTAAAACCCTTACTTAAAACAGATCTCTTGTTGTCGGATAATGGAAGGTCTGGAGGAATGCAAACCACCTGTGTGGGAGAAGAAGACCGTAGTGGACAATTGGAAGGAGTGGTAAAGGTACAGGGCGAAGAAGGTTAAGTTTTTGTTGGTGATGGGTGCAAAGAATTCATACAGTTGTCTGTTAAGAACATGGATAATGAAACAAATAAAGGAGTAAAGTAGCATATTGTTAGAAGTGAGAAGTCGTAGACGCTGAAGAAGTTGGGACTGGGAGGAGTCTAAGTCAGACAGAAGATGTGTATTATTAGCAGCAATACATCGCATACGCTGTAGAGCACACTTAGCTTCTAACTGTTGTAACATGCGCTGCTCCTTAGGGTATAATGGTCCTGCAGATGGGTGAAAGTTAGAAGTAAAACCTTTGGGAATAACCCTAAGTCGCTGACATGTAAAAAGAAAATTGCGATGAGAACAAAAGCGGGTTTTTTTTAATGTTACCATGGCAAAACTAGTAGCCGTAACACGAATATCGGTCGGCAAGAAACTAAAGGAAATAGAGATATAGTGTCGAAGAAAATTCAACATGTACTGTAAGGAAGGCATAATAATAGAAAAATCAACACCAGTACAGCTATTAAGCAGATTAGTGGGGTTGCCATGGGTACTAAAATGGGACCTAGTTATGCTTGTCTATTCATGGGTCATCTTGAACACCTAGTATGGACTACATATGATAACCCCCTTCCGTCTGTCTATCACAGATACATTGATGACTGTATTGGCATTACTGATATGCCTGAAGCAGATTTATCACGCTTCATTAATTTCATTAATGTTTTCAATCCTTCTATTCGTTTTACTTCTCACATCTCCACTACTTGTGTCAACTTTCTTGACATTACTATCTCCATACGCCCATCCACTATCACTCAATCAAGTGCCATGCCTGCCGGCGTAGGCGATCATGTCTCTCCACAACTCTCTTTGCTTGGTGCATGTAATCAGTTCTGATGTCGATATTTTGTCGAACCATGATGTCAGGCCATCCAACATCTTCTCCTCTGTCTTCCACGATCTCTCCTTCCTGAATTTTACCTGTAGTCACCAAATGTTCTAAACCTTCTCTTCGCATTATATGCCCGAAGAACCTTGATTGTCGGATTCTTATTCTTTTGATAAGGTTTCTTTGTGTGCAGGCCTGATTTAAAACCTCCACGTTTGTTTTCTTTGCTGTCCATGGAATTCTCAACATTCTTCTGTAAAACCACATCTCTGTGGCTTCCAATGATCGTATTGATTGTTTGTTCAGTGTCCATGATTCGCTGCCATACATAGGAATTGGTTCAATAAAAGCATTGGAGTACTCGTTTTCGCAGTGTCATTGGTAGTGAGTTCACGCATAGTGTGTTCTTCATTTTCATAAAGCTGCTTTCGTTTGAGCTATTCTACTCCTAATCTCTGTTGTACATCTTCCATCTGGTGTTAAGAATGTTCCTAGATACTTGAATCGATGGACTTGTTTCAGTGTTGTGTTATTTATTTTGATATTGCATGTTGGTGTTTCTTGTTTCTTGGAGACAACCATAACCTCTGTTTTCTTTATATTCATGCTTAATCCTTTCTTTTCACTTTCTCTCACTAGTATGTCTATCAAGTCTTGCAGATCGTGTTCATTTGTAGCCATGAGAATTGTGTCATCAGCGTACCTTAGGTTGTTTATATTTTGTCCACCGACTGCTATTCCTGTCTTTTCTTCTATAGATCTCATGATGTTTTCGCTATATAAGTTGAATAGGTCTGGTGAGAGTACGCACCCTTGTCGTACTCCTAACTGTATCGCCTGATAGATTCCAATCTTACTCTCTAGTCTAATGGCTGCGGTTTGTTGCCAGTACACATTCTTGATCAGTCTAAGATCTTTACCATCAATATTTATACTTTCTAACATGCTGATTATTTCTCCATGTTTTACTTTATCGAAAGCTTTCGCGTAGTCTATGAAACATAGGTATAAGTCCAACTTCATTTCTATTGATCTTTCCATTATTGTTCTTATTGTATATATTGCGTTGTTTGTTCCTCTGCGTTCAACAAAGCCACATTGTTCTTCCTTAACTTCTGGTCTTATTTTGTTTCGTACCCTTCTCATAATAATGCTGAAAAGTAGTTTTGTTACGTGACTCATGAGGCTGATTGTGCGGTGTTCTTCGCATTCTATCGTTCCTGCTTTCTTTGGTAGTGCTATAAAAATGGATTGTCGTAAATCTTTGGGTACATATCCAGTGTTGTAGATGTCATTGAATAATTTTGTTAAAACGCCTATGCCCAATTCGCCTGTTGCTTCTATTTCTTCTGTTGTTATGTTGTCTGGTCCTGGGGTTTTTCCTTTTTCGTGTGTCTTATGGCATTGATAACTTCTGATGGAAGTATTTGTGGTCCTTCATGGTTGTAATTGATGTGTATTTCTTGTCTGTTATCACTGTATAAGTCCTTAATGTACTCTGTCCATCTTTCTATTTTCTTGTCTGTTTCCATCAGGATATCTCCCTGCTTTGATTTTAAACATCCAGTAGTTGTACGTTTACGTCTGCCAAGTAAGTTGTCTACGTTTTCGTATATTGATTTGGGGTTTTCTTTGTGTTCTGTTTCGATATGTTTGCATTTTTCATTTAGCCACTCTTCTTTTGCTGTTTTACATTTTTGTCTTATCTCTTTATTGATTCGATCGTATTCTGCTTTATTATGTTTGTTTTTCCTTCTATTTTCCATTAATTCCAAAATGTCTTCCGTCATCCATTTCTTTTTTGATCCGTTGACATGTTGTGTGGGTTAGTTCCTTTGACGTTTGTTGGATTGATTCTTTAAGCATCTGCCATTGTTCTTCTATTGTTTCTATTTTTTCCATAGCGTTATATCTGTTTTGTATAATGTGTTTAAATGAGTCTTTCACTTTTGTGTCAGTCTTGAATGTTGAGGAGTTCGATATGATGTTTCTTGCGCCCTCTTTATCTTCTTCAGTTTTATTCTTACTTTTCCTATCAGTAGTGTATGGTCACTGTCGCAATCTGCACCTGGTCTTGTTTTTATATTTAGCAGGCCATTTCGAAATCGTTTATTTATCATAATATAGTCAATTTGATTGTGTGTGTTGTTATCTGGACTTCTCCATGTCCATAGTCTTCTCGGATGATGTTTAAACCAAGTGTTGCCAATTATCATGTTGTTTATTGTTGCCCATTCTATCACTACATCAGTATATTACAAGCCTACTGATGCACATAGTTTTCTCCTTTATACTTCTTCCCATCCCCGGCTTGTCGTGACTCTTTGCCATTCTCGCAACTCTTGCGCCTTCGTCGCCTTTGTAGCGAGGACGATGATTTTCTTGAGACAGCTCGCGAGATGCTCGATTTCTTTCTCAGGCGCCTATACCCGGAGAGGGTGCTTGTCTGGGCTATGCATAGAGTTCAGAAAATCATTCACCAGCAGGCCCTCACCAGTCAGCATAGGACCACTAACTCTGACAGAATAAAACTTATTTTAACTTTCCACCCCCATAGTTCACTGGTGAAAATGTTTTATTCCGTCATTTGTCTATCCTTAAGTCAGATCCTGAGACCCGTTCTGTCTTCCTCAACTATCCTTTGGTGGCTTACAGACGGGACAGAAGTCTTAAGGATATGTTGGTACACAGTCGCCTTAAGTCCAATATCCAGGCTCATTTTGGCACTGTTCAGTGTGGCCGTCGGCGTTGTAACACGTGTGCTTATGTGATACAGACGCGTACTGTGTGTTTTCCTTTAGCCACGTTTCTTATTGACGATGGTTTCACATGCGAGTCCCGTAATCTTATCTATGCCATTATCTGTAAGCGGTGTAACAAGGCTTATATCGGCGAGACAGGCAAGAGGCTCAGTTACCGATTCGCCCAACACTTGCGCGACATACGCCAATGCTCTGTGACCCCTGTATCCACCCATTTAAATGATACTGGCCATTTAGGAGCTCACGATGTCCAGGTCACAGCCATCCGATCGTGTTCCTCGGATGATCGCAGTCGATTTGCTCTGGAGAATCGGTTGATTTCTTTGTATGGTACCTTGCGACCACGTGGGCTCAACGTATTACATTCCTATGCTTCTTAGTACTTTCTCTTCCCATGCCTTGTAATCTATATTGGTATATGTTGCATGTATTCAAGTTATATATTTACTAGATTTTTCATTGTTTCTCTTCCGTTCTATTTCTAGTTTTTATGTGTGTTTTTTTGTGTTACATTTATTTCGTTATTCGTTTTTATTCCCAGTTTTTCGTTTTTAGTTCCAGATTTTCATTAGAAACGTTTGTTTTTGGTCGTCCATTTGTTTTTAAAATTTGTCACTCCTGTTGTTCGTTTGCTTGATAAAGGCGTTGTTGGTTGAAACGTTGCTGTATTTTGTCATTGTTTTTGTAATTTGTAAAACTACAGTACTTTGTGATTACGTGTTTTGCCAATCAAATAGTTTAACTGCTGTCTCATCTATTTTGTGATTATTATGAAAAAAAATTAGAACACCATAGACAAATTACGGGAAAATATAGACTTCCTACAAAACCTAAACATCTTGTAATATTGACTCATAAAAAACATGTCTCGGAAACTCAAATATTTTGTTCATATTAAGCGTCACATTATTTTAAAGATAATAGTAATGGAAGGCATGTTTCCTTAACGACGAGGTAGAGAATGACCAAGACAACGGTGGCAAAACGATTGAGAATTTTCCAGAATGACTGGGATGAGAGCAACGTTCTGCAAAGAACTAGTCACATAATGATCTCATTTACCACAAAACTAAAATACTAACTATACAAATTGTTTTGAATAGTTTAATTCTCAGAATATACTAATAAATACAAAACAAAGACTAATCAACCGATGAGAGACTCTATTTAAAACAAACATGCCAACTACCTATTAATGCTAGAATGTAAATTACAGTGGCTACTTGCTACCGGCTGCTGACTACCATAGACATTCAAAAAGTAATGTCTCGAAGTAATCAATATTATATCCACACCACAAAAACCAACAAACAAACGCTAAAGTTGTATTGACCATGACCTCAGAAGTGACCCCAGTGCTATATCCAGGTCATAATAGCCGGCAAAAGTGGGAAAACATAAAGACAGATTAACGGAGAAATGCGAAAACTCGATTGATAACTAAGAAACAGTTTTGTGATACTTTACAAAAAATGGCTGCCAATTTAGTAAATTGGAGAGAGTTTGTTGCTGCCCAATAATACGTCACCAGACGTGACAGTCATTGATTGCTTCGCTCGTCTCTGTTCAAGAACGAGTTAATGGATGGGCTGTGCTCACAATATGAAATAACTTTGTTTCATTTCCTTTGACAAATATATGCTGTTTAGAACTGTCAAAGTATTGATATTAATACAAACTATAACTGTATCAAGGAGGCAGAGGACAACAGAGAGAGAGAAATTGTGGATAGCCTGATTGCATGGCACGGGAGAGCGTTAACATCTGAATTGATAGCAAACACCAGAGACAGAGATTTGTGAAGATACATGATCGTCTATGCCAGCCGGCACGGCATCTGATGATGAGTATGGTACCAAATGATTTGGTAAAGTTCTAAAAATAAACAAGTTACCTGTCCCATGTTGTCGTCAAAGAGATCAAGTATGGCGCTGAGAGTCTCTCCTATCTTGTCCAGTGTCTGAGACAATGTCTCAGGTACACATCTATTGTACAGTGATACCCTTTAGATGTAAACAAGAACAGGTGAATGGATGTGACCTAATTCGCATCTTCAATGTTTTCATATCAATTCTGATAAATGTATTTAAAAATCTGAATGTATGTATTACTCTTCATCACCTAGTAGCTTAGTGGTCCGGATTCAATTTCACAGTGGGCTTGTTATTGTTTTCCGACTTAATAGCTCTCAAGTCGACCCAGCCTCAATTGTCTACCAGGAAAAACACTGTGAAGTAAAGGTGGCCGGCGTGATGTTGACCACATCACCCATCGTGTGCCAACGGTCAATGAAAATACGGACCTAACACCGTATTTCCCTTATCACCACGTGGCATGAAAAGGGTTCTTTGACTTGTTTCTACTATCTAGTAGCTTATTATGTACAGAATGTTATCACTATAACTGTTCTACTATCTAGTAGCTTATTATGTACAGAATGTTATCACTATAACTGTTCTACTATCTAGTAGCTTATTATGTACAGAATGTTATCACTATAACTGTTCTACTATCTAGTAGCTTATTATGTACAGAATGTTATCACTATAACTGTCCTACTATCTAGTAGCTTATTATGTACAGAATGTTATCACTATAACTGTTTCTACTATCTAGTAGCTTATTATGTACAGAATGTTATCACTATAACTGTCCTACTATCTAGTAGCTTATTATGTACAGAATGTTATCACTATAACTGTTCTACTATCTAGTAGCTGTCTATGTACAGAATGTTATCACTATAACTGTTCCTACTATCTAGTAGCTTTCATGTACAGAATGTTATCACTATAACTGTCTACTATCTAGTAGCTTATTATGTACAGAATGTTATCACTATAACTGTTTCTACTATCTAGTAGCTTATTATGTACAGAATGTTATCACTATAACTGTTCTACTATCTAGTAGCTTATTATGTACAGAATGTTATCACTATAACTGTTCTACTATCTAGTAGCTTGTTGTACAGAATGTTATCACTATAACTGTCCCACTATCTAGTAGCTTATTATGTACAGAATGTTATCACTATAACTGTCCTACTATCTAGTAGCTTATTATGTACAGAATGTTATCACTATAACTGTCCCACTATCTAGTAGCTTATTATGTACAGAATATTATCACTATAACTGTCCTACTATCTAGTAGCTTATTATGTACAGAATGTTATCACTATAACTGTCCTACTATCTAGTAGCTTATTATGTACAGAATGTTATCACTATAACTGTTCTACTATCTAGTAGCTTGTTGTACAGAATGTTATCACTATAACTGTCCTACTATCTAGTAGCTTGTCCTGTACAGAATGTTATCACTATAACTGTCCTACTATCTAGTAGCTTGTCCTGTACAGAACGTTATCACTATAACTGTCCCACTATCTAGTAGCTTATTATGTACAGAATGTTATCACTATAACTGTTTCTACTATCTAGTAGCTTATTATGTACAGAATGTTATCACTATAACTGTTCTACTATCTAGTAGCTTATTATGTACAGAATGTTATCACTATAACTGTTCTACTATCTAGTAGCTTATTATGTACAGAATGTTATCACTATAACTGTTCTACTATCTAGTAGCTTGTCCTGTACAGAACGTTATCACTATAACTGTCCCACTATCTAGTAGCTTATTATGTACAGAATGTTATCACTATAACTGTTCTACTATCTAGTAGCTTATTATGTACAGAATGTTATCACTATAACTGTTCTACTATCTAGTAGCTTATTATGTACAGAATGTTATCACTATAACTGTCCTACTATCTAGTAGCTTGTCCTGTACAGAATGTTATCACTATAACTGTCCCACTATCTAGTAGCTTATTATGTACAGAATGTTATCATTATAACTGTTCTACTATCTAGTAGCTTGTCCTGTACAGAATGTTATCACTATAACTGTTCTACTATCTAGTAGCTTATTATGTACAGAATGTTATCACTATAACTGTTCTACTATCTAGTAGCTTGTCCTGTACAGAACGTTATCACTATAACTGTCCCACTATCTAGTAGCTTATTATGTACAGAATGTTATCACTATAACTGTTCTACTATCTAGTAGCTTATTATGTACAGAATGTTATCACTATAACTGTCCTACTATCTAGTAGCTTATTATGTACAGAATGTTATCACTATAACTGTTCTACTATCTAGTAGCTTGTCCTGTACAGAATGTTATCACTATAACTGTTCTACTATCTGAGCTAGCTTATCCTGCCTGTACAGAATGTTATCACTATAACTGTCCTACTATCTAGTAGCTTATTATGTACAGAATGTTATCACTATAACTGTTCTACTATCTAGTAGCTTGTCCTGTACAGAATGTTATCACTATAACTGTCCTACTATCTAGTAGCTTATTCTGTACAGAATGTTATCACTATAACTGTTCTACTATCTAGTAGCTTGTCCTGTACAGAATGTTATCACTATAACTGTTCTACTATCTAGTAGCTTATTATGTACAGAATGTTATCACTATAACTGTTCTACTATCTAGTAGCTTGTCCTGTACAGAATGTTATCACTATAACTGTCCCACTATCTAGTAGCTTATTATGTACAGAACGTTATCACTATAACTGTCCTACTATCTAGTAGCTTGTATGTACAGAATGTTATCACTATAACTGTCCACTATCTAGTAGCTTATTATGTACAGAATGTTATCACTATAACTGTCCCACTATCTAGTAGCTTATTATGTACAGAATGTTATCACTATAACTGTCCTACTATCTAGTAGCTTTCATGTACAGAACGTTATCACTATAACTGTTCTACTATCTAGTAGCTTATTATGTACAGAATGTTATCACTATAACTGTCCTACTATCTAGTAGCTTATTATGTACAGAATGTTATCACTATAACTGTCCTACTATCTAGTAGCTTGTCCTGTACAGAACGTTATCACTATAACTGTTCCACTATCTAGTAGCTTATTATGTACAGAATGTTATCACTATAACTGTTCTACTATCTAGTAGCTTATTATGTACAGAATGTTATCACTATAACTGTTCTACTATCTAGTAGCTTATTATGTACAGAATATCATTATAACTGTCCTACTATCTAGTAGCTTATTATGTACAGAATGTTATCACTATAACTGTCCTACTATCTAGTAGCTTATGTATGTACAGAAGTTATCACTATAACTGTCCTACTATCTAATAGCTCATTTGACGAACGTTATCAACATACTTCCACTACAAATAAGCTTATCAAAGAATTTATCACTATAACTGTCATACATGCTTTGTACAGAATGTACACTAAACTCAACTATCGGGAGCTTATTTTAAAGAAATAGCTAATAGACCTGACAGAATTGTTTCCTAACCTAGATGAAGAAATCATATCATGTCTACATCTAGAGCTTGTCCTGACAGATTACACTATAAGTTAATCTGCATTAAAAATTAAATAACAACAGGTTGCCGTGATGATACATCCTGATAATGTCCAATCAGAGCATTATGTAAAACTTATCACTATACTTCCACTATACTATATGAAATCTGCAAATAACTCCTACTATCAGTGAAGATTATTATGTCAAATTTTTCCTAATAAGTTTGTCTATTGTAATTCCTGGCGATGTGATCACTTACTGTTCTACATCAGTACTTGTCTGTACAGAATGTTATCACTAAATGTCTATATAGAAGCTATAGAAGAAGAACATAACGTATTTAGACTCCGACATGCATAGATCACTATCTTCACACTAGAGCTATCCTGTAAGAAGTTCATAAATTTCTACATCGAGTTTAATCATTACATTATATGTTTTTCTAGAAAGCGTCTGTACAGTTTTCACTCGTCCTACAGCTTTGCAGAAGTATCAATAACTGTCCACTATCTAGAGATTATCAACTATCACTAAATGTCCTCTATCTAGTAGAATGCCTGCAGTGTCAAGAACAGATTTCAGTAACTCTGACTGAGTTCCACTATAACGCACATCTAGTAAACAAGTACAGTCTTATCCTAATGTCCTACTATCAGTAGCTTGTCTGCAGAAAATGCACATAACTATATGCTATCATATGGTTGATAAAATTAGAAGAATGTTATCACTATAGCCTTTAGTTCATCATCAAGATATTCAAATGTATCACTAAACCTTCTCCATAGTATTATGTACAAATTGGTTCACAATAAACTACCACAAAAATTAGTTACTTATAGTGTACAGAAATTATTCACTAAACTACACATCTTAATATGTCAAGAGTTTTATCATATAATGTTCACTATCAGGTAGCCTTATAATTACAGAAATCTATCTGTCATCTAGTAGCTTTTATACAAATTTTTCAAATATATGTCCAATTCATCAGAAAGCTTATATTAAGATTTATAACTCTGTGATTCCTAGTATTAATAGGCTCATTGAAGCAACATGCAACATAGCTCTCACAAATAAACATCAAAGACAATCAGGTGAGGAATAAATGCTGTAGAAGAACAACAAACAAGATGGCAGAAATTTAAGACAATACTAAATAGACCGCAACCAGAGATTGTTCCCAACCTAGATGAAGAAATCACCATGCCCACACTAGAAGCTTCCTCCGAGCCATTCACACTGGAGGAGTTGAAATCTGCCATTAAACCATTGAGAACCAAAGGTTGATGATAACATTCTGGAGAAATCTCAAAGCAGCAGATGATAACAACTTACAACATATACTCCAACTTATAAATGAAATCTGGCAAATGAATCCCACCACAACAGTGGAAAGATGGTATTATTTTCAAATTACCTAAAAAAAAGGAGATTTGTCTGATTGTAATAACTGGCGTGGGATCACCCTACTGTCAGTGCCAGGAAAACTTTTTGTAGCATGTTACTCGAGAGACTGAAAAGTCTATAGATGAAAGGCTAAGAGAAGAACAAGCAGGGTTTAGACCAAAACGAGCATGCATAGATCACATCTTCACACTAAAAGTAATCATTGAAGAGTTCGTAGAATTTCAATCGAATTTAATCATCAACTTTGTTGATTTTCGGAAAGCGTTTGACAGTATTCACCGTCCTACGCTTTGGAAACTACTCAAAAACTATGGTTTGCCTACTAAATTCATCAACATCATAAAATCCTTCTACAGTGAATCGCGCTGCAGTGTAAGAACAGATTTCCGTAACTCTGACTGGTTCCCAGTGGAAACAGGAGTGAAACAAGGCTGCGTCTTATCGCCAATGCTCTTTGGAATAGCAATTAACTGGGTCATGCGAAAATGCACCAATAACGCAAATATGGGCATCAAGTGGGTTGATAAAATTTTAGAAGACCTTGATTTTGCCGACGATATAGCCCTTTGAGTTCATCACATCAAGATATTCAAATGAAAACAAACCTTCTCCAAAATATCTCAGGACAAATTGGTCTCCAAATAAACACCACAAAAATTGTTGACCTTAACAGCAGTACAGAAAATATTCAACTAAAAACTACACTCTTGAAAAAGTCAAAAGTTTTACATACCTAGGGAGTATGATGTCATCTACGGGGATACAGCGCCAGAAATTCCACACAGAATCGCATTGGCATCAAGTGCTTTTAACAAATTGTCAAATATATGGAAGTCCAATTCACTCAGAAAGCACTTAAAATTAAAGATCTTTAACTCTTGTGTGATTCCAGTATTAACTTATGGATGCGAGAGTTGGAAAGCAACAAAGCTCTAGAAAGAAAATTAGATAACTTTGAGAATAAATGTCTTAGAAGAATACTGAACCTCAAATGGTCAGATTTCAGACCCAATACACAAATAAGACAAGAGACCAAGCAAGAAAATGTATCAAATTTTATAAGAAAGCGCCGCTGGAACTACATCGGCCACACACTTAGAATGGATGAGAGAAGACTCCTTACCAATCCCTCATATGGACACCAGAAGGAAAAAGAAAACGAGGAAGACCAAGAGAGACTCTGCGTAGAACCATCACCAGAGAAGGCTCAACGATGGGCCTAGTAAACATTAAAGACTTAAAGCAAATAGCAACGAACCGCGAGACATGGAGAGCTATGACCTCTGCCCTATGCGCCGCCCACAGGCCCAAGAGGAAAGACTAACTATCTAATAGCTTATTATGTACAGAATGTTATCACTATAACTGCCCTTCATCCTCTCTCTTTATTATACGCAACATGTCCTACTACTGTTAATGTCATGTTTAAGTTATTGGTGATTGATTGTTGAAACAACATGATAATATTTCGGACAACTCATATGATTACTCAGTGTCCCCCCAACAGATATACGGACAACTCATATAATTACTCAGTGTCCCCCCAACAGATATACAAAATTATATATCTTGTGGATCTCTTGGTTTGCTGGTTAAACTCACTCAATATTCTACTCCTTAAGCATCCAGTTTTGATTGTACAACGTGTCATTGTAAACTTCTTAAATTGCTTGATACTTTCAGTGACTTCATCTAACAGGTGGTCGTTTTGAGCAACAAAGGAAGCCCTCCGGTCCATCTTCAGCTCTCCAACATCGATGATGTTGACGCAAGCATGCCTCTATTTACTTACCAAGAACACGTCCATTTTAGGACAGTAGATCTACGTAAATCACTAGAGGCTGAAAGCATTGATAGACGTCATCCACTGATACATCAACCTGCAATTTTTATCTTCCCAAACATTGACTGAAAGTTGGACCCAATAATGGCCCCAGGGAACTGAGTCCCAGAAAACTATTGGAGTTCAACAGTAACTGTCTGAGTCTACATCCTACTACTGGAAGTAGTTGTCCTGTATGACACGTGTTCCTGCTAAGAAAATCCAGCCCGATTTTTACCACGATGCAATGACTCATCGGTATACGCAACATTTTCAGCCACTGCATTAACTGCTATAGTCCGTTCAAATTGTCATGCCCACAGATAAAAATGTGTATCTTTGTAACCATTTGATTAAATAGCTTGAAAACTTGCATGTGAACTACACATGTTCCCGACGCTACAAAATATATATTTGCCATTCAAACAATCATACCATCTAGAAGTTGCCTTCTTCGTGCTATATATTTAACGCGTCCATTGGTATAGTTGTAGAAAACTTATGTTCACAGCCATTTAATACATTGATGACAAAAATAGCAACATTCAGGACGAAATACGTGGGGGGGGTTAACGATTTTTGCATTTCCCGGGCACCAAATCAAATCAGGGTTGACCATGGTATAAACAATTGACGTCATACGTGCAACACGGAACTTTTAGTTAATGGCGTATATCGAAATTCGTGTGAACCTTCATTTTTGTCCCTGGGCACGCAGGAGTTAGGCGTAATGAACGAGCTGATAGATTGGCTGGCTTGGCCATAATATCAGAGGAAGCTTCCATGGATTGAAATGACATTTTTCACGCATTGAGTCTTTCCGAACAGAGGAGTTTCAAGGCTGTGAATCCCACTCGCTGACCAGATTGAAAGAGATGTGTGTCCATATTGCTGCAGCCCGAAAAGAACGACATACTAAATATGCAAAGAGGTTGATTAATCAACATCGAACTGGCGTGTTGGGCCGCTGGACGCTGCTGGATTTGCTAGAGATCGGACCATGACATGTCCGGAGTGCTATGATGATAGTCCTCATATAACTGATAACTGATAACTGATAGTGTGAAGCTATTGGGTCATATTGTTGACTTCTCAAAACAGACTCTGCTACTGATATAACATTTCAAATGAGTTTGAAGTTACAATGCACAAAGTATCATTAATACTATAAGCGCATTTCCGGAAAGAAGTACATATGGGTCATCTGTATCACAGTATACAATACAACACCAATTGTCAACACCAACAGTGGAGATGGAAAGAGTGGGGGAATACAAGCACTGAGAGAACGCAGAGACACAAAAGTGATGACGCAGGCAGAAAAGTTTCTGAGTATGCCAAGCCAACCAATGGAAAACAGATTCCAAAATCTAGCATTGGAGCGGCTGAAAAGAAGCAGCTTTATTCATCAGGCCAAAAGACTGAATAGGCAAACCTCAGACCTACCAAAAGTTGGCATTTCCCTTAAGTCTGTGCCAGAGCAAACCCCTTGGAGAGAGGAGACTGAACCAGAAGTATGTATCCAGACAGAAGTGAAAGGAATATTCGACAAGGATGAGCAGAACAGCATACAACGCAAGACAGTCACTCAGTTTACTTGATGAAGAATACCCACATGACCTCTGGGTTCGGGTATACACGGATGGGTCAGCAGAAAATGCAGTGAAGAATGGAGGAGCAGGAGTGTACATAGAATACCCAAACAACGCTAGAGATGCGATTAAAGTACCAACGGGGAAATTCTGTCACAACTATGATGCAGAAATTCAGGCAATCAAGGTGGCAACTAAGAAACTGTTGAATACCAGACTCGATCCTCAACCTGTTGTATTTTTGACTGATGCAAAATCAGCACTCCAAGCACTCCAGTCCAGAAAATTGCCAGGTCTAAAGACCCTACTGTCTAAATTGTCCAAGCATCGCAGGGTCGTCTTTCAGTGGATACCCTCTCACTGGGGAATACCAGGAAATGAAACAGCAGACCGATTGGCCAATGAAGGTCCTGCAGGAGAGCAACCGGATGTGCCAGTTACCTACCACCAAAAGAAAAGGACGATTAAATCAATGAGAAAGCCACATATACCAACACAAAACGATTACTATAATATGAGCAGATTGGAACAAGTTGTCATTCTGCGCCTTAGAACAGGACAAAATCGGAGCCACATGTATACAAAATTCAAGATTGGCAATTCAGCCATGTGTACATGTGGACAGACAAACCAGACTGCAGAGCACATATTTCAAGAATGCCCCGAATATGATACACTGAGGCAAACTCACTGGCCTAACGAAACAACACACGACAGAAAACTACACGGACCTCTGTGTGAGCTACAAAAGACAGTGAAGTTCATACAAGAGACAACATGGAATATATAGACATATTTCAAGCGAACGAAAGGAAGGAAGGAAGGACAGTATACAAGAACCAGAGAAAAGAGCTATTTTATTTTAGTGATACCTCCCTACACACCTACATTGTACCGAAAAAGCAGCGATTTGAAAAGAACGTCTACAAGTAGCTTCGCCATTGCCAGTCCCAAGCCTGGACGTGAAAGAGGGATGGCATTATGACATGGAAGCTACGTTTAACTGTAAGGTAAATTACTTAAAAGCAATAATACAACTATGTCTACATTTCCTGTTTATTTCATGAATCTATTGCAAATATCAACATTGGCCCCCATGTATGAGCTAGAATGAAACGCCTTTGAATGCAACTTGTCATCAAATGTCATATTGGTGCGTTTGCTGTAAAAACTAAAATTCTGTATCAGACTCGCCAATTATGCCGCCAACATTAAAGGAAACCGTTATATTACAAAATCCAGGTTTCCTATAGCAATTTCTTCCATCAGACATTTGCGTCGGCATAATTCTAAGGTTGGGTGCAAAGTTTCGCTACTGTAGAATTAATGGTTTTGTTACAATTCGTATTGGACTGTGGACATGAGTTGTTGAACAGACTATAGTTGAATTATCTTCTATCAACTGCTTAATTATCTATTTTTATTTGTTGATTAATTATTTGCAATATTTGAAATTAATTGAATATTAAATATTTTGGCCACATTAACACACCACGGCGGTTTGGAGAGAACGGTAAGGGAAGGCATGGTTCCTGGAATATGAAGCAGAGGACGACCAAGACTAGGGTCGCAGCAAGACATCAAAGAAACATTGAACATGGCGCTAGAAGAGGCCGGAGAACTTGCAAGAGACAGAGAGCTTTTCAGGCGGGCTTAGTGACTCCTTTGCATCTTCTCCGTTTTTCAATTGTAGCTTTAGTCTTCGATCCCTACTCTACTGCATTGTCAGATTGCAGCTGTGCAACATTTTCCCACAGCAATCAGGTGGAGATGAAGTAGGGTCTTTGTCAGTGCAGGATTGCAGACTCTAACGCAGGATTGTTGACTCTAGCGCAGAATTGCTGAATCTAGCGTAAGATTGCTGACTCTAACGCAGGATTGCTGACTCTAGCGCAGGACTGATTTCGTCTTCACTGTGTCTGCAATCTCTAGAGGGGAACTAGATAGACACATTAAGTTCCCCGGATGAGAAAGCTTACGTTTTTGATATTGGGACATGTGGACATGTATCTGTCCCTGCCTGGTTTCCGTCATAGTAAGTGGCTACAGGAACATCATATCGACAAAGCTTTGAACCAGAGTTTGCGAAACTCTGAAGTTGTGGCACATCAGCTATGTAATCTGGACATCTAGAAGCACAAACTGATCCAGATTTAATAGTTGGTGTTGTTCCTTCTGATATCTCTTTAATAAGGTCTGCGTTGAAGTAGAATAATTTTCTGTAAAGAAAGAGATTATGTTTCTGCTTGTTAATAAAGTGTTATTAGTATTCCTATCAAATAGTATTCCTATCAAATAGTATTCCCATCAAATAGTATTCCTATCAAATAGTATTCCTATCAAATAGTATTCCTATCAAATAGTATTCCCATCAAATAGTATTCCTATCAAATAGTATTCCTATCAAATAGTATTCCCATCAAATAGTATTCCCATCAAATAGTATTCCTATCAAATAGTATTCCCATCAAATAGTATTCCTATCAAATAGTATTCCTATCAAATAGTATTCCCATCAAATAGTATTCCCATCAAATAGTATTCCCATCAAATAGTATTCCTATCAAATAGTATTCCCATCAAATAGTATTCCTATCAAATAGTATTCCTATCAAATAGTATTCCCATCAAATAGTATTCCCATCAAATAGTATTCCTATCAAATAGTATTCCCATCAAATAGTATTCCCATCAAATAGTATTCCTATCAAATAGTATTCCTATCAAATAGTATTCCTATCAAATAGTATTCCCATCAAATAGTATTCCCATCAAATAGTATTCCTATCAAATAGTATTCCCATCAAATAGTATTACCATCAAATAGTATTCCTATCAAATAGTATTCCTATCAAATAGTATTCCTATCAAATAGTATTCCTATCAAATAGTATTCCTATCAAATAGTATTCCCATCAAATAGTATTAACATCAAATAGTATTCATATCAAATAGTATTCCCATCAAATAGTATTCCTATCAAATAGTATTTCTATCAAATAGTATTCCTATCAAATAGTATTCCTATCAAATAGTATTCCCAACAAATAGTATTCCCATCAAATAGTATTCCCATCAAATAGTATTCCCATCAAATAGTATTCCCATCAAATAGTATTCCTATCAAATAGTATTCCCATCAAATAGTATTCCTATCAAATAGTATTCCTATCAAATAGTATTCCCATCAAATAGTATTCCCATCAAATAGTATTCCCATCAAATAGTATTCCTATCAAATAGTATTCCCATCAAATAGTATTCCTATCAAATAGTATTCCCATCAAATAGTATTCCCATCAAATAGTATTCCTATCAAATAGTATTCCCATCAAATAGTATTCCCATCAAATAGTTTTCCTATCAAATAGTATTTCTATCAAATAGTATTCCTATCAAATAGTATTCCCATCAAATAGTATTCCTATCAAATAGTATTCCTATCAAATAGTATTCCCATCAAATAGTATTACCATCAAATAGTATTCCTATCAAATAGTATTCCTATCAAATAGTATTCCTATCAAATAGTATTCCTATCAAATAGTATTCCTATCAAATAGTATTCCCATCAAATAGTATTCCCATCAAATAGTATTCCTATCAAATAGTATTCCCATCAAATAGTATTCCTATCAAATAGTATTTCCATCAAATAGTATTCATCAAATTATTCCTATCAAATAGTATTCCCATCAAATAGTATTCCCATCAAATAGTATTCCCATCAAATAGTATTCCCATCAAATAGTATTCCCATCAAATAGTATTCCTATCAAATAGTATCAATGATTCCTATCAAATAGTATTCCATCAAATAGTATTCCATCAAATAGTATTCCTATCAAATAGTATTCCCATCAAATAGTATTCCCATCAAATAGTATTCCCATCAAATAGTATTCCCATCAAATAGTATTCCCATCAAATAGTATTCCCATCAAATAGTATTCCTATCAAATAGTATTCCCATCAAATAGTATTCCCATCAAATAGTATTCCTATCAAATAGTATTCCTATCAAATAGTATTCCTATCAAATAGTATTCCCATCAAATAGTATTCCTATCAAATAGTATTCCTATCAAATAGTATTCCCATCAAATAGTATTCCCATCAAATAGTATTCCTATCAAATAGTATTCCTATCAAATAGTATTCCTATCAAATAGTATTCCTATCAAATAGTATTCCTATCAAATAGTATTCCCATCAAATAGTATTCCCATCAAATAGTATTCCTATCAAATAGTATTCCCATCAAATAGTATTCCTATCAAATAGTATTTCCATCAAATAGTATTCCTATCAAATAGTATTCCTATCAAATAGTATTCCCAACAAATAGTATTCCCATCAAATAGTATTCCCATCAAATAGTATTCCCATCATATAATAGTCAATATTAGTTCAGTAAATATGTTAAATATGGGATAGCGGATAGAGGTAAACCTCTATCAAAGAAGTAAGCGCCTCCTTCCTCAGCTAGTCTTAGGCAAGGTGGAGTACCCGTTTAGCCCCTCCGCACCCACTCCTCCGGCAGGATCACATGGAAGCCATGGAGCAAGTGGTTGTTGAGTGAGGGAACAGCCGACAGTGTCAATGGTTATGGTCTCAAATCTCACAACTGTATGCAGAGGATCTCTGTAATAGAGACAATGGCTACGGTCACAGTCCAGTATGGTCACTGCCAGGAAGTAAAGCAATGGCAGACTACCTTCCAAGACAATGCCTAGAAAACCCTAACAGTAAAATGGAATAAAATATTAAACACCTAAAAACAGTATGGAACGGAACTTATAGGAAAACAAAGATCAGAATACTAAAAGCATGCATATTCCCAGTGGCAACGTATGGGTGTGAAGCCTGGACATTTCACCAGACAGTGGAAAAACAAATATGTGCTATGGAATATAAGTTTTACAGAAGAGTCATTCGTATATCATGGACAGAGAAGAGAACAAATAGATCTATCCAAAAAGAACTCAAAATCAAATAAAACTGGCTGATGCTACAAATAAGAAAGAGAAAATTGAGGTATTGTGGACATATGAAAAGACACGAAGGGCTGGAAAGACCATCATGGAAGGAGGCATACCGGCAAAGAGAAGTAGAAGAAGACCACGGAGAATATTAGTTCAGGATGTAACTGATGGTTTGAACATGACGGCTGCAGAGGCGGGACATCTGGTCTATGAGAGAGAGAGAAATTCCGGAGGACTGCTTAGTGGCAAAGCTCTGTTCAGGACAAGCTATTTAATGATGATGATGAAATATGTGAATTTACAGACTTCACTAAACTGGATACTAAGGCTCGACGATAGCAAAGTGAAAACGCGCTGTGCTGGCGACCATCCGTTCAAGGCCAGCTTGGGTCAAACATTGTCAGTGTTTACGTGATTGGACTACAAGAAACCCAGTTACTTTACTTGGAGATCTAATATACACCTTCAAGTCGGAGTGAGGCTCACATGAACGGCGAGGACTGGTTTTTAGTTACTGAACCGACGTCACAGTACTTCATGAAAACCATTAGATGCTTAATCTTCCCAAACAGATGTTGAAGGTTATGCATATTGATAGTTCCAGTAGCTTGCTGGTTAAACACATCCCTTTCATTGCCCATTAAACATCCAGTTCTACTTTTACAATGTGTAATTTCAACGATCTTCAAGCAAAAATTAGTCAGAACGCCATATTAGTCGCGATCACTACATACGAAATTATTGCGGGAAAATGTACCAAAAAAATACAACATTAAAGTAAATGTTAATATTTTTGTGAAATGCTTCCTGCTTTGACATTCTTCTCTTCTACAAGTCATTCATCTTTAACTTTGACTTTCTTCTCGACTTCTGCAAGTCATTCATCTTTAACTTTGACTTTCTTCTCGACTTCTACATGTCATTCATCTTTAACTTTGACTTTCTTCTCGACTTCTGGAAGTCATTCATCTTTAACTTTGACTTTCTTCTCGACTTCTGCAAGTCATTCATCTTTAACTTTGACTTTCTTCTCGACTTCTGGAAGTCATTCATCTTTAACTTTGACTTTCTTCTCGACTTCTGCAAGTCATTCATCTTTAACTTTGACTTTCTTCTCGACTTCTGGAAGTCATTCATCTTTAACTTTGACTTTCTTCTCGACTTCTACATGTCATTCATCTTTAACTTTGACTTTCTTCTCGACTTCTGGAAGTCATTCATCTTTAACTTTGACTTTCTTCTCGACTTCTAAATGTCATTCATCTTTAACTTTGACTTTCTTCTCGACTTCTGGAAGTCATTCATCTTTAACTTTGACTTTCTTCTCGACTTCTGCAAGTCATTCATCTTTAACTTTGACTTTCTTCTCGACTTCTAAATGTCATTCATCTTTAACTTTGACTTTCTTCTCGACTTCTGGAAGTCATTCATCTTTAACTTTGACTTTCTTCTCGACTTCTGCAAGTCATTCATCTTTAACTTTGACATTCTTATCTGACTTACTAAAGTCTTTCCCATTTTAACTTGACTTTCTTCTCGACAAATAACTAAGTCATTCGTGTAACTTTGACTTTCTCTGACCTATAAATCATCATCTTTAACAAATCTAGTAGAGTTTGTCAACTAAAACAGACATCCGTTTTAATAGTGGTATTTCTAAAAAAAAAATAAACTTAGCAATGATTAAGATGATAATACTTGACTACACATAAATATAGTAAAAGCATGCATCTTTCAACAT
This sequence comes from Arion vulgaris, assembly GCA_020796225.1. NCBI lineage: Eukaryota > Metazoa > Mollusca > Gastropoda > Stylommatophora > Arionidae > Arion > Arion vulgaris. The sequence goes on along the minus strand of CM036763.1, from coordinate 33,465,037 downwards.
ATATTTTAATTAAGGAGACATAACCTAAACAACACAGTTTAGTTGTACCATTAAACATGTCCAGGAAACGTGACAACTGGAATTGATTTGACTTGTATCATCATCATCATCAAGTACCATGCCGGTTGACATAGGCGATCATGGATTTCTACAAATCTTTGTTTCAGGTGTTTGCTATCATCTCAGATGCTGACGCTCTTCCATGCCATGAAGTCAAACTATCCAATGTTATTGCTGAATTTTGGTGGTAAATACACAACTATCACAGATTATGTATATATTTAAACATGGCATGTTTCTCACTTGAATCCTGTCATGTCCTGTCCAGACTGAGCTACCCCAGGAATAGGCCTGTTCTTCTGGTTACACACGTTTCCCCAACTGTCAGTTCCGTAGAAAAGTAGTTGGGGATTCCCCTTATCAACAGCGTAATAGATAACGTAGCCCTTAAAGGAATAAACAATCATTGAAATAAATACACGAACAATTAAAGATAGCACGAATATGAGACCTTAACAGTGAGAAAAGTTGTTATATATAATACTTTTAGAAGACCGAACGGGGGCATTACAAGACAGGCACTGTTTTGGAACCTGCAGGAAAAGAGGAGTAGGGAAAGGCCTAGACAGACCTTGAGATGAGAGCTGATGGCTGATATTAAAATGATAGGTAAAACATGGAAAGAATTGGAAGGAATGGCAGGAGAGAGGAAGAGCTGGAAGAAGTTTGTTGAAAACGTGTGCTCAATTTATATGTACACAAACTTAACATTAATAATTAATAGTAAATAAAAAAAACTCTGTTGGTATCTGAACTGTAACATAAATTATCACTTCCAAGTCCGTATCTTATGTATGAACAGTATACAGACAAATGTTTTAGCATTTCAAAGAATTACAACAATATTTACTTAAGACATGGACACGTTAAAACAAATCGACATGAAGACGAGGACAACTGCATTATATAAATATACCAGGCCACACAGGAAACCCAAGAATAGAACTAGAAACACGACATCCCGACACTGTCGATCTCTGATTGGACCTTCAAACTTTGAGTCATGTTTCGATCCGACCTGAAAACTCAGAAACAAAAGCATGCTTAGTTAAGTCAAACACCTACGACAACGTACATATATATCTATATATAAGTGTGGGTTTATGTGTGTGCGTGTGTCTGTGAGAACGTATGTGTGTGCGTGCGTGTATGGGATGTAACGGAACCTGTTATTGTCCTGAGTTTAAACTGTATTCTAGAAGATGGACACCTCCAACGTCTGTACCTTTTCTCAACTCCTATCTTGCATAAATTGACCTTCCGCTGCTTAATATTTAGTTATATGTCTAATTGAGGTTCCATCCATTTAGCAATATCCGCGCTAGTTTATGAATTCCTTGATGTGAGAAAAGTATACATTCGCCTCCATGCTATTTATTTTACAGATTGTTATCCATTTATCCGCTCTTAAGTGCGTTTCAAAACTCATGCCCATGTTTGAAATTCTGTAAGTCCAGTACCCTTTAACGTAAAGAGGTGATATTTTGCTTGTGCTCTATTAATCGTCATGACATTGCAAAGAAATAATTGCAATGAAAACAAACAGCAGGTTTTCACTTTAGCTTATATGCGGTATACAAAAAACATCAAACATGAACCAGACATACATTTGAAACGCCTAGAGTAGCTTTATTGTTGTTATTGGGGCACAATTTTAAAAACCTCAATGCTCACGTGTTTTTAGTGTTTTCCCGTTATTTACCGGAAGACCAAAAGTGTTTACAATTGAATGGACAAGTTACGTTTGGTTTTTCGAAGATCATTTCAATAGCCTCATTCCTTTCAGCGACGTACACAATGTAGGGTCTTTACAATAAGTATAAGAGTAAATTTTGTGACACTGCAAAGCATCACAATGAAGATGTATCAATATTTTTTTAGAGAAGCTAAGGGTGGGAGCATTTCTAACCCTGAGCAGAGGACAACGTTCGTTTTGGGAGTAAATCGACGTACATTCAATCGCTGGATCCAAGACTTTTCACGTACATGTGCAATGCAACCAAGAACGCAAGATAGAAAGAAAGTCGTAGATAGTTTTGGTATAGAGCTTATTCGAAGAGAATTGTGTCGAATGTTTGAGTTGAAATAAACAGTGACATTAAGGAAATTAAAGATGGGGCTTAGAAAGAACAGCGACATCGATGTGTCAAAATCTACATTATGGAGAGCTGAGAGGAAAGGAGGGGGCAGGTTTCAAATTTAGAAAATAAGTTGGTGGAAGAAACATTATCTGTAAGAAACCACATCTAGTTGTGATGAGAAGCAAATATTTGCGTGAAGTTAGAGAAATGCGTCGACAAAGCTATGACATTGTGTATTTAGATGAAACATGGATTAATGCTCACCACACCAATGAAAAGAGAATGGCAGTCATCAGATGGAACGATTAAGAGATTAGTAGGCCTACCAAGTGGCAAAGGGCAGCGTTTCATAATTGTACATGCAGGTAGTAGACAAAATGGGTTGTTGAAGAATGCTCAACTCTTATTTGTTTCGAAAACTGCCGATAATCAGGACTGCCACACAGAAAAGAACTGTCATATATTTAGAGAGTGGATTGAGAAACCTATTCTGTCATCGCCCGAGTGGTTATCGGGGCCCAAATTTGGGGTGTAAAGAATAGAACCACTGTTACCTGCCACGCATGTCGTTAGAGGCGACTAATGAGATTTGGCTGAAATCGGATGCATGTGTCCGCTAGGGAATGCTAACCCGAAACAAATGCTTGCAGAAAACGGATGCACCAGGCCGTAAGGCGCATAACATGGTGCAACGACCCTCACAATGAGAAATGGGATAACGGATTTTACGGTCGCCAATCTGCCTCGAAGATTTAACCACGCAGTAAGAATGCCAGACCTACCATCCCGAGGGTGGCCAAAACTTACTGCTGGAAGAGGTCGGCACTAACCGGGAAGCAGAAATCATAGAAATTATATCCTACAGAACTGTCCCCAGTATGCAGACTTGAGAAGAAAGAGGTGGTCCACTTACACTAACGTCCAAGACAAACTGTATGACGTGGCTGATAATCTGAGGCAGACGGCTGCCTTTATTAGAGAATCCGAAATCCCAATCTAGTGAGAATCCAGAAGAAGAATACTTCCGACATTAGATAGGCCCTCTTGTCTGATAATGGACAATGCATCATACCACAATGTAGTGGCACAAGAAGACAAAGTCCGACGTCGTCTAGTAAAAAATATGCAATACAGATGTTTGCATGAGATTGTCATCAATGTACACAGCTGGTCATTTTCAAGACCACCACAATCATCCTGACCTCTTAACATGACAACTATATCGAAATGAAGGTACAAGTTGAAGTATAGTCATTTCTTTTTGTATGAATTCCACTCTCGCGATAAAATGTGGATACACCTATGACTTATCAAAAGTGTTAAATTTGTTATATTTCTGTAAATTCTATTTTGTGCTACCAAAATAATTATTAGGTAGTCAAAGATCAAAGAAAATTGCCGCTTCAGTAAAACGACTGTATCTACATAAATTTAAAATATATATTCGTAATCTCATTGGAAATCGAACACCACATGCAATATTACATTGTATTTCATGCAAGGGTTATTGAGATATTAGAAGAAGTTTGTGGGCACGAGATTTGAAACGCACTATAGATAGTTTATCGCTCTAAAAAGCAAGCACTTATACACTAACTTCACCAATATTGAGAGATTCAAATATACATGTGATCTCAAAGAAACATATCAGAAATAGCATATGACACTTACACTATGCTACCAGTCTGAGACATGGACACTATTTCAATCAAACGTCTGTAAACTCACAACTGCTAGATACGATGTATACTGAAGAACATTAAAAACGCCGCACTAAGATAAATACTGTTGCTGAGAGGGTAAGCAAAAAAAGTGTGGGAATGTATTTTCCCCGTGTTTGTCATGAGGTAGAGAGCGAATGGCTGCTGGAATGGAAAGTCAATTTTCAAACCCACGGGTTTGTGTACAGACTACAAGAAAACAATAAAAGTTACGCGTGCAACACGATTCCCAACAGCTAGGACCTTGGAAGTGTGTAGGCGTTGTGGCAGTATACTCGGTATACAAAGGCCGTTGAGACAAAACACCCGGTACATGTGCTTACAATGCCACGACTATCGGAAAATGACCGCCAACGAGCCATTGGTATGTTGTCTACCGGAATGAGCTCAAGGACCATTGCCAGAAGGATGAATTGCCACCACAGCACTATTGTACGTCTCAATGAACGTTACGGAGCCACTGGCAGTGCCTGGGATAGACGTCGGAGTGGCCAACCATGAGTTACTACCCCTGCGCAAGATCGCCATATTGTGCTCAGTCACTTAAGGAATCGTTCTCTCCTGGCAAGTCGAACAGCAACAGCAATAGTGGGTAGACGTGGGCAAGTCTCTCAAATGACAGTCATACGACGACTCAGAGATACAGGCCTTACTGCAAGACGACCTTATGTTGGGCCAAACTTGACTCACAGACATCGTAAGCAGCGCCTGCAATGGGCAGAACAACATGTCAGATGGACTAGACTGCAGTGGAATGCTGTCCTATTCGCAGACGAGAGCAGATTCAACCTATCCTTTGCTGATGGACGTCTGCGGATTTGACGACGGTGTGAAGAGCGCTTTGCAGATGCGTGACTTTGCAGATGCTCTTACACGTGAATGGGACTTGATTCCACATAATTTCTTTCACAGACTTGTGCATTCCATGCGGAGCCGCTGCCAAGCTTGTTTGCAAGCACACGGTGGGCATACCAGATACTGAGGATAGTGTGAATGAATTTTTTTTTATTGGTTGCATTTTTGGTGTTCTCCCGTGCCTGCACAAAATGCAATTAATTTCATAACAATCAAATGTACAAATTAATTACCATCATGCATTGAAATGAAAATGAATAAGGATTCCAAATATGTAAGCTTGTAAACACTTATATTTACATTTAACACTCTGTTCCTGGATTATACAGGTGGTGTGTTATTAATGTGCTTCAGTGTATAAGAAAAGTTGCCAACATGACCATCAACGATAGTATTAGAATCGAGACTAACTGGCAGAGGGCTAGAAACATTACACTATGCAACATTCATCGAGAAACAGAATATTAAGTGGTTTGTGTCACATCGTCAAAATATAAGAGCATTAAATAACTGCACAGTTGCTATACCAACGTAGTTCTTCTACAACAGTATTTTAAATGATATTTCTCTTGTACCTTCATACGTTACATAGGGCTTGTCAGTAATTTCTCCAAATCGCTCTATCCTGGGCAACTCGTTCAATCTCCTGTATGGAATTGAATCTAATAGTGCTTGCTACTCTCAGTAAAATTCGTTTCAGTGTTTCCAAAAAGCGTCCATTCATTTTTGAACCACTTGCCTCTCCCTTCAATGCTTGTTTTGTGATTTTTTAAAATCATTTCTTCTCAGAGTAAGTTCAACATATCTCCATCTTCTCTTTCTGGCCAAACATTTTTCTGATGTTATCACTTCTTCTGAATTCGTTCTATTTCATTTTCATTATTTTTCGCAGACATCTATTTTCAAATGCATTCAACTTACTTTCTATATCTTTAGTCATTTTCCTACTCTCGCTGGCATATGTTAGGATTGATACAACATTTGAATTGAAAGCTCGTAATTTAGCTCTAAAACTACTTGGAGCTCTATGTTTTATTTAGACTATTAGACTATATTGCTGACAAGTCAACACATAATTTCTTCTTTTTTTTTTTTTTGGTATTTACCATGCATCATACAATCAAAATTACTACCTAAATATGTGAACTGGAGAACTGTTAGTGAACTCACTTTTTAGACAAGGGACCCGGGCTTATTTCGACAGTGGGCGTGGAATGTATTTCCTACCGTATCCCCTCTCAAGTCGATCCAGCCTCAACTGGGTACCAGGAAAAGCACTAGAAAGTAAAGGCGAAAAGCTGTATTGTGCCGATGGCGAATGAAAAAATACGGACATAACACGGACCTAATATACCTCGAGGTATAAAAAAGGGGTTTTACTTTTTTACTTTAAATATGTGAACTGCTTTGTTATTGTTATCAGTTGGGATTCCAACGTGATATCTGCATGGACCTGTTATTCACCCTAACCACATATGTCTTCATTATATTTGTCACGTCATAGCTTATCAACAGCATTAGGGCTTACAAAAAGATAGTGGATCGATCACAATAAACTCATTGCAGCTGCACGGAATGACTAATCAATGGCAGCCATCTTGAGATGGTTCATCAACTATTCCTCTCCCCGACGCTTAGTGGCAATAGTAGCAGCCTATAGATATATATGATACTAGCAGGCTGTCAGTTTTCCACCACTCTTGTCTTCGCAGAATCTTGGGAATCTTTTGGCCAGTAAAAATATCCAATAACCAACTACTCCAAGACACAAGACAAGAGGCAATGAATGACATACTCAAAAGAGAAGATGGAAATGGCTCGGACATGTTATGAGAATGAGACAAGAAATGCCTGCAAGGATAGCCCTCACTTGGACACCAGAGGGAAAGAGAAAGAAAGGCAGACCACGGACAACATGGAGGCGCATGATGGAAGAGGAACTGGACACCGCATCTCTGACGTGGGGCTCTGCGCTGAAGGTTGCACGGGACAGGAGAGCATGGAAAGTCCTTTCTGAAGCCCCATGTGTCACTAGGCATGACGGGATTAAGTAAGTAAGTAATAGATATATATATATATAGATCCAGGGGCTGCTCGCCATTAAGGGCATGTGGAGCCCGGCCAACCGAAAATATTGAGTAACGTGTACTTATTGTTTTATAGTCCGTTCAACAACTCATGCCCACAGTCCAATGCGAATTGTAGCAAAATCATCTATTTCACAGTAGCGAAACTTTGCACCCAACCTTAGAATTATACCGACGCAAATGTCTGATGGAAGAAATTGCTATAGGAAACCTAGATTTTGTAATATAACGGTTTCCTTTGATGTTGGCGGCATATTTGGCTAGTCTGATACAGCGTTTTAGTTTTTACAGTAAACGCACACATATGACAATTGATGACAAGTCTCATGTAAAGGCGTATCATCTCAGATTATACATGGGGGCCAATGTTGATACTTGCAATAGTCATGGGAAATATAGGAAATATAGACATAGTTGTATTATTGTTTTTAAATAACTTACATTACAGTTAAAGTTAGCTGCCATGTCATAATGACATCCCCCTTTCGCGTCGAGGCTTGGGATTCGCAATGGCGGAGCTACTTGGAGACGCTCTTTTCAAATCTCTACTTCTTACATTGTGCGTGTGTTAACATATGTTGTAGGGGGTATCACTACAATAAAATAGCTCTTTACTATGGTTCTTGTATACTGTGGTAAGCCTGTACACTAAATTCAAAATAGGCACCAACGACCTGTGCCCTGTGGCTTGGCGAGTATGACAACAGAACAAATCTTACAGAACTTTCCCCAGTATGCAGACCTGAGAAGAAAGAGGTGGCCCACTTACACCAGCATCCAAGACAAAGTTTATGGCATGGCTGCTAATCTGAGGCAGATGGCTGTCTTTTTAGAGAATCTGAAATCCCAATCTAGTGAGAACGCAGAAGAAGAAGTATACTGTGGTACAGATGACCGATATGTGCCTGGGGTCAAATGCGCATAGCTACAACGCCGCGCCAGGATTAGTGAACTGGCACTAATCAATAAGCGGAACGGGATTGAGGGAGAGCTATTCTGGCGTGGGAAGGGATGCAGACGTAGTCCCATTGGATGAGATCCGCCCGCAACACAGACGAGCGGAATCTCAGACTGACTATTAATGCATGTCTCTTCCGGCCGATGGGAAAAGCTGATGGAATAACCATAAAGGTATGATATGAAGAAGATGAATCCAGAGAAGAGACGTGGGCCCATGTGGAGCAAAACTTGGGCCCGAGATGAGTTGCATGTGGGCCCATATAGGGCGAAACTCGGAGCGATGTTGTCGGGCTCGAGTTGAGCCCAGTGTCCGGACAGCCTAGAGCTGGTAAAAGTGAGCACGGTGAGAACTGATGGAAATGGTGGTGTAGGCACAAGGAAAAAGCTAGCACGCATGCGGACGATGCGCGGGTGGGCCCACCGGTGGGTAGACGTGCACAGCGCTGATGGTAAGGGATCGTGGCAGGCGTAGGGGTGAGTGGGCCACCCAAAGTTGCAAAAAACTGGACAGCCCAGCAGATACTTGAATCCAGTGCGCGTTTCCGCTCGTAGCGAACTACTACTGCCTTGTAGTTAGATTGGGGACATCAAGTCTAGCGGAGCAAACCGTACACAACACTGGACGGAAGGAAAACCAAGTAGTTCACAAAAAGACCGGCAAGCTGGCCAGATGATGCTCGACAGCCCGGGAGGGTAGGTCGTCTAAGGGTCGTCTAAAGAAAATAGCAACTTGCTAAATCTTGCAGGTTGGCTGGGGACAGTCAAAGGTTGACGGAGAGCGAACCCAGTAAACGCTGGTTGAAATCGGACACGTCGCCGAAGGACAAGCACTAGAGCTCCAAATGGTACTTAAGATTGTAACGTAAAACAAGCTTTCTTGGCAATGGCTGTTTATATATCACAATAAGAATGATCAAAATGGCCGAAACAGTACAACGGAGATAAAGAGAGATAGATATATGTGCCTATTTGCGGAACTGCGCGTATAGTATTAATGTCACTTTTTGCATTGTAACTTCAAACTCATTAGAAATGTTATATCAATGTTTGTTTTGAGAAGTCAACAATATGACCCAATAGCTTCACACTTTTTATAATTTCGATATACGCCTTTAACTAAAAGTTTGTGTCGCACTTATGACGTCAATTAATTACAATGTTCAAGTCCGAGTCTATTTGGTGCATGGAAAATACAAGAATCGTTAAATAACACTATAGATTTCGTCTTGAATGTTGCTATTTTTGTCGTCAATGGCTGTAAACATGAGTTTTCTTCAACCATACCAATGGACGCGTTAAATATATAGCACAAAGAAGGAAACTTCTAGATGGTATGATTGTTTGAATGGCAAAAATATTTTGTAGCTTTCAAGTTATTTCATTAAATGGTTACAAAGACACACATTTTTATCTGTGGGCATGACAAGTTGAACGGACTATAGTTGATCTTCGTCTTCATAGATTAGACTTTGGTCGTCTGCAAAAAGTAAATCGTTGATTTGATTATTTAAGTGGTCGTAGTGATCATTGTCTATGTCAATACGGTCTTTTCCTCACTGTAGCTAATCAGTATCCCGTTGAAAGTAATAATTATGATTAAATAATGTCTAAAATAATAAGTACACGTTACTCAATATTTTTGGTGGGGCCGGGCACCACTGGGCCTTAATGACGAGCCGCCCCTGAACTAATCTTAAGTTATCTAGAGGCTGTGGTCAAATGTGACCAATAACAGCAGCTAATGAGCGAAACATCATAACGACAGAGATGAGGTGTCTTAGAAGAGCTGCAGGTGTGACAATAAGAGACAAAATTAGAAATGAAGAAATCAGAAGAAAACTGGATGTGAAACCAGTTATGCAATTCATAAAAGAACAACAGATGATTAAATGGTTTGGACATCTGACAAGAATGCCCTGGTGTCGCCTAACACGAAAATCCACACAGGAAAAGTATAATGAGTACAAAGCAAAAGAAAGACCACGCAAAAGATGGAGCGACGGCATCAAGAACAGCCTTACGAAATGAATATCAGCTTACAAAGTGCCTTAAAACAAGCTCTCACAAGATCACCACGCCTTCCCCCATCCCCCAACCAGTCTATAAAGAAGTAAATGGTGAAAGAAAAGAAGAAAGAAGAAGAAGAAGATTGTACAAAAGTACCCAATTTTCTTTCGTACAATTGACGTTGCAAACTGAGTTGAGTTGATCAAAACTCTCAAAACATTTTTAACAATAACAATGTTACAAAGTACTATAGATTTATAAAATACAAAAACAATGACAATACACAGAAACGTTTCGACCAAATTGCCTTTATCAAGCAAAAAATACAATACAAGTGAAGAATTTCACTTCTTTCACAGTACACTACATATAGAGTGAAAATCGTGGCATATCCTTTACAGGATGTAGCCTTCAACCAAAGCAAACGAGTCATTTTCTACGTTTACTGCAGAGATTATATATTACAAAAAATATATTATATATTACAAAATCTCCTAATATGTATACTACGCGTGGTCTCATTCACAAGTTCGTGGTTTGTTGTCATGGGGGTGACGCATGTTCAAATTACGTTCCAGACAATGTTTTTTTTAAACAATCTTCTCTAGGCGCTCATGTCGTTTGATGTGTCCGAAATATTTAATTGTCCTTGATTTTGTATTATTTAATAGCTACTCTCTTTAGTATCAAGCTGTTGCTGGACAGAAGCATTTGTTCTTTTCCTGAAAGGGGTAATAACTTCGAGGAATAGACAAATAATAGTAAATACTCCAAAAATCTTGATTTTTCCGAAATTTTTGCGAGCCCCACCAAGAAAAATGACCACGAGCCGCCACTGTATAGATCGTATATTGTAATCAGTTCCTATTTTTTTATGACTTTCTCTGTGTTTGTGTGTTATCTGGTACGAATTTAGCGTTCTTTAGATTTCTTGTTACTATAAGTTAGTCATAATTTGGAGTGGTTTCCACTTCCTTTTGCAGCTGCTGGTAGAACTCACCCATTTATTATAGTCCGTTCAACTTGTCATGCCCACAGATAAAAATGTGTATCTTTGTAACCATTTAATGAAATAACTTGAAAACTTGCATGTGAACTACACATGTTCCCGACGTTACAAAATATTTTTGCCATTCAAACAATCATATCATCTAGAAGTTTCCTTCTTTGTGCTATATATACTGAAGCACATTAATAACGCACCACCTGTATATTCCAGGAACAGAGTGTTAAATGTAAATATAAGTGTTTACAAGCTTACATATTTGGAATCCTTATTCATTTTCCTTTCAATGCATGATGGTAATTAATTTGTACATTTGATTGTTATGAATAATTGCATTTTGTGCAGGCAAGCGAGAACACAAAAATACAACCAATAAAAAAATTCATTCACACTATCCTCAGTATCTGGTATGTCCACTGTGTGCTTGCAAACAAGCTTGGCAGCGGCTCCGCATGGAATGCACAAGTCTGTGAAAGAAATTATGTGGAATCAAGTCCCATTCACGTGTAAGAGCATCTGCAAAGTCACGCATCTGCAAAGCGCTCTCCACACCGTCGCCAAATCCGCATACGTCCATCAGCAAAAGATAGGCTGAATCTGCTATCGTTTGTAAATAGGACAGCATTCCACTGCAGTCTAGTCCATCTGACATGTTGTTCTGCCCATTGCAGGCGCTGCTTACGATGTCTGTGAGTCAAGTTTGGCCCAACATAAGGTCGTCTTGCAGTAAGGCCTGTATCTCTGAGTCGTCGTATGACTGTCATTCGAGAAACTTGCCTACGTCTACCCACTATTGCTGTTGCTGTTCGACTTGCCGGGAGAGAACGATTCCTTAGGTGACTGGGCAATATATGGCGATCTTGCGCAGGGGTAGTAACTCGTGGTTGGCCACTCCGACGTCTATCCCGGGCACTGCCAGTGGCTCCGTAACGTTCATTGAGACGTACAATAGTGCTGTGGTGGCAATTCATCCTTCTGGCAATGGCCCTTGAGCTCATTCCGGTAGACAACATACCAATGGCTCGTTGGCGGTCATTTTCCGATAGTCGTGGCATTGTAAGCACATGTACCGGGTGTTTTGTCTCAACGACCTTTGTATACCGAGTATACTGCCACAACGCCTACACACTTCCAAGGTCCTAGCTGTTGGGAATCGTGTTGCACGCGTAACTTTTATTGTTTTCTTGTAGTCTGTACACAAACCCGTGGGTTTGAAAATTGACTTTCCATTCCAGCAGCCATTCGCTCTCTACCTCATGACAAACACGGGGAAAATACATTCCCACACTTTTTTGCTCACCCTCTCAGCAACAGTATTTATCTTAGTGGTACGTTTTTAATGTGCTTCGGTATATTTAACGTGTCCATTGGCATGGTTGAAGAAAACTCATGTTTACAGGCGTTTAATACATTGATGACAAAAATAGCAACATTCAAGGACGAATTCCGTGGTTTTTTCAACGTTCTTGCATTTTTCATGCACCAAATAGAGTCGGTCTTGAACATGGTAATTAAATCACGTCATAGAATCGACACAAACTTTTAGTTAAAGGCGTATATCGAAATTATAAAAAGTGTGAAGCTATTGGGTCATATTGTTGACTTCTCAAAACAAACATTGATATAACATTTCTAATGAGTTTGAAGTTACAATGCAAAAGTGTCATTAATACTATACGCGCAGTTCCGCAAATAGGCACATATATCTATCTCTCTTTATCTCCGTTGTACTGTTTCGGCCATTTTGATCATTCTTATTGGGATATATAAACAGCCATTGCCAAGAAAGCTTGTTTTACGTTACAATCTTAAGTACCATTTGAAGCTCTTGTGCTTGTCCTTCGGCGACGTGTCCGATTTCAACCAGCGTTTACTGGGTTCGCTCTCCGTCAACCTTTGACTGTCCTCAGCCAACCTGCAAGACAGCAGGTTTCTATTTTCTTTTAGGGTGTCGATCCTTAGACGACTTACCCTCCCGGGCTGTCGAGCATCAGCTGGCCAGCTTGAAGGTCTTTTTGTGAACTACTTGGTTTTCCTTCCGTCTAGTTTTGTGTACGATTTGCTCCGCTAGCTTTTGATTGTCCCCAATCCAACTACAAGGCAGTAGTAGTTCGCTACGAGCGGAAACGCGCACTGGATTCAAGTCTCTGCTACGCTTTCCACTTTTTCTGCAACTTTTGGTGGTCTGCTTACCCCTACGCCTGCTACGATCCCTCACCACCAACGATGTGCACGTTTATCCACGGGTGGGCCCACCCATGCATCGTCCGCATGCGTGCTCGCTCTGTCCTCGTGCCTGCCCCACCATTTCTATCAGTTCTCACCGTGCTCACATTTACCAGCCTCTACACCCCTGTTTCCCAACGTGGGCACGCCCACAGGGGGCATTTTCATCGTTTAGGGGGCAATGGACTCGTTCGGAGTTTAATTAATATTCATGATGTTGCAAAACCGATATATTGGCTTTTGGATGTCTGTTGACAAAACTGAATGTTCACAATTACTTTACTGAAGTTTAATAAGTCTTCAATAAGTGGAAAGTACTCATATCTAGGTACATTTTTACCTCCTTTCAACAAAGCTTTGAAAACGGGAAAGCATGTGTTATTGTGTTAAAATCGAGTCGTATTTAAAAAAACTGTAATGTGTCCGTCATTTGCCAACCTTGTCATGAAGGCCAAAATGAGTTTATATAGTGCAATCTTGAGTATGTAATAGTATTGGACAGAGCCACGTGTATCATATTTCCGCCACAGAAAGCAGGTCCGAAGTTTGATTTGGCTTGAAATGTTAGGTACGATGGGAAAAGGAACCAAGAAACATCAAGGTGGTTTGACTCAATTACAAGTTATGGACCATTAGTCTGATTACCAGAGTAATGGATACTCAATGTACAGCTGGATTATACAGGTGTCTTTATAGTATCATTTTGTAGTTGTATAGTTAGCGAAGGAACATTTATAAATGGATTACAGTAGAATGTTATGAGAATGTTATGTCTTGTTTTCAATGTTTAGCGACAGATTGAGAAGGCGTGGTTGGGATATACATTTTTAGACAATGACAGAAGAATGTCGTTAGTCGAAGTAAAATGAGTCTTTTCCAAGAGAGTTGGAGATGTGGGAAATCGCAGTCATGAGAACAAAGTTTTGGAATAGTAAAGTAATAGAATAATCACCCATTTATATACACGATGGACTTTAAGAAGAGGGAATAATAGAGCAGATAGAGAGCCAAATACAGAACAGCTTGTGAGGAAACTAGAATAAAAATAGAGAACTAGACACAGAACAGCTAAAGTACAGGACTGTTAGGCTAGATTATACGAGAAAAGCAGAAGAGAAGATATAACTATTGGAGGTTAGAATTTATCAGAGCTAATTAGAAGAGAACACCGCATACTTTTTCAGAAGAGCAGATTTGACCACATAAATGTGAGTATAAATATTGTAAATGATTTTTTTTCTTCTTCAAATAGTCATGCTACAATAATTGAATTTTCTCAAACGTATAACATCTGATGTGAAATATTATTATATTAATGTATTCCACATTAATGTCTTTTATGCCAACAATGCTTGACCAACGAATCAATGAAACGAGATCGTCTTGAGGCGCATTTGAAGGCGAAACATAGTGCTCATATTAATTCAGATTTGAATTACTTTCAACCTTTAAAGAATAATTTTGAAAACAGAGCAACATTAAAGACCCTGTTTACTGCTCATACTGCAACTGTCAATCGTAATCTTGAGGCTAGTTATCAAATTTCCTTATTCATTGCTAAATGTGGAAAAAACCATACTATAGGAGAGAATTTAATCAAACCATCAATATCATCATTTCTAATCTTTAGTGGACCAGGCAAAAGTCATGTTTTTACAAGCGCTGTCAATCGTTTTGATAGATCAAATGCCACTTAACGTGGCGGAATGTAAAAATGCATCACTTGGAACGAACTTAGCGTGGCGCATGGTCCACTAAGGTTTAAAACGGTTCTGAAAAAAGATGACAAAGAGGTGAAAGTTATGCCACTCGGTAACTATACTGTTAGCAATAGAATAGACGAAATGAGTGAAGATATTGAAATACAACCTGTTGAAAAACTGAAAACAAGAAAATTCTTAGTGCAAATGGATGAATCAACTTTGAGAGACAGTGTTGATAAGTAGTATTGATAACTTACGCAAGATATACTGATAATGGGGATTTTGATGAAAAAAATGTTGTTCTGTAAATCATTAGAAAGCACCCCTACTTCCAAAGATGTATATAATTAGCTACAAAATTACTTGTATGTCAAAAATATACCAATGAAAAATATAACATCTTGTGCCGCAGATGGTACTAATAATATGATAGGCAAGAAAAATGGCTGCTTATATTTGCTGAAAGATGAGAATCCAGAAATTCTTCTTGTGCATTGTGTTATTCACAGGGAAAATGTGGTAGTTAAAAATATTTCGCCTGTTCTAAATAAAGTACTAAATTCAATTATAAAGTGTATCAATGCTATTAAAGCTAATGCCAAATGTGAGCGTCTCTTCAAGCTATTTTGTCAAAATGCAGACCATGTGAGACTTTTACTTCACACTGAAGTAAGATGGCTCTCGAAAGGAAACTGCGTGATAAGATTTATGGAACTATTTGATATTCTTAGTGATGTTTTAAGCAACAAACCTGAAATGAAGTATCTGTTAACGGTCAATGGTAAAGCATTTGTGAGTTATCTAGCTGATATCTTTGAAAAACTAAATATATTAAATAACCAACTTCAATGAACAAATAAAACTCTTGCTGATGCAAAAGCAAAGATATTTGGTTTTATTACCTTTATTGAATTATGTTAGAAATATATTTGCAACAACCATTTTGAAGAGTTTCATTGGCTCCAGAAATGTGAAGTGACTGATACCGCTATACTGATACTTGTTATTGTCGATCATCTGAAAATTCTATCGGCTGATTTAAATGAAAGATTTTCTGATTTGAAACAAATTGATTGCAGTCAATGTTAGTGAATTTGTCTGATATTTCAAATATGCAGTATCAAGAAGAACTCGCAGAAATGCACAATGATGAGTCAGTTAAAACTTCATTTAATATAAAAGGAGCGACGGCATGGCTTTGTGAGAAACAAAATCAAACATACAAATTCAACCAAATGTGCAAAAACTTATTACCGTTTCATCTTCATAAATTTAGCTAAATGGGGATTTAGTGCCATAACTGATTTGCTGCTAAAAAAACAGGAATCGGCGATGTAACACAACGTGGAGACTTGAGACTGAAGCTAACTAAATTGAAACCTTAACATAAAATCTATTTGCATGCATCAATCATAAAGAGATCTCACTAAGTGTAAGTAATAAATAGTTACATATAATTAACATAATATAGAAAAATATAAAATTTAAAAAATGATTTCGTACTTAATTTCTGTTCTCAATATATGTTTTGAAAATTTACTTACTGTGTTTCTAAACAATTTCCTAGTGTTTTTCTTCCTAAAACCTATCATTTAAGTTTCTTCAGTAACAATTCAATTTTTGGAAAATAAAATTGTGTGTGTATGTTCACATAGAAAGAGGGGGCATGGCAATTTTTAAAGGCTTTGGTGGGGCATGGCACAAAGGTTGGGAAACACTGCTCTACACTGTCCGAACACTGGGCTGAACTCAGGCCCCACCTCATCACTCGAGTTTCGCCCTATCTGGACCCACTGCAACTCATCTCGGCCCAAGTTTTGCTCCACGCGGGCCCACGTCTCTTCTCTGGATGCACCCTTCATCCCTTTATGGTTATTCCATCAGCTTTTCCCATCGATCGGAAGAGACTGCCATTATAGTCACCATGAGTTCCGCTCGTCTGTGTTGAGGCAGGGGCTCATCCGATGTGACTACGTCTGCATCCCTCCCCAGCCAGAATAGCTCTCCCTAGATCCCTATCCGCTTAGCCAGACAGAAACTAATGTCTGTTACCAGGGTCATCACGTGGAGATGGGGTAGGATCTTGATTAGTGCCAGTTCACTAATCCTGGTGCAGCGTTGTCCCTATGAGCATTTGACCCCTGGCACATATCGGTCATTTGTACCATAGTATACTTATTCTTCTGCGTTCTCACTAGATTGTGATTTCAGATTCTCTAATAAAGGCAGTCGAGTGCCTCAGATTATCAGCCATGCCATATAGTTTGTCTTGGATCCTGGTGTAAGTGGGCCACCTCTTTCTTCTCAAGTCTGCATACTGGGGAAGTTCTGTAGGATATGTTCTGCTGTCATACTCCAAGCCACAGGAGCACAGGTCATTGGTGCATATTTTGAATTTAGTGTACAGGTTTATCACAGTATACAAGAACCATTTTAACCAGTAAAGAGCTATTTTATTGTAGTGATACCCCCTACCACATATGTTAACACACGCGCATGTACCGAAGAAGTAGCGATTTGAAAAGAACGTCTCCAAGTAGCTCCGCTATTGCAATCCCAAGCCTGGACACGAAAGGGGGATGGCATTATGACATGGCAACTAACTTTAACTGTAATGTAAATTATAAAAAAAGAAAACAAATAATACAACTATGTCTATATTTCCTTTTTTTTCATGAATCTATTGCAATTATCAACATTGGTCCCCATATATGAGCTGGAATGATACGCCTTTGAATGAGAATTGACATCAAATGTCATATTGGTGCATTTACTGTAAAAACTAAAATTATGTATCAGACTCGTCAAATATGCCGCCAACATCAAAGGAAACCGTTATATTACTAAATCCAGGTTTCCTATAGCAATTTCTTCCTTCAGACATTTGCGTCGGTATAATTCTAAGATTGGGTGCAAAGTTTCGCTACTGTAGAATAGATGGTTTTGCTACAATTCGCATTGGACTGTGGACATGAGTTGTTGAACGGACTATAGTTATCCTTCATTTTACTAGTTATCCTTCATTTGTTTGAGTATAACATTTATGGCGATGTTTTTCATATGGCTTTCTTCGTGAATGATCCTCACTGTCTTGTTCATATTCGTTTGATATTGGTGTTTTAAATTTACAAACAAAGTACTATAGTTTTACAAAATACAGAAACAGTGACGATAAACAGCAACGTTTCGACCAACAAGGCCTTTATCAAGCAAACGAACAAACAGGAGTGACAAATTAAAATGAAACACAAATGGACGACCAAATACCAACGTATCTAAGGAAAATCTGGAATAAAAACGAATAACGAAATAAATGTAACACAAAAAACACACATAAAAACTAGAAATAGAACGGAAAAGAAACAATGAAACATCTAGTAAATATATAACTTGAATACATGCAACATATACCCATATAGATTACGAAGCATGGGAAGAGAAAGTACTAAGAAGCATAAGAATGTAATACATGCAACATATACCCATATAGATTACAAAGCATGGGAAGAGAAAGTACTAAGAAGCATAAGAATGTAATACGTTGAGCCCGCGTGGTCGCAAGGTACCATACAAAGAAATCAACCGATTCTCCAGAGCAAATCGACTACGATCATCAGAGGAACATGATCGGATGGCTGTGACCTGGACATCGCAAGCTCCTGAATGGCCAGTATCATTGAAATGGGTAGCTACAGGGTCACAGAGCATTGGCGTATATCGCGCAAGTGTTGGGCGAATCGGTCACTGAGTCTCCTGCCGGTTTCCCAATATAGGCCTTGTTGCACCGCTTGCAGATAATGGCATAGATAATATTACGGGACTCGCACGTGAAACTGTCTTCAACAACGAACGTGGCTTTTGGAAAAGACACCGTGCGGGTCTGTATTACATAAGCACAAGTGTTGCAGCGCCGACGGCCACACTGGATGGTGCCAAAATGACTCTGGATATTAGGCTTGAGGCGACTGTGAACCAACATATCCTTAAGGCTTCTGTCCCGTCTGTACGCCACCAAAGGATAGTGTTGGAAGATTGAACGTGTCTCAGGATCAGACTGAAGAATGGAGAGATGACGGAATAAGACTTTCTTCACAAGGGAAATATGAGGGTGGAAAGTTAAGACAAGTTTCACCCTGTCAGAATTGGAAGTTCTATGCTGGTTAGAGAGAGCCTCCTGGCGAGAAATTTGCTGAACGCGCCGCATAGGAGGTCATTTTGGCACCATCCAGTGTGGCAGTCGGCGCTGCAACACTTGTGCTTATGTAATACAGACCCGCACGGTGTCTTTTCCAAAAGCCACGTTCGTTGTTGAAGACAGTTTCACGTGCGAGTCCGTAATATTATCTATGCCATTATCTGCAAGCGGTGCAACAAGGCCTATATTGGGAAACCGGCAGGAGACTCAGTGACCGATTCGCCCAACACTTGCGCGATATACGCCAATGCTCTGTGACCCTGTAGCTACCCATTTCAATGATACTGGCCATTCAGGAGCTTGCGATGTCCAGGTCACAGCCATCCGATCATGTTCCTCTGATGATCGTAATCGATTTGCTCTGGAGAATCGGTTGATTTCTTTGTATGGTACCTTCAGACCACGCGGGCTCAACGTATTACATTCTTATGCTTCTTAGTACTTTCTCTTCCCATGCTTTGTAATCTATATGGGTATATGTTGCATGTATTACATTCTTATGCTTCTTAGTACTTTCTCTTCCCATGCTTCGTAATCTATATGGGTATATGTTGCATGTATTCAAGTTATATATTTACTAGATGTTTCATTGTTTCTTTTCCGTTCTATTTCTAGTTTTTATGTGTGTTTTTGTGTTACATTTATTTCGTTATTCGTTTTTATTCCAGATTTTCCTTAGATACGTTGGTATTTGGTCGTCCATTTGTGTTTCATTTTAATTTGTCACTCCTGTTTGTTCGTTTGCTTGATAAAGGCCTTGTTGGTCGAAACGTTGCTGTTTATCGTCACTGTTTCTGTATTTTGTAAAACTATAGTACTTTGTTTGTACGTGTTTCACTATTTACCAAGTTTTACTGCAGTCTTCCCCTGTTTTAAATTTACATTAGTGTTATGTTTGCTCTATTTTCCTCAGTAGTGTAAGTGCAACTACTTTGCTGTGTTGTCAATATTTCCATCCAGAGTGGTATATTGTTTCGATGTTTGTATTCTTCAAGCTGCTGCCTGTCTAATTTTACTTATTTCTAGTAGATTAATCACAGTTTATTTCTCTTGTTATCTGCTTCAATCTAAATACCTGATAGCTGGTTCTGGAATTCCAGTAAACTAGTCTGGTTTCTCATGTTTTGTAATTAATAGATATGTCATCGTGTAAATATCTTCTTGACATTCACAATTAATAGTCATGCATGCTTCAAGCTTCCGATGTTAAATGTAATCATAAAATAATTTTTTCTCTCTCACAGTTCTCGTGAGGTAGACGTACAGTATAACAGATGCGTTAGAAAATGTTTATCGGTAAGATATAGTAGTGTTTGGAAGTTCTATGACAATTTATATCTATAACAGCTTTCATATACTTGAAACATTTGATCTTAACAAGTACTTTAATGTCATATACTTTATGACGCCAATAGACCTTTAACAAATGACAGAGATAGTTGATGTGTTAGTGCATGTTAATAGCAGCTTGCATTCTTTATTTTACATACTTTACTGCTGCAATATAACAATGGTAGATATCGTGACAGCACTGTGCTTCAGTTTGGTGGGAAAGATAATATATATCCATAATGTATATTCCCACGTAATCTTCCCAAGAAATGTGGTCTTCAAATTTTTTTGCTAACAGAACAAATAACTTGATTTAGTGGTTATACCTCTGACATTTATACAACTGATATACTTCTGACATTTGTACAACTGATATACTTCTTACATTTGTACAACTGATATACTTCTGACATTTCTACAACTGATATACTTCTGAAATTTGTACAACTGATATACTTCTGACATTTGTACAACGTATATACATCTGACATTTGTACATATGATATACCTCTGACATTTGTACAAATGATATACCTCTGACATTTGTACAATTGATATACCTCTGACATTTGTACAAATGATGTACCTCTGACACGTGTACCGCCCGTGTGTTACCGGTGCCCGAAAGGGAGCAAAGAATAATAACACTGCGGCCTAGTTGTAATGCCTCTAGGTAAATACCAGTAGATTTGGTGGTTATATCTCTGACATTTGTACTAATGATATACCTCTGACATTTGTACAGCTGTAATACCTCTGACATTTGTACAGCTGTAATACCTCTGACACTTGTACAAATAATGTACCTCAGACACTTGTACAAATAATGTACCACAGACACTTGTACAAATAATGTACCTCAGACACTTGTACAAATAATGTACCTCAGACACTTGTACAAATAATGTACCTCAGGCACTTGTACAAATAATGTAGCTCAGACACTTGTACAAATAATGTACCTCAGACACTTGTACAAATAATGTACGCCCGTGTGTTATCGGTGCCCGAAAGGGAGCAAAGAATAGTAATACTGCGGCCTACAAGGCATGTCTAAGAGGCAACTGAGGTAGGCGCCTATGGAAGCTACCTTAGTAAATAAAAAAGTCGCAGAAATTGGATGTTCTGGCCTACTTGTAGGCGCATAACTTTCACAACGTATAATCGCTCTTAGGCTCAGATTACATACAAATCACAAAGAGTATTTAGCAAGTGATCGATATGGAGCGTTGGAAGAAGCCGAAACGTGTACAAATGGCATACCTCTGATATTTGTACATTATACAATGTGTACACTTGTGGTATAAACTTCATCAAACAAAACTCTAAACATTATCGGATGGAAAAGTCGAGTTTAATTAATTACAAATACATCAACAAACTACTTGCACGTATAGAAGCTAAATTCGAGCAAAGATGCAATTCCTAATATGTTAATCTTCTTTCTTTCTTTCTTTTGTCCTTCTCTGCTTTTTTGCTGCTAGGCGTAGCAAGTTTAACTGATGATCGGTTTCCGAGATAATGCACGCTCGGTCGCTTGATATGCTGTGGTATTGTGGAGTTTTAAGATGTCTGTAACTCCATCAACCCATCTTTTCTTGGTCTGCCCTTTCCTCTTGATGATTCCATTTTCAGGTTGTACGCTCTTGCAACTGGTGTATTCGGGTTCATTCTGACAAAGTGGCCAAACCATTTGAGTCTCTGTTTTTCAATAAATCTAATAGCAGGTGTTGTTCCGACTGTTCTTCTAATTTCCTCATTTCTTATATGGTCTCTTTTTGTTTTATTTACTGCTTTCCTCAGGCATCTATTTCGCATGTGGTAATTTTCCTTTCTTGTTCTTTTGTCAGTGCCCATGTTTGGCTCTGGTAGCACAGTGTTGGTATAAAGATTGAATTTATAATCTGTCTTTTAGTCACTACTGGAATAGCTGGGTGTTTCAAAATTGGGGTAAGCTGGTATGTAATGTTGTTGGCTTGCTGGATTCTAGTTTCGATCTCTCTGTCCAGTCTACTATCAGATGTGAAGATACTTCCAAGGTATTTGAATTCTCTCACCTGCTTTAGCGTTTGGTCATTTATTTGTATGTTGATATCTTTATGTTCTCTGCTTATAGTCATGACTTCTGTCTTTTGAATGTTGATCTCCATGTTGTATTTGAGGCAGCTATTGTTGTGTTCTTGAAGCTGTTCAATATTATTATGGAATAAACACTGGTCGTCAGCAAAGAGCAGTTCATTTTGTTGGTCTGCGTTGAGTGATGCTTCATCTATTTTGGTGATACTATCCATGTATATAATAAAGAGGAGAGGTGATAAAACACATCCTTGCCGTACTCCTGATGTTACTGGAAACCAATAATCTGTTAATACTAACATTAAATCTAGTCGAATAATAACATACTTCATTACATTCCCTGCGAACAAATTTGTTTGGAGGACAAAGTAAATCAGTTTCTAAGGAAGAAAACAAGAATCGAAGAGCTCAATAAACATGAGAACAATTTGGGAACATGTCGTAACGATGCAAGTCTGCATTAAGACATTGAAAACGTGTGGTAAATCTCGTCCATTCGATGATTGCTTAGCCGGTTAATTATTAACGCTCGAGTAGGCGTTCATGTTTATAACATTCATTTTACGAATAAATATGTTAATTATATGTATATGGCCTTTTTTCATTTTTTACACAAGCTCATCATGTCAAGTGTGTAATTGTGACGACTTGAGAGTTTGAACTTCTCTCTCTTGCCTATATTTCTCTTTGGTCGTTCATTTGGAGATAATCACATATCCCACATCGAATATGGCCATAATTGCTCCCATCTACTCCCAAGCATACATTCCAGTGTGCTTAGACTAAAAACTCCCATTCTGTGTTGGTTGACGTATTTATTGAGATTTATTTCATGGTTTTCCCGTATTTCCGCACCTATCAGTATGCATAATCTCTTTGAAAGATTATGTACCTTTACGTAATGTTGTTTCCAGAATGTAATGCTGTTTTCCAAAGCCCGGTTATTTGCTAGTTCGCCCGAGTGGTTACCGAGGCCCAAATTTGGGGTGTAAAGAATAGAACCACTGTTACCTGCACGCATGTCGTAAGAGGCGATAAAGGAGGTTTGGATGAAATCGGATGCATGTGTCCTAAACATGTAGAAGTCTATGCGTTTAGGGACCTACCAAACCAATGTGCAACGTATACACGTTCTTGGCAAAGATCAAACATATCACCAAAAAAAAGTGATTAAAAGTGATGGTAAAGAACGAACGCAAAGAAGAGGAAGAAGATTTGCTAGTTTTTTCATTTGTTAGACCGGAAGAAAAGTCATTCATTGATGTCATACAGATATCCTTATATCTGAGCAGTGAACTATCTTGGAAATTGATGTCATACAGATATCCTTATATCTGAGCAGTGAACTATCTTGAAATTGATGTCTACAGATATCCTTATATCTGAGCAGTGAACTATTTTGGGAAATTGATGTCATACAGATATCCTTATATCTGAGCAGTGAACTATCTTGGAGTCTCTTCCTTTCCAAAAGTTCACAGAACAGCGCCTACTGGGGGTATGCGCCTACTGGGGGTATGCGCCTACTGGGGGTATGCGCCTACTGAGGATATGAAGTTTTTACCCATTCTTTTTATATGTCCCAGCCATCTTAGTCTTCTACTGTCGAGAATTCCCATGATGAAGGCAAGTTATCACGCTGCAGTACTTCAGAGTTGGTTATCTTGTCATACTACCTGATGTTCATATCATGCGGAGACAGTGAAGTGGCCTTACGCTAGGTGGCCTTCTCTCATGTCTTGAGTAAGCTGTCCACGTTTCTGAGTCATATATACTGAAGCACATTAAAAATGCACCACTATGATAAATACTGTTGCTGAGAGGTTGAGCAAAAAAAGTGTGGGAATGTATTTTTCCCGTGTTTGTCATGAGGTAGAGAGCGAATGGCTTCTGGAATGGAAAGTGAATTTTCAAACCCATGGGTTTGTGTACAGACTACAAGAAAACAATGAAAATAACACATGCAACACGATTCCCAACATCTATGACCTTGAAAGTGTGTAGGCGTTATGGCAGTATACTCGGTATAAAAAGACCATTGAGACAAAACACCCGGTACATGTGCTTACAATGCCACGACTATCGGAAAATGACTGAGTACATTAACTGTTAGTTTGTGTAAAACGAGCCTTTAAAATAGCGCTGTCTGTGAGTAGTGGGACATTACACACTCAAGCCAGATACCAGCGCAACTAGCCAAAAAAAATGGCAGAACCAATTCCAGTGTTTAACTTTGATCTACAGAAAGACTTCGAAGGCGGCTCACTTCACAGAAAAGGCACACTAGTGATCACAGTAACCCTCCATATTAGCCTACCTTATCGCGGTTGGAGGGTTTGTGTGTCCTCTTGATCCTTCAGGCTATGTGGCTGGAGTCTAACTCCTGGCTAGTCTAACCAAGCCAACAGACTGAAGGTGCAAGGCCAGACCAAAAGGCAGGGAGCAGGATGGGGCCTCATAAGGTGACAGTGCAGAACCCACCGGGCAAGAAGGTAAATGCTCTGGCTGCAACCAACCCATCCCCAGCTATGGGACAAATAGCACTTGTCCTCTCTCTCTCTTGAGGAGGACATCCTTTTTCTTGTCTTGTCTTCTACTTCTATGACACTTTCCCTTAAGCATAAGGGTTTAAACTACAGTGTCCAAGGAGCACACCCTGCATAAAAGCCTGGGTTGGTGAGCCCGGCAACAGAAGGCTGAAGTCATCTAGAGTAGGACGACTCCAGACAAACCCGGGAAGACAGATCTCGTCAGCAGGGGACTGCAACTGTCTAGAGAACAACCTCAAAAAGATGTCCTCAGAAACGGAATGTGTCAGCCATTATTGGCGGGAGGAATCGACACATACGAACAACTCAAATGGCCATGCAAATGGCCAATGGCCATGATCACAGTAAGCGGACCACAAGTCCATAAAATATCATACTCTCTTATGACCAGCATACTGATGGGACCAGGAGGGATCGGCTCCGGTGGAGTCACCTCCGTCTACCGCTTCGAAAACCCTCATAAATGGTTTGCGACTCTGTCCTCAGCAGCACACATTCAGCACTACCAAAGAATTCACGGCACAACCTTCCAACTTCAAGACCCAGAACTAGCCGTCACAATCGAACATTTAGAGAAGGAAAAGAGCAAGGGGGTGATCCATTGGATACCCCCAACAATGACAATAACACAGGTGCAAAATTTAGCGCAAACAATCACCGGTGATCCAAAGACAGAAGTGTCAAAAATTCCCAGTGCCCCGGATAAGTGGGCCTTTACATATAAACCTACTCCAAAAAGAATCCCACACCACGCAAAAATCAACATACATGGTGAGAACGAGGAGAGCCAGAGCAACATATGGATTACTCTGCCGGGCCGGAGAACACAATGTGCTACGTGCGGCCAAGACATGCATTGGTCAAGCCAGTGTCCATTTGGCAAAAGACAAAATCCGAAACTAGCAGTAAGATTCGAAAAATCGCCAACGACAATGCCTTCTAAAGAAGGACAAGATCCAGTGCCACCATCACGAGAGGTCAAGTCCGCAACAACTGCAGCTACGTTTCCTCCTGAGAAACCACCAACATACAGAGAACAGAAGACGCCAACGACGAAAAACAACGACCACGGGGAAAGACCGTCAACATCACACAAGAATCCTACCGACAACGCAGATATGGAATCCGATGACTCCAGCGACAACTTTAAGAAAATAGAACGTAAACGGAAGAGAAACAAGATACCAACAGTACGAAGAAGCTACACACAACTAACGACAAGCACTGAACCCGGAGAACAGTCACGACAGACAAAGATATCAGACAGCGAACAAGAAAACTACACACACGCCGCTGACTCCAACATTATACCAACACTTACAGCCACCTCTTCGTGGTTTGAACTGGCAGCAGAAATTTTCGAGGAAAGTCCTCAGAATATCCAGACCGACCATACAGAGACAATACCAGATAATCTAGACTTCGTAACCATCATTTAACAAGCAAAAGTTTTACTGCAGTCTCCATCCTTTTTGGACAATAGAAGAGCACCAATTCAGGAGTCGAGTGAGAAAGAAAGGCTTTGGAGAAATGGTTTGTAAATTCGGTTTCATCATATAGGAAACGAACAAGGTGACACAAACAGGATATCATTGTGCAAGTGATAAAAGACTAAAATAAGTTTAAATTATAGCCTTTGTGTTAGGAACTGGTGTTAAGTAAAAGTCCGTGTTAGAGACTGATTTAACTTTAGAGGAAAGAAATGTTCATTACGTTTTATAACAGTTTGGATGTCTACCATGATTCTTTGTAAGATGAAATTGGATAACGTAATTTGATGTTCTATGATTTGTACGTAATTTGATAGCTATAACCTTTGTCTTGAATTTAAATTGTCTGTCACTAAATATTAACAATATGATGTCAATTACTTTAAATATTTGCAAACTGTAAATGTAAAATGAAAATTGTATGTTACATGCTTGAAGTTGAATTGAATAAAGCTTAAAATATCGGAAAATGACCACCAACGAGACATTGGTATGTTGTCTACCGGAATGAGCTCGAGGGCCATTGCCAGAAGGATGAATTGCCACCACAGCACTATTGTACGTCTCAATGAACGTTACGGAGCCACTGGCAGTGCCGGGATAGACGTCGGAGTGGCCAACCGTGAGTTACTACCCCTGCGCAAGATCGCCATATTGTGCTCAGTCACCTAAGGAATCGTTCTCTCCCGGCAAGTCGAACAGCAACAGCAATAGTGGGTAGACGTGGGCAAGTCTCTCGAATGACAGTCATACGACGATTCAGAGATACAGGCCTTACTGCAAGACGACCTTATGTTGGACCAAACTTGACTTACAGACATCGTCAGAGGCGCCTGCAATCGGCAGAACAACATGTCAGATGGACTAGACTGCAGTGGAATGCTGTCCTATTCGCAGACGAGAGCAGATTCAACCTATCCTTTGCTGATGGACGTGTGCGGATTTGGCGACGGTGTGGAGAGCGCTTTGCAGTTTTCTGTGTTTTCTGTGTCAACACAACCGATTTGGAGGTGGTAGTATTCACATTTGGGTAGTATTCAGTTTTCACCATCGGTTGCCTCTTCACGTCTTCCGTACAAATGTTAATGCTGTGACATATCGAGATGAGGTTCTGGATGCATTGGTTGCTCCTGCGTTCAGAAATTATCCAGACTTGCAGCTTCTCCAGCAGGATAACGCACGTGAGCACACCGCACGCTTAACGCAGCAATATCTACAGCAGCAGAACATTATGACAATTGATTGGCCTGCCCTATCACCAGACATGTCCCCTATAGAACATCTTTGGGACGAGCTTGGACGCAGAGTCTACAGGCACGCCCTGGCAGCTAATCTGCAACAGCTGGAAGATGCTCTTACACGTGAATGGGACTTGATTCCACATAATTTCCTTCACAGACTTGTGCATTCCACGCGGAGCCGCTGCCAAGCTTGTTTGCAAGCACACGGTGGACATACCAGATACTGAGGATAGTGTGAATGAATTTATTTTTATTGGTTGCATTTTTGGTGTTCTCCCTTGCCTGCACAAAATGCAATTAATTTCATAACAATCAAATGTACAAATTAATTACCATCATGCATTGAAAGGAAAATGAATAAGGATTAAAAATATGTAAGCTTGTAAACACTTATATTTACATTTCACACTCTGTTCCTGGATTATACAGGTGGTGCGTTATTAATGTGCTTCAGTAAAGAGCTAATTGCGAAGACCCGTTATGTTAGTTAACAAGGCAGTGGAAAAGAGCTAAGAAGTCGTGTTTTGTGCAATACTCTCTGTAGGTACCGTACCATTTCTGCGGAGAGGGACCGAGCCATATTGGGTAAAACCCAGCGTCGGATTAGCCTAGTAGCAGAAATAGCAAATGCTACGGGCCCCGCGCTTTGGGGGGTTTCGTGCCTCTGGGGGCCCCGCACTTATGTCACAGAGTTAAGCTGTCACTAGTCATAAACAAGGAACCAAGGTTGGCAGGTGGGTAATAATATCCCTCTTTCATTTTTTTCTTATTTAGGTTAGGACCAAGTCATTTTTACTCAATTTCGGACTTAGGTGGGCTGTAACATTGAGCTCCCTAACAACGTTAGTTTTTTACTTTTTGTGTAGGAGTGTCCCCTTTCTGCACACGCTTCTAATGAACGAAAACTTGAAAGTTTGAACAAAAGTACCATTAAATTTTACTCATAACCCAGTTTCTGTTCCTTCAGCAGTTTTTGCGCGCGAAACTTAGTTTAAAATAAATGCAAGTGGGCGTATGAAATATTGTCCTAAGACAGAAGCAGATCTGGGCGGTCTTCAATAAATCTCATGTCATTCACGATTTTGTGAGAAACTGTTTTGCACTCGACTAGATGTCCCAGAAAATAATGATAGGGCGGGCCAAATGATTTTTTTTTAAAACAGAAAACGAGGACGCACTTGAAGGAGACGCAAAAGGAGAGCCGCAACAAGAAGCCTCAACACAGAGCTGCAGAATTTTACAGAGACGCACAAAATCGGACACAGAGTAGTTTTTCTGTTCTGCTAACTTTGAATGTATTTAAATCCTCCCATTTTGTTATTTTATTATTATTTTATTTTACATAGCTAATTTTATGTTCCAGTGACAAATTGATTCTTAAGAATAGTTGCTATTATTTTTCGTTTTCAATTAATCTACATTTTTTTAAATAGCGTCACAGTCATGTTAAGTGGTTAACTTACGAAGCAGCCTGTATACAATACATCATCATGAGTAAATTATTATATCATAAAACACTGTCCAAACTTTCACATTTATATGTAATATTAGTAGGAAGTAGGATAATTACATTCTTTTATTTTTAAATTTATATTCTCTTCTTCCCAGATCGAGATAGTCAACATGAGCAGCAGAGCCAAAGATAAGGGTCAACATTACGCTTCTGGAAGTGCAAAGAGTAAAGCACAAGATGAAAAGAAAAAATATAAACAAATGGTTGTATCAAAAATACACAAGCTTTCTGGATTTTTTAATGTTGTTGTGATCCAAAGAAATCGAAGCAGAAAATACAAAAGTCGCGCCTCACGGTATAGTAGATGAAGGCAGTGCTATAGAACAATCTTATCTTATCTTATCTTAACCACATTTGCCGTGAAGCGGTCGTGGGGAGAGTTAGTTTCCTATCTTGTGCCAGGTGTGTTGCGCTTGACGTTGTCAGTCCATGCTTTCGCAGGACTCTGAGATGTTATATATCCATCTTGTTCTTGGCCTGCCTCGTGCTCTGCGCCCTGAGTGTCGATTATTATAGGCACGTGATGGTAGTAAATGTGGTTCCATTCTCATTAAATGGCCGAACCACTTGAATCTTTGCTTCTCGATGTACTGTATGCATGGTATAGTACCAACGATGCTTCTGATATTCTCGTTTCTCACTCTATCTCGCCTTGTAACGTTGACAGCTTTTCGTAGACATCTCATTTCACATGTTGTAATCTTTCTTTCTTGTGTCTTAGTCAGGGGCCATGTTTGGCACTGATAGCAGAGAGTTGGAATAAATATGCAGTTTATCAGTTGTCGTTTGACTGCCATGTTAATGCTTGGATGTTTTAATAGTGGTGACAGTTGGTATGTCACTGCGTTTGCCTTCTGGCATCTGGTCTCGATTTCTCTGTCCATCTTTCCATCTGCTGTGAATATACTCCGAGATATTTGAATTCTGGAGTCTGTTGTATTTGACATTATTCACGTGTATATTTAGTTGACCTGTTGACCTGCTTATTGTCATGACTTCTGTTTTGGAGTGTTAATTTTCATGTCATATTTTTCGCATGTCGCTTGCAGGGCATTTATGTATTGTTGAAGTTTGTGTTCGTTGTTGTAAATTATACTCTGATCATCTGCAAAGAGTAGTTCGTTTATTAAATTGTAGTTGTTATCGAGGTTGTTATCTGTCTTGGTTTCTTGCGTTATCCTGTCTATGTAAATATTGAAAAGTATAGGCGAAAGCACACATCCCTGCCTTACTCCTGATGATAATTCAAATTCGTCTGTCAGGCCGTCGCTTGTTCGTACTACGCTTGAGCATTTTGGTATAGCGCTCTAATATTGTCTAATAGTTGGCCCTGAATTCCATATTCACTTAGTATGGTCCATAGTTTGTTTCTGTTTATTCTATCAAAGGCTTTTTCTTGGTCTATGAATGCTAAGTTGAGCTGTTTGTCATATTCTATGGTGTTTTCACTGAGTTGCCTTAGTGTGAACAGGGCATCAGTGCAACTCTTTCCCTTTCTGAACCCAAATTGAGCGATGTTCAGCTGTGGTTCTATTATAGGTTTGATTCTAGATTCCAAAATTGTAGCATATAATTTCCAAACATGACTTAATAACGATATGCCTCTGTATGTATTGCATTCTCTTTTGTTGCCCTTTTTTCCATATTGGTATTATGATGGCTTTCTGCCAATCTTTGGGACTTCTCTTTCTGTCCAGGCTGACTTGAAGATTCTATGAATCCATTGTATTCCTGTTTCTCCGCATGCCTTGATTGCTTCATTGGTTATACCGTCTATGCCTGCTGTCTTGTAACGTGGACTCTTCTTCACAACTTCTTCTATTTCTTGGATGAGTATATTTGGTTCTTCTATGCTTGTGTTATTTTTAAATCTATTCGCAGTTGATGTTGGTGGTTGGTTAAGTAGTTCTTGGAAGTATTCTTTCCATCTGTTCTTCCTTCCGTTTGTATTAAATATCGTGTACCGTTTTATCATTAATAATGTCAGTGGGGTTGAAACTTTCGTCTCTTATCCTCATGGAATTAACACTTTTGAAAAAATTTCGTGGCTGTTCTTTGCATAGTAATGACAGTTGTTCTCCGTATTTTCCCAACGATTCTGTCTTTGATTTTTGATTACTTGTTTACTTTGTCTTCTCGCTGTTCTGTATGCTGTGTAATCATCTTGGCTTTTGGATTTTATCCATGTTTTGAAACATTTCTTCTTGGCTTTTATTGATTCCTTGACCTCGTTGTTCCACCATGCAGTTTTTTGTTTGAATTTCTGTCTTAACTGTTTCTTGCCACATAGTGTGTTTAATGTTTTCATCATTGCTGTTTTAAATGTTTCCCATTCTTGATGTACATTGCTTATACTTGATGGTAGTGCTCTAAAAATATTTGTCATTATGTTGTTCATATCGTTTTGTATGGCCTCTTCCTCTAATTTTTTCAAGTTGGTGACGAAAATTGGATTTCTCTTTCTCTGTTTAGTTCTTTTTGCCTTGAATTGTGTTAGTATGACTGGTCTGTGATCTGTGTCTATATCTATATTCGGTATGGTTCTTGCATCTATTATATTCCTCTTTTGTCTTTGTCTAACGAGTATATAGTCGATTTGAGATGACTGTTCTATGTTGTTCGACTTGTACCATGTTTGTGTATGGCTTCTTCGATGCTGGAATAGTGTATTTGTTATGATCAGGTCGTGTTCGTAGCATAGGTTGATCATTTCTTCTCCGTTGTTGTTTCGTTCTGCTTCGGTGTCGTTGAAATTTCCTAGGCATGTCTCGTGTCGTCTTTTGCTTCCAACTCTTCCGTTGAAGTCTCCCATTATAATTAGCTCATCTTTATCGTTTGTTTTATTAATTGTGACTGACAGTTGGTCGAAGAATTCACGTCGTTGTTGTTCATTGCAGCTATCGTTGCACGGGACGTAGACTTGTATAATCGTTGTTGTTTTGTTTTGTTCTATGAATTGAATACGTAATATTCTTTCCGATATATATTCTACTTCATTGATAGACTTTGCTTTCTCCGAATGTATGATGAAACCAACACCGTGTTTCGCCTTTTCTTTTATGTCGACCCCGCTCCATATTATTGCATATTTATCGTACGTTTCTTTGATGTTATGTCCTTTCCTTCTAGTGTCAGCTATTCCTAATATTTCTGTACGTGTCTTAATCATGAATTTTACTATGTCTGCTTCTTTGTCTCCTAGTCCACTAACGTTTAATGTTGCTATCCTTGATTCGTTCCTGTACCGCAGTCTTACTGCCGGTTAATGGCGGGCTAGTTCTTGTCCCCGGTGAGTTGTTGTTGCGAACTTTGATGGCTTTTTGTAATCTCCGTAGTTCTTGTGTAATATCTATAGCAGAAATTTGTGCACATGTAAATCCCCTACCGTTCTGCAAGTTCTGTCGTAGGCTCATCTTTAAATGTCACTAATTATCACATAAAAATCACTGTAAACACATCCTTTGAATCTAACACAACTTGTTTACGTCGCCATCTTTAACTCAAGAACTCAATCATCCCTACTAATATTATCATTAAGATCAGCAACTCTTCACGATTTAGCCACATTTTCACAGACAAACTGACGTCGAACGAATAGCAAGTCCTCCCAATTTAGCCATATCATCTTCCAGCCAAAGAGAGGCAGAAAGCACAGCACATGATTATAATGTAGCAACATCTTCTACAATGTACTCGAACGATATTGGTGAATGGCCAATCAACTTCAATCGAGATTATTGGATTGCGAAAGAAAGTAGCGAAGTGCAACATATGAACAGTGATTTCTTGTCTTAAAAAAGAAAAAACATACGATAAAGAAAACAATCCACGAATTTCTCGAAAATCGTTTTTAACATATACACATAAACCAACAAACAAAACTCATGTGAGAGATTGGTTGTATTATTCAGATACTAAAGGACAACTTTTCTGTTTTGTTTGCAAAGTTACTGATTCAGGCTGCTGTCACGATTTACGAAAGACGGATTTGACGATTGGAAAAACGCAAATAATTTGTTGAAAAGACATGAAGAAATGACCTCCCATAGACAAGCGATAATTTCGCTC
Source organism: Arion vulgaris (assembly GCA_020796225.1). NCBI lineage: Eukaryota > Metazoa > Mollusca > Gastropoda > Stylommatophora > Arionidae > Arion > Arion vulgaris. The sequence goes on along the minus strand of CM036763.1, from coordinate 33,431,867 downwards.
TTAGTTTGCAAAAAGAAGGATGCGCGTGTTGATTCTCAACTTGTAAGCCAAATTGAGAACGAACAAAAGTATTGCCACACTTTTAGAGCGAATTACTTCAGTTATCCAATTTTAGCAGAACGAGGTTTTGCATTTCGGGGTAGTGATGAAACTATTGGTTCACCTCATAATGGAAATTTTTTAGGTTTGTTGGAATTAATAGCAAAATTTGACATTTTTCTGGCTCAGCATATAAATATATGTATATGGCCTTTTTCGTCTTTACAGACGGTCAATTGACAAGTATTTTACTGTGACAACTTGAGTTTCTCTTTCTCTTATCGTTCAGTTTATACATAAGTCTCTCCTCAAAAGACTCTTCGCCACTTCGCAATTTGGCTTTCCACACAACTCTGTCATCAGCTAATTTTTCCCATGTGCTGGGACCTATAGAAAAGTTTTTCATTGAGGCTGTGCAAACATCTTTATATCTGAGCAGTAGTCTGCCCTGGTGCCTCTTCCTCCGAAAGTTCACAGAACAACATTTGTTTTGGTATGCGACAAGTTTCCATTTTCTCACCTGTCCCAACCATCATAGTAGAATATAAATACTTATGCACATAAAGGAAAGGGACACACATCATACGTATCAAAAACAACATGTCAGGAGGAGAACCGCTTCCGGTGTTAACAATACGGCTTGCGCAAAATTGCCGCTACGTTCAACAACAAAGCAAGGTAGGCGGTGTAAAGAGGAAAAGAGCAGACGCCAGGAAGAATATGTTGAAGAGCGAACGACTAGGTCGAAAGAACGTACGCATCATGTACTGGAATTGTGCCAGCGTAAAGCAAAGACGACCTGTCCATGACAAACTCTTATATGGTGCTGACATGGTTGCCCTACAAGAAACCAATCTAGGGGAAGGGACAGTCCGCATTGCCGGTTTTCATGTCTTCTACAACAGACATCATCATAGACAGGTCATTCTTGTTAGAAATGACATGGCTTCTACAACAGACATCATCATAGACAGGTCATTCTTGTTAGAAATGACATGGCTTCTACAACAGACATCATCATAGACAGGTCATTCTTGTTAGGAATGACATGGCTTCTACAACAGACATCATCATAGACAGGTCATTCTTGTTAGAAATGACATGGCTTCTACAACAGACATCATCATAGACAGGTCATTCTTGTTAGAAATGACATGTCTTCTACAACAGACATCATCATGGACAGGCCATTCTTGTTAGGAATGACATGTCGGCATCTGAAGTAGATATGTCGCGGTAGAACAGTGACACAATGCAGGTACATGCTGTTAGAGTGCATACACCTTTCCCTTTCGTCCTAGTGAATGTGTCTGCGTGTAACAAAGCAGGTACATGCTGTTAGAGTGCATACACCTGTCCCTTTCATCCTAGTGAATGTGTTTGCGTGTAACAAAGCAGGTACATGCTGTTAGAGTGCAGACATCTGTCCCTTTCATCCTAGTGAATGTGTCTGCGTGTAACAATGCAGGTACATGCTGTTAGAGTGCATACATCTGTCCCTTTCGTCCTAGTGAATGTGTCTGCGTGTAACAATGCAGGTACATGCTGTTAGAGTGCATACACCTGTCCCTTTCATCCTAGTGAATGTGTCTGCGTGTAACAATGCAGGTACATGCTGTTAGAGTGCATACATCTGTCCCTTTCGTCCTAGTGAATGTGTCTGCGTGTAACAATGCAGGTACATGCTGTTAGAGTGCATACATCTGTCCCTTTCATCCTAGTGAATGTGTCTGCGTGTAACAAAGCAAGTACATGCTGTTAGAGTGCAGACACCTGTCCCTTTCGTCCTAGTGAATGTGTCTGCGTGTAACAATGCAAGTACATGTTGTTAGAGTGCATACACCTGTCCCTTTCGTCCTAGTGAATGTGTCTGCGTGTAACAATGCAGGTACATGCTGTTAGAGTGCAGACACCTGTCCCTTTCGTCCTAGTGAATGTGTCTGCGTGTAACAATGCAGGTACATGTTGTTAGAGTGCATACACCTGTCCCTTTCGTCCTAGTGAATGTGTCTGCGTGTAACAATGCAGGTACATGTTGTTAGAGTGCAGACACCTGTCCCTTTCGTCCTAGTGAATGTGTCTGCGTGTAACAATGCAGGTACATGTTGTTAGAGTGCATACACCTGTCCCTTTCGTCCTAGTGAATGTGTCTGCGTGTAACAATGCAGGTACATGCTGTTAGAGTGCAGACACCTGTCCTTTCTGTCCTAGTGAATGTGTCTGGTGTAACAAAGCAAGTACATGTTGTTAGAGTGCATACACCTATCCCTTTCGTCCTGGTGAATGTGTCTGCGTGTAACAATGCAGGTACATGCTGTTAGAGTGCAGACACCTGTCCCTTTCGTCCTAGTGAATGTGTCTGCGTGTAACAATGCAGGTACATGTTGTTAGAGTGCAGACACCTGTCCCTTTCGTCCTAGTGAATGTGTCTGCGTGTAACAATGCAGGTACATGCTGTTAGAGTGCAGACACCTGTCCCTTTCGTCCTAGTGAATGTGTCTGCGTGTAACAATGCAGGTACATGCTGTTAGAGTGCAGACACCTGTCCCTTTCGTCCTAGTGAATGTGTCTGCGTGTAACAATGCAGGTACATGCTGTTAGAGTACATACACCTGTCCCTTTCGTCCTAGTGAATGTGTCTGCGTGTAACAATGCAGGTACATGCTGTTAGAGTACATACACCTGTCCCTTTCGTCCTAGTGAATGTGTCTGCGTGTAACAATGCAGGTACATGCTGTTAGAGTACATACACCTGTCCCTTTCGTCCTAGTGAATGTGTCTGGTGTAACGGTAGGTGGATACATTGCAGTGGCAGAGTCTATTTGACCAGGATGAGAAAAACATCATCTTTTGTGGTGACTTTAACGCCAGGGGTAGACAGTGGGGTAATAATCCTACCAACAAGCAGGGTGCAAATTTGGAAGACGCGCTCGTGACATCGGATCTGGTCTGTATCAATGATGGTAGAGCAACCAGACTAGCAAGTCGACCAGGGGAATCTGACAGTGTCTTTGATTTGGCATTAGTGTCTCCCACTCTGTTGCCGCTGTGCAAAGGGAGTATGCTTGGTCCTGGCATGATCCTGGTCGAGAAACGCAGAACATGGGGGCACAGAGAACGTGCGCACAGCTTTCGGTATGACACAGCAGGGTGTAACACTATCAGCAAGATCAGACGCAGTAAAATTAGACTTAAAATGGAGGCTCTTGAACTGCAGTTTTATAAACTTATAATGGAAAATTCATTAGAGTCGTCTTTCCCAAATGTAGAAATAGTCTTACGAATTTACTTGTCTTTAATGATTACTAACTGCAGAGGAGAACGTTCTTTTTTTTACATTAAAGCGTATACAAGTGAGCTAATGAACATGATGGGACAAGATCGTCTAAATAACCTCACCTTAATGAACATTGAATGTAATTTACTTAAAGAAATTGATTTGTCTAGTATTATCTCTAAATTTGCTAACATTAAATCAAGACAAGTTTGTTTGTAAAAGTTATGTTTTATTATGTATTACCATACAAAACCTAGGGCCCTGCTAAAATTTGCTAAGGCCCCGTGCTGGCCTAGTCCAGCACTAGTAAAACCTGTGCAATGAAGTCAATTCTTCGGCTTTAGACTCTTTTTAGACCCTTTAGATAAAGTTAAATATACAAACATGACAATGCATGTGGTCAATAAATATAATATAAGACGTACAACTTTTTAATAATTTTTCAAGTCAACGATGCATTGTTGCTTGAGATCTGTGCAAATAAATGTTGACAATGCACACTAAACACTGGTAGTGGTGTACATTCAAATAGTGTAGTTGGATGTACTCTTTCATTGAAAGCTATTGTAAAGCGCTTGCAATTCATTCTCAAGCTGATTGAATAAAATACTAGTTGTTAGATGGTTAGTGTTAGGGTCAGGTCCAGTATTTGTGCTAATTTATCTTCTTCTTCTGTATACACTGTCAAACGTCAACTCGAATATTCTGCACATCGGTCGTTCGTCTAAAACATCTTCATAACTTGCCAAAACAGGGGTATTGCTATTGGCGATGCATGTTTTATATCTTCTTTAAGTTCGTGATACACTTTGTAGCGTGCTTCTATTTCCTTTAAACAGTGTCATACTTGCACTATCTGAGATGTCCATCATTTACTTATTGAGCCAAATGCCTAACCACTACACTACGGGCACCTCCCACCCCTCTCCGCCTCACCCTTACCTTAACAGGCTGAACAGCAGAGTTTCCAGGATGAGCACCACAACAGCTCATGATGTCAGTTTCATTTCATACACATGCCTGGTAGAACAATTCAATACAAAACATTTTAACCAGACTTTCAATTCTCATTAAATGATTATTAAACTTCTACCGTGTCAGAGAACTTGTTCTTCGTATGATCACTAAGTTGAAGATATCGATTTGTCATTGATTTTGTCGCAGTCAAACATAGAAACAATGCACTATCAAACAATTTAGTTGTTATTAATGATTTCTGGGCCATAGAATAATATATTATCTGAACAAGTCTACACAATATTTCTCACATTTCAATAGATGTTTTAGAACTGCAAAGTAGAACTTCCGTGTTCATCAAAAGAAATAGTGATTTATCACGTCTCGTCTAGGCAGCAAAATGTCAGGAAAATATGTTTATTTACCAGTTGTATAGTAAACAATTATATTTCTTTACAAGACTTGATATTTACCAGTTGTATATGTATTTGTCAATTGATTTCAGAATTAGAGTTATACAATGCTACATAGAACCAATATTGACATACAGATGCTAGTCATGGACAATAAGCAAACAGACCAAAATTTATCTGAAGGCCACATAGATGTGGTTTTATAGAAGAATGATGAGAATCCCACGGACTGCTAAAATGACCAATGTGGAGGTGTTGAATGAGGTCAAGACACAGAGAAAGTGTATCATCAAAATAGGAAAGCGGCAATCATCATTTTTCGGGCATGTAATGAGAAATAGAGGTTTAGAACACATTGCAACAACGGGTAAAATCGAGGGAAAACGAGACAGAGGAAGACAGAGATAGACAATTTTGGATAGTCTGACTTCAAGGTACGGAAGAGCGTCAACATCTGAGATGATAGCAAACACCAGACAGTGATTTGAAGAGTTCCATGATCGCCCACGCCAGCCGGCACGACACCTGACGATGATAGTAAACAATTAGATTTCATTACAAGACTTGATATTTACCAATTGTATAGTAAACAATGGCCGAACGGATTAGAGCTCGGTTCGGTTGGTACTAGAAGAAGCCAAGCGTGGGTAAAGGGATTGGCGAAGTTGGCCGAGCGAAAATAAAGTTACGCTCTAGCGCCTAATGAAATTGGCCTCCTAACTGCCTGCGCTCAGCAATGTCCCAGTGTTTCTGCTTCTTTGGAAGGGAAAATACAAAGTAGAAACTCCAAATTGTCTGATCACGACAACACGTCACATTTCCAGCGTGGTTGAGAATGTTGCTAAACCGGAATAGCCTCAACAAAGTCAGAAGCCAAACATGAACACAATTCTTGACGTAGGTCATATCTCATAATGCAAAAGACAAATGGTAAGGATGATCACAAAAGTGTTGTTCTTGAAAAGAGGGAAATTAAGAACGTCAACAAAGACAAACCTAAACATGTCACAAGATTGATGAAAATGTTTCTTTTTGGAACGACCTCACCTAGTCAGAAAAGTCGCAAAGTATAAGCATGCTCTTTGGTGCAGGTAGTAAGCCAAACACACGATGCAAAATACCGAAATGTAAGGGATTGTCGACGAGACAAATAACTCAAACATTTGCATAAGCCAAAATATCGGATGATCATGTCTACACGTGTATGAGCCTTTGAACCAAGACGCGACGTTTAGTCATTCTTGACAGAAATCAAACAAATCATAAAGACTGATTACATTGGTTGATAAGAACGAATGCAAATAAACAACAAACAAACAAACAAACAAACTGCCAGCCTTTCTCTTCACGAAGAAATCAACTTTCGAATAGAGTGCGTATTACATTGGGCAAACTATCAAAAAGAGCGTGGGACAAAACAGAACTAACGTTGCATACCAATATTCAAATCTATCGAGCCTGTGTAATTAACTTTTTATTATATGGTTCAGATACATGGACAGCATACTCAGGGCATAAAAGTAGACATAAAATCTTTCACCTTCGATACCTCTGCAATATTACAAACATCAGGTGATACGACAAGGTCACCAACACTCTGAAGTACTGCAACGTGCAAACTTGCCTTCAGTCATTAGCAGGCTCAGCAGTAGAAGAGTAAGATAGCGCAAGGGCATGTGAGAATAATGAAGAATAGTCGCATACCCCAACAGGTGTTGTTCTGTTAACTTTTGGAAGAGAAGAGGCTCCAACGCAGACCAGTGTTCAGATATAAGAATAAATGCAAGGCGCTTCAATAAATAACTTTATTATCGGTTCCAACAAATGGGAAAAACTAGCTGGTGACCAAGTTAGGTTGATCCAGTAACGAAAATCCAGTCCTTACCAAACGAAATGCTACAGAAAATCCTACGAATATCACGGACAGAAAAAAGAAAGAACACTGATGTCCTGAAAGAACTGAATGTTAAAAACAATTGGCTGATAAACAATATACTATAAAGAAAAAATAGATACTTTGGCCACGTCAAACGTCACGATGGCCTGTAGAGAACAATATTAGAGGGTAGGGTCTCAGGACGCAGAGACAGAGGCAGATCAAGAAAAAGATGGCTTCAAGATATTAAAGACACCATGAATATGACCATCGACGAAGTGGGCGAACTGACTAGAGAAAGAGTGAATTTCATAAGCGCTGCAAAGAGAGCAACGTCCTATAAAGGATACGCACCTTGATGATGACCGAGTTATGTAGAAAACAACATTGCGCAAAGGTGTAGAATCTTTTTTGGAAAGAGATTCGAGACTAAGGGATGAGTTTAAAGGCAAGAGAGACAATTGCAAACTCACATGCCAATTGACCGCCTGTAAAGGCGAAAAAGCCAGATATATATATATATATATTAATATATTTTTATAAACACCTATACATATACATGTATCTTCTTCTGCCTTCTCAATAAATTGAGATTTTGGATTCTCTAATAAAGGCAGCCATCTGCCTCAGATTATCAGCCGCGCCATACAGTTTGTCTTGGACGCCGGTGTAAGTGGGCCCCCTCTATCTTCTCAGGTCTGCATACTGGGGGCAGTACTGTAGGATGTGTTCTGTTGTTATTCTCGCTAGCACAGGGGCACAGGTCGTTTGGTGCCTATTTTTAATTTAATGTACAGGGGGTGTCTCATTCTGTTGTGACCCACCCGGAGGCGAAGTATGGCTGTCTGGTCCCTTCTGGACAGTTGGTAATATCCATCATTCTTGTTCTGTTGTGGGTGTTCTTTATCCCATCTTGCTTTGTAGTGTCATTTGGCGATGGTTTTTGCTTCTTCATAGCTAACCAGGTTGTCATCTTGGGGCATCCCTGCTACCCTCTTAACTCGTCTGTCAGCATCTTCATTCCCTTGATCTTGCAGTGTGAGGGTATCCACTGGATTACTACCTTCTCAGAATCATGGATAACTTGCTAAGGTTGACCTGAGATCACTTAGTTTTTGTTCCTTTCAGATTTCAGTGCTGAGATAGCAGACAATGCGTCAGTCAAAGCACTATTTTTCCATGTATTTGGTTCATATTTTGTAGTGCCATTTTGCAGCTGCACTGAGGGCCTCTACCTCAGCCCTGAAATTGGTTGAGAACTGACCCGTGGCCAGAGCTAGGTTGTTCTACTCTTCTTTTAGTCTGAGGACAACTCCTCCTCCTCTTCCATTGTTGGTGGCATCTGTAGCCGAGCTATCCGTGTCTGCATGTGTCCAAGAGTCTATTGGGCAATTTTCGTTTATGTGTTTTTCTGCGATGATCCAGGTTTCTTTGTTCTGTGTTCCTTTCTTGCCAATGTCACTTATTTCTTCTGAGAGCTTTGGGAGACTGCAAGCCCAGGGAGGGGAGGTGATGGCTGGTTGTATGTGTCTTGGTTGAGCCAGTGACAATATTTAGGCTTTGTGAGCAAGTTCTTTGGAGTTTGCCACGAAGTTACTTCTTTAATCTGCCCTACCTTAGCTGTTGATTCTAAGGTACATTGGATGGTTCACCAGTCTCTTGTATTTTCTTTCTTGTTGAAGAACCTTCATATCCCGTCTGTCCTCCATTAGCTGGAGCCCAGTCACAGTTTCCAGTACTTCTATGGGGGTAGACTTCATGGCTCCAGTAATGATCCGTGAGGCCTGATTTTGCACTCTGCTTAACTTTACAAATTGTGTCTTGGAGGTTGTGGCCCCGGCTGCTGTGTCACACTCAAGTACTGGTGGGACTCTTTCAGTGTACAACCTTTCAGAATGCCCTCTGCACCCTGGTAGTGAGTGCTAGTTTGTTCATAATCTTCATTCTCTGCTTTCTCTTTTTCCAGCTTTGTCTATCGGTATTTTCCAAGTCAGTCCGCTGTCAATGGTGATTCCCAGATATGTTGGGCATTCCTCCATTGGAAGTAGGTGGTCATTGGAAGTAGGTGGTCATTGGAAGTAGGTGGTCATTAATCTTGAGTTTCACCATTTCTTGCTTCTTGGAAAGGCTGAAGACTGTGAAAGTGGTTTTCTTTTCATTTATGGTGAGCAGCCAGGTACAGGTCCATTGTTCTAGCTTTTGAAGTGCAACTTGCATCTTTGAGGTAGCTACTGCTATCGAAACACATTATGTCCACAGTGCCAGATCATCAGCATAGATTGTCCAGTGCCCTTTGTCTTCACAATGTCATCTAAAAACAAGAAATAGTGGAGACAGTACCCTCTTTGTGAACACCTTGTTCCACGATAGCCTTCCTGCTAAGTTGTCCCTGGACTTGTACTCTGGCTGTTCTATTTATTAGATAATGACATATCCAGTTATGCATGCGTCCAAGTTTGAGAAGTTTTATTTTAGTCCTTTCTCCAGACCCTGTCGAAAGCCTTCTCCATATCAACCCATTCTGTTAGTGTGTGTTTCTTTTCTTGGAATCCATATCTCCTGGGAAATGTAGGTTACTTGGTCTTCTGTTGATCTGTGCTGATGGAATCCACTCTGCTGTGGTAGTATCAATTGTTTTTGCTCCAAGTGCCACATGTTTTCTATTGACGAGCCTCTCCATTACTTTTTCAAAACAACTAAGGAGGCTAATTAGTCTGTAGCTGCTTGGGTCGAGTCTATCTTTTCCTTGTTTTAGAATGGGCACTGTGATTGCTTCTTTCCATTCACTAGGTATTTCCCCAACTTTCCAGCTTGCATTCATAATTTTTAGCAGCTTTTGTTTTGCTTTTGGGCCTAAGTTGATGAGCATCTCATTTGTGATGCCATCCTTTCCTGGTGACTTCTTAGTTTAAGACACTGACTCGCTTCTTCGAGCTCATCTATAGTGAAATTAGACACCATAAGTTCTTCTGGTGCTGTGGGTGAGTACTCGAGGGATTGCCTCTCTTCCATTGCCCTATTTAGTCTTTCTGTGGGTATGCTGACCTGGCTCACTTTTGCGTAATTTTAATAAAATGTTGGCAGCTCTTTTACCTGTTAGCAATTTATTATTGATTTCTCTTGCTATTGGAGAACGGTTGATATTTTCGTCACTGACTGCAAGGCAACGGGCCGATGTTTTCAAAACATAGCGGTGGTGTCGCATGTGACGGCGCGAACTCTATTCGTCTGCATCCAGTCCAAAACGGAAATAAAACACCACAAAAACACAGCAATCCTGTTTTATCTATAGAATATAGTGTCACTTCATGCGAATATTTTTAATCAAATGTACAGAATTAGAACAGAGTTCTCGAATTTTACGAGCTCCGTCACTATACACAACATTCGGCCGTCATCTTGAAAACGCATGTCTCAAGAACATTTTCACATAAGAAGTATGTTGGGATCCATGACAAGAAACGATATTTAAAAGAGATCTGAGGTAATGGAAAGATTAGGAACCATTGTTCTAGAACTCTTTTGGATAATATATGTGATTACTATTAGTATTATTTTCAGTATTCTTTATATTGAAGAAACATATGACAAGTAATGCAGATATTACGCTGAAATTCAAAATGATAAAAATAAAAGAGCAGTTCTCATATTTGGCTAGAAATTTTGATCGCAATTGTGCTAGGAATTGTCGAAGCAATATCAGCTTTTGACAGTCTAAGGAAAATGTCCAGCGCAAGTTGGAAAATGACTAAAGATATCGAAAATAAGTTGAATGCGTTTGAAAACAGATGTCTGCGAAACATACAATTTTGTGATTTCAGAAAGTATTGAAATCAGAGAAATGGCTGGTAAATCACTAGTAACAACTGCTATAAGAAAGAGAAAATGAAGATATGTTAGAGATACTATGAGAAGAAATGATCCAAGAATCACTAGCAGGTCAGGGGAGGTAAATGGTTCAAGTAAGAATGACACCTTAGGACACCTGAAACAAACATTACTGAGAGAGACAAGAATTATCCCACTTGATTTCACAGATCTTCTTCTTCTTGTTCTCGCTCGCTGATGTTCAATGTCTACACAATGAGTCCGTTTATCTGGATGTATGTTGTTGTGTTTGTTAGTTCATCAACGCTTTCAAACAGCTTTGTCTGGATGTCTGTCTCGGTTGGCCAATGTTCTTTCTGTAGCTGATTCATCAGGTGACAATCTTGCAGTGAGATAGAACACGTTGCCCGGTATAGAGCTATGGGAAATTGCATGCAGGTTATGTAACGTATAACGGCACGAGAGAAATATAATAATAATTTCTTTATAATAATATGATTGGTCTCTATTGTTAATATTATCTCTAGCACTCTTCATAAAAATTGTTTTAGTATCTCTCGTGGTTTCTGCATTCATTAATTGTTTGAAAATAAATAGACCACCAGATCGAGAACACAAACAAGATAAGAACAAAAGAGAAAAGTGATTACAACAGAAAACAGAAAACAGTTTAAAGAATATGACTGAAACGAGATTGTGAACAGAAATAAAGATTGAGAAATAACAAGAGACATAAATGACAAACTAACCTGTGCAATTAAAGTTCTTGACACTACAGCATGTCTATGATCGGTTCCTGAAACATGCGCTGATAACCAGGGACAACAGACAAACAAGTTAGTTCAACTGACGATTTACAGGTACTTGACGTCATATAATTACCGGAATTCTAAGAATCAAAAAGAAGGAAAAGGTATTCAATGTTAGACCTAACAAAGAAATCGAAACCAATCGCATAGGTCACGTGACTATGCACAAAAATCAATAACCACACACCTGAACTCTGAATATTGGTTCCTTGATCGTCGTTCCACGCGGTGTATCCGGTATCGCATTACAGACCTGTCGACGTGTCGAGTATATCTAGCATTAGAAAATATAAACGTCCCATTCCTAGAGACGTGCAGGAAACCATGACGTGGCATAGTAAACAGAGACTCTAGCTAGTCTTAGTTTAGTATTCTGTGGGTATGTGTCTGTGTATATGAATGCCTGCAAGTATGTACGGATTTGTGTGTGTGTGTGTGTGTGTAGATAGGCATGTGTGTATATATGTGGAAGATGTCTTGTTACGTGTAAATATGTACATATGTGTGTGTGTGTGTAGTATGTATTCGTATAGATGGTTGTGACCATGTATACTATCTGTGGCTTCACGATGAGGGTATTTAGGTTTACCACACCAGGTGACACCATCAGGGAGGGTGACACCATCAGAGAGGATGCGATCATCAGAGAAGTGTAAAGACTGTCTAAAGTCGTTGTCTTAAGAGGTCCATCTTAAGATGTGGAGCCTCAGCGCCTATAGGTCTGCCGGGAGTACAATGGCGTCAGTTTAGTAACCAATAGACAAATAGCAAAAGAAAGGAATGCGTTTGTTTTCATGGAGGATGTTCTACGTGAACGTACTTGTGAACCTGTTAGTGATCCAACCCTGAGGAAATTCACACAGGACAGCATGGATCATATTGAATCTCCACCCATTGAATCTCCACCAATTGAATCTCCACCCATTGAATCTCCACCCATTGAATCTCCACCCATTACTGTATGACACATAGTTACTGCAACAAAAACTACCTGTTAGAATGTCATTTGTAGTGGTACCCTGTGCTAAAACTGTAGAGAACAGAAAGAATGGTTAAACTATTGCTGCCCATTTATATTTATAGTAACCACCTAAGCGTAACCATGTTGTTAAATAACTGACTTTGCAAAAACAAATACACCAAGATCTCTTCCCAGTTAGTACTTCATATTCCTACGATAGTATGTGCTGTACTATCTTCATATCTTATCTTATCTTATCTTAACCACATTTGCGTGAAACGTCTGGGAGAGTTAGTTTTCATCTTGTGCCAGGTGTTGGGCTTGACGTTGCCAGTCCATGCTATTCGCAGGGACTCTGAAATGTTATCTATCCATCGTGTTCCTGGCCTGCCTCGTGCTCTGCACCCTGAGTGTCGATTATTGTAGGCACGTGATTGTAGTAAATGTGGTTCCATTCTCATTAGATGGCCGAACCACTTGATCATTTGCTTCTCGATGTACTGTATGCATGGTATACCAACGATGCTTCTGATATTCTCGTTTCTCACTCTATCTCTCCTTGCTAACGTTGACAGCTTTGTGTAGACATCTCATTTCACATGTTGTACTTTCTTTTTTGTCTTAGTCAGGGGCCATGTTTGGCACTGATAGCAGAGAATTGGAATAAATATACAGTTTATCAGTTGTCGTTTGACTACCATGTTAATGCTTGGATGTTTTAATAGTGGTGACAGTTGGTATGCCACTGCGTTTGCCTATCTTCATAACATGTTTCAAATTGTCAAACAACGTTAGTAAGATCTAATCGCTCGCTTCCACCAAATTTCCCTAAACACTGATTAGCATTATGTGTTTCAAATAAAACTATAGATTGCACGTCATTAATTAATATACAGTCCACACATGTCCTTACTTGAATAGTGGTATGTTACTCTATGTTTGACTTTGTTATAGTTACGTTTAGTTTCAAGATAGAACCGGTGTCACACTGTCAATGGCCAGGTTCGTAGACTTAAGAGAGGTCACATTTCAATGCTTACCTCGTGACGCTTAGTGGTAGGAAAGATATCCATAAATGTCATGTGTAATATGTCATGGTTAAACGATTTGCAACATATTACAACGATTCAATCTATAATGATATTTTCTCTAACCCTAGACTGTTGTTTATGTTGTAGAAGTATGCTTATTTCAAACAAATTAATCTTATTTTTTTTTCTTGTTCGATTTTTAAGTTTCACAATTTTGCTCTGATATTTTGTAACGTTTATATTATATTGTATTATATTCTAAGAAAGAAAGAGAAATCTGCCAATGCTGGTTCCAAGCCCGGATGAAAAGGAGGAGGCTTTGCGTGAGCAGCTACCCATCACAAGAAATTAAAGAGCTACAGAAACTTGCAAGTAAGGACACCATACTGGTAAACCGATCAGACAGGTGGTGTGCGGTGCACCTAGTGCATCAATGACGGTTGCTGATGAAAGCGGCTTTGCGGAAGTCAGCAACCCGACTACATTACTTGCCACAAAAACACACTAAAATTGATTTGGAATGTGAGAAAGATGACTGCTTCAAAATCAGCCCAAATTGCAGAAGAATGAAGAGATACGAGCTGGACATACTGGTTAAGTGAGGTGAGATGGCCTGGAACAGATAGAAGAGTAGTTAGTGGATTGACTTTCATATATTCAGGGAAAGAGGACGTAGACATTTGAAGGAGTTGGTATAATGATGACCTAGTAGCAAAGAGCATGTTAGAATGGGAACCCATCTCGAGTCGGATAATCAGAGCCCGCTTCAGTACTAGGCATGTCAATATGACAATACTTCAGTGTTATGCACCAACCAACGATGCCGACGATGATAAGAAAAACACGTTTTATGAGCAACTACAAGATCAAATTCAACAAGACCAAAAATATGACCTGTTATTAGTAATGGGAGGATTTGAATGCAGGTTGGAAGTGATAATGTAGGGTAGAGAGCTATAGGAAAACAAGAATAAACACAATGAATGAGAATGGAGAAAGACTGGCGGAGTTATGTATGCTGTCAAACTTAGTAATTGAGGTTACCATCTTTGCACATAAGAAAATGCATAAACTTACTTGGCACTCACTTGATGGGTGACCAGGAGATCAGATTGACCATATGTGCAAAAATACACATTAGAACATCATTGCTGGATGTCCGTGAATACAGAGAGGCAGATGTAGGAAGTGATGATAATTTGTGCATAGGTAAATTGAAATTGAAATTGAAAATTCATCACACTAAAAAAGAACAACTGCGAATAGACAGTCAAAGACTACAAAATAAAGAAGTAAAAAGGAATATAAGCTCGAACTTAGAATAGGTTCAGTTACTCAATGGTGAAATGAACAGAACATTGAAGATAAAATGCCTAAGATAACGGACACACTATTGGGGGCAGCAAATAGTAGCTCAGGATTAAAGACGAAGACAGAAATCCTGGATAAGTGATGACACCTGGAAATATATTCAAGAAAGAAGAAAGATGAAATAAGTGATATTAATACTAAGAATGCAACAGATTAAATCCTAGCTAAAGAGGAATATCGAATAAAAGACAAGGAAGTGAAAAGAGCGGTTAGAAGAGACAAAATAGCATATGTCAATCGATTGGCTGAAGAAGGGGAAAATGCAGCAAGACTGAAACAGTAAAATCCTATACAATACACTAAAACAACTTACTGGAACTTTTGTTTCAAAGGGCGCCCAATCAAAGTAAAGATGGTAAAGTTCTAACATCAGATACCGAGCAGAAGAAAGATGGGCAGAACATTTTGAAGAAATATTAAATAGACCTGTTCCACCAGTACTACTCAAGTTTGACGAAGAGGCAAGAAACGGCTCTCTACCAATTAACAAAGAAATGTTAAGTATAGCTGAGGTCAAGGAGGCAATCCGTTCCTTGATAAACAATAAGGCAGCGGGTGACAACAACATTACTGCAGAAATGCTCAAAGCGGCTGATGATACAACTATTAGCCAGGTGCAAGAACTATTAATAAAGTATGGGAAGAAGAAACTGTCCCAGATCAATGGAAGAAGATAATAATTGTTAAGATCCTCAAAAGTGATCTCGAGTTGCAACAACTGGAGAGGGATCACCCTATTATAGTAATGACCAAAACTTTCTGCAAAATCATTCTTAATAGAATCAAAGGAGCAGTGGATGCAACCCTAAGAGATGAACAAGCTGGTTTTAGACCTGGGAGAAGCTGCTTAGGCCAAATAATTACCCTACGACTAATTTTGAAGGAACATATTGAGAAGCAACAACCACTTATACTAAATTTCATCGATTTTAAAAAGTCTTTGATAGTCTACAAGAATCTCCTGTGAATATTCTGAGATGATATGAATACCAGACAAAATAATAAACATTATAAAGGCTCAAGGATGGTTCACAGTGTGCAGTTCGCACTGATGGTGAACACAGCGACTGGTTTATGGTTGAAACCGGAGTAAAGCAAGGCTGTATTCTATTTCCGCTATTGTTTGGAGTGGCCATTGACTGGGTGATGCGAAAATGTTGCAAAGACAAAACTGGCATCGATAGGGTAGAAAATAGTCAACTAGAAGATTTGGATTTTGCAGATGATATTTCCTTGTTAAGTAGAAACAACCAAGATATGCAAAGAAAAACAGACAACTTATCATCTTTAGCATCAAAGTTGGACTTAGATAAGCATGAAAAACAAATATAATGAAGACACCTATAGCAAGTAATGAGATATCACCCTGGAATCTAAAAGGATAAAAATAGCAGACATTTCACCTATTTAGGTAACAATTTTGATTGTTAGAAATGTTAAAAGAAATTATGATACAATTGCAAAAGCAATATCAGCTTTTAAAAAGTCTAAATAAAATATGGAACTGCAAGTTATATAGTTTTAAGCTAAATTACAATTTTCACTTCAAATATGTATCAATCTAACATGTCCAGCGAGTTGGAAAAATGACTAAAGATATGAAAGCAAGTTGAATGCATTTGAAAATAGATGTCTGCGATAAAAATAATGAATATAAAATGGAACAAAATTCAGGAGAAGTGATGAAATCAGAGAAATGTCTGGTCAACCACTAGTGACACTGTTATGAAAAGAAGATGGAGTTTGTTGGGCAACCTTTGGGAAGGAGAAATGATCAATGAATATAAAAGCAGGTATTGAAGTGGAATGCAAGGTTCAGAAAGAGGACGACCTTGAGACCTGAAACAAACTTTGCTGAGAGAGGCGAAATATAGTCTCAGTTCCATGGGGGAGATTGGCGAGTTGCCCGGATAAGAGCGGTATGGAAATTCTTGCGGGCCCCTATTAACGTATAACTGTGAGGGGGTTATTTTATTTATTATAACTCTAAGAAAACAATATGCCCTAAAAGAACTGAATGTTAAAGATTGGTGATAACAACATACTATCAAAAAAATCTGATACTTTGGTAAATCAAGCGTCAGATGGCCGGGAGAGAACAATATTAGATGGCATACCGGGACGCAGAGGCAGACGAAGAAAAAAAGATGGCTACAGGGTATTAAAGAAAAAATGACTTATGACCATCGACGAAGTGGGTGAACTAGCTAGAGACAAAGTGAATTTCAGATGCGTTGTAAAAAATGTAACTCCTATAAGGATGATGAGATATTCTACCAATGTATTGCTTTTTCCCTTTCACACAAGAGAGGAGAGACGGACAGACAGACTGACAGGGAACCACAGCGAGATGCAAAGCAATGAGAGACATGCAGAGGGAAAACGAATAATGGAGAGAAAGAAATGCATATGGAGATAAACAAAAGGGCATTTCACATGGAGAGACAGACTCATAGAGACAGGATTAATAAATAATTATCATATTATTACATTATTCTTTAATTTTTACTTTCTTTAATTGTCTGGTAAGTAATTGAGAAAATTTGCATTTTCATCAATATTGTATTTATTGTGAATATCTTTCAGAGATCAGAAGATTATAGTTTTGTTTGTAGTTTTGCATGATTGTGTGTTAATGATAATTTGGGAAAATTTTAGCGATCAAGTGAGAATTGACAACAGTTACAGAGAATAGGTTATGGGGAAGGAGATTACAACAGTTACAGAGAATGGGTTATGGGCAAGTGAATTTACAACAGTTACAGAGAATTGTTTTGGCAAGTGAGAATTACAACAGTTACAGAGAATGGGTTATGGGCAAGTGAGAATTGACAACAGTTACAGAGAATGGGTTATGGGCAAGTGAGGTTTACAACAGTTACAGAGAATGGGTTATGGGGAAACATGGAATCGGTACAAAGTCAAATAATGAGAAAGCTTGTCAAATTTGGTGAATAAATGATATTGTTATTGGTAGAACACTTTTTCCACAGAGGAACATAAAACAACATGGAGATCTCCAGATGGTCATACAGAAAAACAGATTGACCATATTTTACTAAACAAAAAGTGGCGAAACACGTAATAACAAAGTACTGTAGTCTTACAAAATACAAAAACAATGGCAATACACAGCCAAAGTTACGACTAAAAACCTTTAGCAAGCAAACCATAAGAACAGGAGTGACAAATTTCACAGCACACAGCATTTAAACAACCACAGAAATTCCAATAAGCATACAATGAAAATATGTGACTAAAAACAAATAACGAAAGAAATGCAGAAAAACTAGAAGTGGAAAAAGAAGAGAAACAATAAAATTCAAGTAAATATATAACTTATATACATTT
Source organism: Arion vulgaris (assembly GCA_020796225.1). Taxonomy (NCBI): domain Eukaryota; kingdom Metazoa; phylum Mollusca; class Gastropoda; order Stylommatophora; family Arionidae; genus Arion; species Arion vulgaris. The sequence continues at coordinate 33,413,954 of CM036763.1, read as the reverse complement.
AACATATACACATATAGAATATAGAGCATGAGAAGAGAAAGTACTCAGAAGCATCAAGAATGTAAGCGTTGAGTCCATGATGTCAATGTGCCATATAACGAAATAAAACGATTCTCCAGAGCAAATCGACTAATCATCAGAGAAACATGATCGGATGGCCTGACCTGGACGTCAAGCTCCCAAAATGTGTTCCATTGAAATGAGTGGTAAAGGGGTCACAGAGCATTGGCGTATTCACTCAGTGTTTGTCGAAACGGTCACTAAGCATTTGCCACACCAATCTTCAAACCCAGTTCTCGCAATCTAGTAGTTGACGTGGATTGGTTTAGATGAAGGTCTTCTCTGCGGCCACACTCAATGAGGGCGTTCAAGATGTCAGCTCTGTCCATTGGCTGACCGTCTGATATAGCGGCAGAGCCAGCCAGCCTGTCTGCTCTCTCCTACCAATGACACCCATGTGCCCGGGAACAAGACAAGTGTAATTCTGCAAATTGTTGACGCCTGCAGTGATTCAGTCCATTGCACGAGCACCGAACCGGCCTCCACCTTTCGGATCATACTCAATGAGCCACTCAAAATGCACGCATGGGTATAGTTTTGTGACTCGTCAGGTATCATTAGTCACCGCCAGTACCTCCATTGTCATGCTGTTTGTTGTCATACTGAATGCACCACTGGCTTCCTTGACCATTCTGCCACATGAGCTTGCAGAGAAGGCCCATGCAGACTTTTCGTGACGAACTACCGATCCATCCTGTAGATCACAACGTCGTCTGCAGTTTCATCGATGATGGCTTTGACGTCTGCATTCAACACAGATTCCCCCTCTCAAAAATTTGTCAATTTTGATTTTTGAAACAGACTACTTTCATAGACAATCATTCTTGTTAGAATGACATGGTTCTCACAGAACATCATCTGAAGGACAGGTCCGATTGCTTTTAGATCATGCTTCTACAACAGACATCATCATAGACAGGTCATTCTTGTTAGAAATGACATGGCTTCTACAACAGACATCATCATAGACAGGTCATTCTTGTTAGAAATGACATGGCTTCTACAACAGACATCATCATAGACAGGTCATTCTTGTTAGGAATGACATGCTATCTACAACAGACATCATCATAGACAGGTCATCTTGTTAGAAATGACATGCTTCCTACAACAGACATCATCATAGACAGGTCATTCTGTTAGAAATGACATGTCTTCTCAATCAGCTAATGACAGCCTTCTTGTTAGTGAATGTGTCGGCATTGATACAAAGCAGGTACATGCTGTTAGAGTGCATACACCTGTCCCTTTCATCCTAGTGAATGTGTCTGCGTGTAACAATGCAGGTACATGCTGTTAGAGTGCATACATCTGTCCCTTTCATCCTAGTGAATGTGTCTGCGTGTAACAAAGCAGGTACATGCTGTTAGAGTGCATACACCTGTCCCTTTCATCCTAGTGAATGTGTCTGCGTGTAACAATGCAGGTACATGCTGTTAGAGTGCATACATCTGTCCCTTTCGTCCTAGTGAATGTGTCTGCGTGTAACAATGCAGGTACATGCTGTTAGAGTGCATACATCTGTCCCTTTCATCCTAGTGAATGTGTCTGCTGTAACAAAGCAAGTACATGCTTGTTAGAGTGCAGACACCTGTCCCTTTCGTCCTAGTGAATGTGTCTGCGTGTAACAATGCAAGTACATGTTGTTAGAGTGCATACACCTATCCCTTTCGTCCTAGTGAATGTGTCTGCGTGTAACAATGCAGGTACATGTTGTTAGAGTGCAGACACCTGTCCCTTTCGTCCTAGTGAATGTGTCTGCGTGTAACAATGCAGGTACATGCTGTTAGAGTGCAGACACCTGTCCCTTTCGTCCTAGTGAATGTGTCTGCGTGTAACAATGCAGGTACATGTTGTTAGAGTGCAGACACCTGTCCCTTTCGTCCTAGTGAATGTGTCTGCGTGTAACAATGCAGGTACATGTTGTTAGAGTGCAGACACCTGTCCCTTTCGTCCTAGTGAATGTGTCTGCGTGTAACAATGCAGGTACATGCTGTTAGAGTGCAGACACCTGTCCCTTTCGTCCTAGTGAATGTGTCTGCGTGTAACAAAGCAAGTACATGTTGTTAGAGTGCATACACCTATCCCTTTCGTCCTGGTGAATGTGTCTGCGTGTAACAATGCAGGTACATGTTGTTAGAGTGCAGACACCTGTCCCTTTCGTCCTAGTGAATGTGTCTGCGTGTAACAATGCAGGTACATGCTGTTAGAGTGCAGACACCTGTCCCTTTCGTCCTAGTGAATGTGTCTGCGTGTAACAATGCAGGTACATGCTGTTAGAGTGCAGACACCTGTCCCTTTCGTCCTAGTGAATGTGTCTGCGTGTAACAATGCAGGTACATGCTGTTAGAGTGCAGACACCTGTCCCTTTCGTCCTAGTGAATGTGTCTGCGTGTAACAATGCAGGTACATGCTGTTAGAGTACATACACCTGTCCCTTTCGTCCTAGTGAATGTGTCTGCGTGTAACAATGCAGGTACATGCTGTTAGAGTACATACACCTGTCCCTTTCGTCCTAGTGAATGTGTCTGCGTGTAACAATGCAGGTACATGCTGTTAGAGTACATACACCTGTCCCTTTCGTCCTAGTGAATGTGTCTGCGTGTAACGGTAAGGTGGATACATTGCAGTGGCAGAGTCTATTTGACCAGGATGAGAAAAACATCATCTTTTGTGGTGACTTTAACGCCAGGGGTAGACAGTGGGGTAATAATCCTACCAACAAGCAGGGTGCAAATTTGGAAGACGCGCTCGTGACATCGGATCTGGTCTGTATCAATGATGGTAGAGCAACCAGACTAGCAAGTCGACCAGGGGAATCTGACAGTGTCTTTGATTTGGCATTAGTGTCTCCCACTCTGTTGCCGCTGTGCAAAGGGAGTATGCTTGGTCCTGGCATGATCCTGGTCGAGAAACGCAGAACATGGGGGCACAGAGAACGTGCGCACAGCTTTCGGTATGACACAGCAGGGTGTAACACTATCAGCAAGATCAGACGCAGTAAAATTAGACTTAAAATGGAGGCTCTTGAACTGCAGTTTTATAAACTTATAATGGAAAATTCATTAGAGTCGTCTTTCCCAAATGTAGAAATAGTCTTACGAATTTACTTGTCTTTAATGATTACTAACTGCAGAGGAGAACGTTCTTTTTTTTACATTAAAGCGTATACAAGTGAGCTAATGAACATGATGGGACAAGATCGTCTAAATAACCTCACCTTAATGAACATTGAATGTAATTTACTTAAAGAAATTGATTTGTCTAGTATTATCTCTAAATTTGCTAACATTAAATCAAGACAAGTTTGTTTGTAAAAGTTATGTTTTATTATGTATTACCATACAAAACCTAGGGCCCCGCGCTAAAATTTGCTACAGGCCCCGTGCTGGCCTAGTCCAGCACTAGTAAAACCCGGTGCAATGAAGTCAATTCTTCGGCTTTAGACTCTTTTTAGACCCTTTAGATAAAGTTAAATATACAAACATGACAATGCATGTGGTCAATAAATATAATATAAGACGTACAACTTTTTAATAATTTTTCAAGTCAACGATGCATTGTTGCTTGAGATCTGTGCAAATAAATGTTGACAATGCACACTAAACACTGGTAGTGGTGTACATTCAAATAGTGTAGTTGGATGTACTCTTTCATTGAAAGCTATTGTAAAGCGCTTGCAATTCATTCTCAAGCTGATTGAATAAAATACTAGTTGTTAGATGGTTAGTGTTAGGGTCAGGTCCAGTATTTGTGCTAATTTATCTTCTTCTTCTGTATACACTGTCAAACGTCAACTCGAATATTCTGCACATCGGTCGTTCGTCTAAAACATCTTCATAACTTGCCAAAACAGGGGTATTGCTATTGGCGATGCATGTTTTATATCTTCTTTAAGTTCGTGATACACTTTGTAGCGTGCTTCTATTTCCTTTAAACAGTGTCATACTTGCACTATCTGAGATGTCCATCATTTACTTATTGAGCCAAATGCCTAACCACTACACTACGGGCACCTCCCCCACCCCCTCTCCCGCCTCACCCTTACCTTAACAGGCTGAACAGCAGAGTTTCCAGGATGAGCACCACAACAGCTCATGATGTCAGTTTCATTTCATACACATGCCTGGTAGAACAATTCAATACAAAACATTTTAACCAGACTTTCAATTCTCATTAAATGATTATTAAACTTCTACCGTGTCAGAGAACTTGTTCTTCGTATGATCACTAAGTTGAAGATATCGATTTGTCATTGATTTTGTCGCAGTCAAACATAGAAACAATGCACTATCAAACAATTTAGTTGTTATTAATGATTTCTGGGCCATAGAATAATATATTATCTGAACAAGTCTACACAATATTTCTCACATTTCAATAGATGTTTTAGAACTGCAAAGTAGAACTTCCGTGTTCATCAAAAAAGAAATAGTGATGTTATCACGTCTCGTCTAGGCAGCAAAATGTCAGGAAAATATGTTTATTTACCAGTTGTATAGTAAACAATTATATTTCTTTACAAGACTTGATATTTACCAGTTGTATATGTATTTGTCAATTGATTTCAGAATTAGAGTTATACAATGCTACATAGAACCAATATTGACATACAGATGCTAGTCATGGACAATAAGCAAACAGACCAAAATTTATCTGAAGGCCACATAGATGTGGTTTTATAGAAGAATGATGAGAATCCCACGGACTGCTAAAATGACCAATGTGGAGGTGTTGAATGAGGTCAAGACACAGAGAAAGTGTATCATCAAAATAGGAAAGCGGCAATCATCATTTTTCGGGCATGTAATGAGAAATAGAGGTTTAGAACACATTGCAACAACGGGTAAAATCGAGGGAAAACGAGACAGAGGAAGACAGAGATAGACAATTTTGGATAGTCTGACTTCAAGGTACGGAAGAGCGTCAACATCTGAGATGATAGCAAACACCAGACAGTGATTTGAAGAGTTCCATGATCGCCCACGCCAGCCGGCACGACACCTGACGATGATAGTAAACAATTAGATTTCATTACAAGACTTGATATTTACCAATTGTATAGTAAACAATGGCCGAACGGATTAGAGCTCGGTTCGGTTGGTACTAGAAGAAGCCAAGCGTGGGTAAAGGGATTGGCGAAGTTGGCCGAGCGAAAAATAAAAGTTACGCTCTAGCGCCTAATGAAATTGGCCTCCCTAACTGCCTGCGCTCAGCAATGTCCCAGTGTTTCTGCTTCTTTGGAAGGGAAAATACAAAGTAGAAACTCCAAATTGTCTGATCACGACAACACGTCACATTTCCAGCGTGGTTGAGAATGTTGCTAAACCGGAATAGCCTCAACAAAGTCAGAAGCCAAACATGAACACAATTCTTGACGTAGGTCATATCTCATAATGCAAAAGACAAATGGTAAGGATGATCACAAAAGTGTTGTTCTTGAAAAGAGGGAAATTAAGAACGTCAACAAAGACAAACCTAAACATGTCACAAGATTGATGAAAATGTTTCTTTTTGGAACGACCTCACCTAGTCAGAAAAGTCGCAAAGTATAAGCATGCTCTTTGGTGCAGGTAGTAAGCCAAACACACGATGCAAAAATACCGAAAATGTAAGGGATTGTCAGACGAGACAAATAACTCAAACATTTGCATAAGCCAAAAATATCGGATGATCATGTCCTACACGTGTATGAGCCTTTGAACCAAGACGCGACGTTTAGTCATTCTTGACAGAAATCAAACAAATCATAAAGACTGATTACATTGGTTGATAAGAACGAATGCAAATAAACAACAAACAAACAAACAAACAAACTGCCAGCCTTTCTCTTCACGAAGAAATCAACTTTCGAATAGGGAGTGCGGCTATTACATTGGGCAAACTATCAAAAAGAGCGTGGGACAAAACAGAACTAACGTTGCATACCAATATTCAAATCTATCGAGCCTGTGTAATTAACTTTTTATTATATGGTTCAGATACATGGACAGCATACTCAGGGCATAAAAGTAGACATAAAATCTTTCACCTTCGATACCTCTGCAATATTACAAACATCAGGTGATACGACAAGGTCACCAACACTCTGAAGTACTGCAACGTGCAAACTTGCCTTCAGTCATTAGCAGGCTCAGCAGTAGAAGAGTAAGATAGCGCAAGGGCATGTGAGAATAATGAAGAATAGTCGCATACCCCAACAGGTGTTGTTCTGTTAACTTTTGGAAGAGAAGAGGCTCCAACGCAGACCAGTGTTCAGATATAAGAATAAATGCAAGGCGCTTCAATAAATAACTTTATTATCGGTTCCAACAAATGGGAAAAACTAGCTGGTGACCAAGTTAGGTTGATCCAGTAACGAAAATCCAGTCCTTACCAAACGAAATGCTACAGAAAATCCTACGAATATCACGGACAGAAAAAGAAAAAAAGAAAGAACACTGATGTCCTGAAAGAACTGAATGTTAAAAACAATTGGCTGATAAACAATATACTATAAAGAAAAAATAGATACTTTGGCCACGTCAAACGTCACGATGGCCTGTAGAGAACAATATTAGAGGGTAGGGTCTCAGGACGCAGAGACAGAGGCAGATCAAGAAAAAGATGGCTTCAAGATATTAAAGACACCATGAATATGACCATCGACGAAGTGGGCGAACTGACTAGAGAAAGAGTGAATTTCATAAGCGCTGCAAAGAGAGCAACGTCCTATAAAGGATACGCACCTTGATGATGACCGAGTTATGTAGAAAACAACATTGCGCAAAGGTGTAGAATCTTTTTTGGAAAGAGATTCGAGACTAAGGGATGAGTTTAAAGGCAAGAGAGACAATTGCAAACTCACATGCCAATTGACCGCCTGTAAAGGCGAAAAAGCCAGATATATATATATATATATTAATATATTTTTATAAACACCTATACATATACATGTATCTTCTTCTGCCTTCTCAATAAATTGAGATTTTGGATTCTCTAATAAAGGCAGCCATCTGCCTCAGATTATCAGCCGCGCCATACAGTTTGTCTTGGACGCCGGTGTAAGTGGGCCCCCTCTATCTTCTCAGGTCTGCATACTGGGGGCAGTACTGTAGGATGTGTTCTGTTGTTATTCTCGCCAAGCCACAGGGGCACAGGTCGTTTGGTGCCTATTTTTAATTTAATGTACAGGGGGTGTCTCATTCTGTTGTGACCCACCCGGAGGCGAAGTATGGCTGTCTGGTCCTTCTGGACAGTTGGTAATATCCATCATTCTTGTTCTGTTGTGGGTGTTCTTTATCCCATCTTGCTTTGTAGTGTCATTTGGCGATGGTTTTTGCTTCTTCATAGCTAACCAGGTTGTCATCTTGGGGCATCCCTGCTACCTCTTTAACTCGTCTGTCAGCATCTTCATTCCCTTGATCTTGCAGTGTGAGGGTATCCACTGGATTACTACCCTCTCAGAATCATGGGATAACTTGGCTAAGGTTGACCTGAGATCACTTAGTTTTTGTTCCTTTCAGATTTCAGTGCTGAGATAGCAGACAATGCGTCAGTCAAAAGCACTATTTTTCCATGTATTTGGTTCATATGTTGTAGTGCCATTTTTGCAGCTGCACTGAGGGCCTCTACCACTGCCCTGAAATTAGTTGAGAACTGACCCGTGGCCAGAGCTAAGGTTAGTTCTACTCTTCTTTTTAGTCTGAGGACAACTCCTCCTCCTCTTCCATTGTTGGTGGCATCTGTAGCCGAGCTATCCGTGTCTGCATGTGTCCAAGAGTCTATTGGGCAATTTTCGTTTATGTGTTTTTCTGCGATGATCCAGGTTTCTTTGTTCTGTGTTCCTTTCTTGCCAATGTCACTTATTTCTTCTGAGAGCTTTGGGAGACTGCAAGCCCAGGGAGGGGAGGTGATGGCTGGTTGTATGTGTCTTGGTTGAGCCAGTGACAATATTTAGGCTTTGTGAGCAAGTTCTTTGGAGTTTGCCACGAAGTTACTTCTTTTAATCTGCCCCTACCTTAGCTGTTGATTCTAAGGTACATTGGATGGTTCACCAGTCTCTTGTATTTTCTTTCTTGTTGAAGAACCTTCATATCCCGTCTGTCCTCCATTAGCTGGAGCCCAGTCACAGTTTCCAGTACTTCTATGGGGGTAGACTTCATGGCTCCAGTAATGATCCGTGAGGCCTGATTTTGCACTCTGCTTAACTTTACAAATTGTGTCTTGGAGGTTGTGGCCCCGGCTGCTGTGTCACACTCAAGTACTGGTGGGACTCTTTCAGTGTACAACCTTTTCAGAATGCCCCCTTCTGCACCCCTGGTAGTGAGTGCTAGTTTGTTCATAATCTTCATTCTCTGCTTTCTCTTTTTCCAGCTTTGTCTATCGGTATTTTCCAAGTCAGTCCGCTGTCAATGGTGATTCCCAGATATGTTGGGCATTCCTCCATTGGAAGTAGGTGGTCATTGGAAGTAGGTGGTCATTGGAAGTAGGTGGTCATTAATCTTGAGTTTCACCATTTCTTGCTTCTTGGAAAGGCTGAAGACTGTGAAAGTGGTTTTCTTTTCATTTATGGTGAGCAGCCAGGTACAGGTCCATTGTTCTAGCTTTTGAAGTGCAACTTGCATCTTTGAGGTAGCTACTGCTATCGAAACACATTATGTCCACAGTGCCAGATCATCAGCATAGATTGTCCAGTGCCCTTTGTCTTCCACAATGTCATTCATAAAAACAAGAAATAGTGTGGGAGACAGTACCCCTCTTTGGTGAACACCTTGTTCCACGATAGCCTTCCTGCTAAGTTGTCCCTGGACTTGTACTCTGGCTGTTCTATTTATTAGATAATGACATATCCAGTTATGCATGCGTCCAAGTTTGAGAAGTTTTATTTTTAGTCCCTTTCTCCAGACCCTGTCGAAAGCCTTCTCCATATCAACCCATTCTGTTAGTGTGTGTTTCTTTCTTGAATCCATATCTCCTGGGAAATGTAGGTTACTTGGTCTTCTGTTGATCTGTGCTGATGGAATCCACTCTGCTGTGGTAGTATCAATTGTTTTTGCTCCAAGTGCCACATGTTTTCTATTGACGAGCCTCTCCATTACTTTTTCAAAACAACTAAGGAGGCTAATTAGTCTGTAGCTGCTTGGGTCGAGTCTATCTTTTCCTTGTTTTAGAATGGGCACTGTGATTGCTTCTTTCCATTCACTAGGTATTTCCAACTTTCCAGCTTGCATTCATAATTTTTAGCAGCTTTTTGTTTTCTTTTGGGCCTAAGTGATGAGCATCTCATTTGTGATGCCATCCTTTCCTGGTGACTTCTTAAGGTTAAGACACTGACTCGCTTCTTCGAGCTCATCTATAGTGAAATTAGACACCATAAGTTCTTCTGGTGCTGTGGGTGAGTACTCGAGGGATTGCCTCTCTTCCATTGCCCTATTTAGTCTTTCTGTGGGTATGCTGACCTGGCTCACTTTTGCGTAATTTTTAATAAAAATGTTGGCAGCTCTTTTACCTGTTAGCAATTTATTATTGATTTCTCTTGCTATTGGAGAACGGTTGATATTTTCGTCACTGACTGCAAGGCAACGGGCCGATGTTTTCAAAACATAGCGGTGGTGTCGCATGTGACGGCGCGAACTCTATTCGTCTGCATCCAGTCCAAAACGGAAATAAAACACCACAAAAACACAGCAATCCTGTTTTATCTATAGAATATGTGCACTTCGTGCGAATATTTTTAATCAAATGTACAGAATTAGAACAGAGTTCTCGAATTTTACGAGCTCCGTCACTATACACAACATTCGGCCGTCATCTTGAAAACGCATGTCTCAAGAACATTTTCACATAAGAAGTATGTTGGGATCCATGACAAGAAACGATATTTAAAAGAGATCTGAGGTAATGGAAAGATTAGGAACCATTGTTCTAGAACTCTTTTGGATAATATATGTGATTACTATTAGTATTATTTTCAGTATTCTTTATATTGAAGAAACATATGACAAGTAATGCAGATATTACGCTGAAATTCAAAATGATAAAAATAAAAGAGCAGTTCTCATATTTGGCTAGAAATTTTGATCGCAATTGTGCTAGGAATTGTCGAAGCAATATCAGCTTTTGACAGTCTAAGGAAAATGTCCAGCGCAAGTTGGAAAATGACTAAAGATATCGAAAATAAGTTGAATGCGTTTGAAAACAGATGTCTGCGAAACATACAATTTTGTGATTTCAGAAAGTATTGAAATCAGAGAAATGGCTGGTAAATCACTAGTAACAACTGCTATAAGAAAGAGAAAATGAAGATATGTTAGAGATACTATGAGAAGAAATGATCCAAGAATCACTAGCAGGTCAGGGGAGGTAAATGGTTCAAGTAAGAAATGACACTCTTAGGACACCCTGAAACAAACATTACTGAGAGAGACAAGAATTATCCCACTTGATTTCACAGATCTTCTTCTTCTTGTTCTCGCTCGCTGATGTTCAATGTCTACACAATGAGTCCGTTTATCTGGATGTATGTTGTTGTGTTTGTTAGTTCATCAACGCTTTCAAACAGCTTTGTCTGGATGTCTGTCTCGGTTGGCCAATGTTCTTTCTGTAGCTGATTCATCAGGTGACAATCTTGCAGTGAGATAGAACACGTTGCCCGGTATAGAGCTATGGGAAATTGCATGCAGGTTATGTAACGTATAACGGCACGAGAGAAATATAATAATAATTTCTTTATAATAATATGATTGGTCTCTATTGTTAATATTATCTCTAGCACTCTTCATAAAAATTGTTTTAGTATCTCTCGTGGTTTCTGCATTCATTAATTGTTTGAAAATAAATAGACCACCAGATCGAGACACACAAACGTAAGATAAGAACAAAAAGAGAAAAGTGATTACAACAGAAAACAGAAAACAGTTTAAAGAATATGACTGAAACGAGATTGTGAACAGAAATAAAGATTGAGAAATAACAAGAGACATAAATGACAAACTAACCTGTGCAATTAAAGTTCTTGACACTACAGCATGTCTATGATCGGTTCCTGAAACATGCGCTGATAACCAGGGACAACAGACAAACAAGTTAGTTCAACTGACGATTTACAGGTACTTGACGTCATATAATTACCGGAATTCTAAGAATCAAAAAGAAGGAAAAGGTATTCAATGTTAGACCTAACAAAGAAATCGAAACCAATCGCATAGGTCACGTGACTATGCACAAAAATCAATAACCACACACCTGAACTTCGAATATTGGTTCCTTGGATTCGTCGTTCACGCGTGTGTATCCGGTATCGCATTACAGACCGTGTCGACGTGTCGAGTATATCTAGCATTAGAAAATATAAACGTCCCATTCCTAGAGACGTGCAGGAAACCATGACGTGGCATAGTAAACAGAGACTCTAGCTAGTCTTAGTTTAGTATTCTGTGGGTATGTGTCTGTGTATATGAATGCCTGCAAGTATGTACGGATTTGTGTGTGTGTGTGTGTGTGTAGATAGGCATGTGTGTATATATGTGGAAGCATGTCTGTGTCTACGTGTAAATATGTACATATGTGTGTGTGTGTGTGAGTATGTATTCGTATAGATGGTTGTGACCATGTATACTATCTGTGGCTTCACGATGAGGGTATTTAGGTTTACCACACCAGGTGACACCATCAGGGAGGGTGACACCATCAGAGAGGATGCGATCATCAGAGAAGTGTAAAGACTGTCTAAAGTCGTTGTCTTAAGAGGTCCATCTTAAGATGTGGAGCCTCAGCGCCTATAGGTCTGCCGGGAGTACAATGGCGTCAGTTTAGTAACCAATAGACAAATAGCAAAAGAAAGGAATGCGTTTGTTTTCATGGAGGATGTTCTACGTGAACGTACTTGTGAACCTGTTAGTGATCCAACCCTGAGGAAATTCACACAGGACAGCATGGATCATATTGAATCTCCACCCATTGAATCTCCACCAATTGAATCTCCACCCATTGAATCTCCACCCATTGAATCTCCACCCATTACTGTATGACACATAGTTACTGCAACAAAAACTACCTGTTAGAATGTCATTTGTAGTGGTACCCCCGTGCTAAAACTGTAGAGAAACAGAAAGAATGGTTAAACTATTGCTGCCCATTTATATTTATAGTAACCACCTAAGCGTAACCATGTTGTTAAATAACTGACTTTGCAAAAACAAATACACCAAGATCTCTTCCCAGTTAGTACTTCATATTCCTACGATAGTATGTGCTGTACTATCTTCATATCTTATCTTATCTTATCTTAACCACATTTGCCGTGAAACGTCGTGGGGAGAGTTAGTTTTCTATCTTGTGCCAGGTGTGTTGGGCTTGACGTTGCCAGTCCATGCTATTCGCAGGGACTCTGAAATGTTATCTATCCATCGTGTTCCTGGCCTGCCTCGTGCTCTGCACCCTGAGTGTCGATTATTGTAGGCACGTGATTGTAGTAAATGTGGTTCCATTCTCATTAGATGGCCGAACCACTTGATTCTTTGCTTCTCGATGTACTGTATGCATGGTATAGTACCAACGATGCTTCTGATATTCTCGTTTCTCACTATCTCTCCTTGTAACGTTGACAGCTTTGTGGTAGACATCTCATTTCACATGTTGTAATCTTTTTTTCTTGTGTCTTAGTCATGGGCCATGTTTGGCACTGATAGCAGAGAATTGGAATAAATATGCAGTTTATCAGTTGTCGTTTGACTACCATGTTAATGCTTGGATGTTTTAATAGTGGTGACAGTTGGTATGCCACTGCGTTTGCCTATCTTCATAACATGTTTCAAATTGTCAAACAACGTTAGTAAGATCTAATCGCTCGCTTCCACCTAATTCTAAACACTGATTAGCATTATGTGTTTCAATATAAAACTATAGATTGCACGTCATTAATTAATATACAGTCCACACATGTCCTTACTTGAATAGTGGTATGTTACTCTATGTTTGACTTTGTTATAGTTACGTTTAGTTTCAAGATAGAACCGGTGTCACACTGTCAATGGCCAGGTTCGTAGACTTAAGAGAGGTCACATTTCAATGCTTACCTCGTGACGCTTAGTGGTAGGAAAGATATCCATAAATGTCATGTGTAATATGTCATGGTTAAACGATTTGCAACATATTGCCAACGATTCAATCTATAATGATATTTTTCTCTAACCTAGACTGTTGTTTATGTTGTAGAAGTATGCTTATTTCAAACAAATTAATCTTATTTTTTTTTCTTGTTCGATTTTTAGGTTTCAGCAATTTTGCTCTGATATTTTGTAACGTTTATATTATATTGTATTATATTCTAAGAAAGAAAGAGAAATCTGCCAATGCTGGTTCCAAGCCCGGATGAAAAAGGAGGAGGGCTTTTGCGTGAGGCCAGCTACCTCATCACAAGAAATTTAAAGAGCTACAGAAACTTGCAAGTAAGGACACCATACTGGTAAACCGATCAGACAGGTGGTGTGCGGTGCACCTAGTGCATCAATGACGGTTGCTGATGAAAGCCGCTTTGCGGAAGTCAGCAACCCGACTCGTACATTACTTGGCTCAAAAACACACACTAAAATTGGATTTTGGAATGTGAGAAAGATGGCCACTGCTTCAAAATCAGCCCAAATTGCAGAAGAATGAAGAGATACGAGCTGGACATACCGGGGTTAAGTGAGGTGAGATGGCCTGGAACAGATAGAAGAGTAGTTAGTGGATTGACTTTCATATATTCAGGGAAAGAGGACGGTAGACATTTTGAAGGAGTTGGTATAATGATGACACCTAGAGTAGCAAAGAGCATGTTAGAATGGGAACCCATCTCGAGTCGGATAATCAGAGCCCGCTTCAGTACTAGGCATGTCAATATGACAATACTTCAGTGTTATGCACCAACCAACGATGCCGACGATGATAAGAAAAACACGTTTTATGAGCAACTACAAGATCAAATTAACAAGACCCAAAAATATGACCTGTTATTAGTAATGGGGGATTTGAATGCCAAGGTTGGAAGTGATAATGTAGGGGTAGAGAGAGCTATAGGAAAACAAGGAATAAACACAATGAATGAGAATGGAGAAAGACTGGCGGAGTTATGTATGCTGTCAAACTTAGTAATTGGAGGTACCATCTTTGCACATAAGAAAATGCATAAACTTACTTGGCACTCACTTGATGGAGTGACCAGGAATCAGATTGACCATATGTGCAAAAATACACAATTTAGAACATCATTGCTGGATGTCCGTGAATACAGAGAGGCAGATGTAGGAAGTGATGATAATTTGTGCATAGGTAAATTGAAATTGAAATTGAAAATTCATCACACTAAAAAAGAACAACTGCGAATAGACAGTCAAAGACTACAAAATAAAGAAGTAAAAGAGGAATATAAGCTCGAACTTAAGAATAGGTTCGAGTTACTCAATGGTGAAAATGAACAGAACATTGAAGATAAATGGCCTAAGATAACGGACACACTATTGGGGGCAGCAAATAGTAGCTCAGGATTAAAGACGAAAGACAGAAATCCCTGGATAAGTGATGACACCTGGAAATATATTCAAGAAAGAAGAAAGATGAAACAAGTGATATTTAATACTAAGAATGCAACAGATTAAATCCTAGCTAAAGAGGAATATCGAATAAAAGACAAGGAAGTGAAAAGAGCGGTTAGAAGAGACAAAATAGCATATGTCAATCGATTGGCTGAAGAAGGGGAAAATGCAGCTAAGACTGGAAACAGTAAAATCCTATACAATACACTAAAACAACTTACTGGAACTTTTGTTTCAAAGGGCGGCCCAATCAAAAGTAAAGATGGTAAAGTTCTAACATCAGATACCGAGCAGAAGAAAAGATGGGCATAACATTTTGAAGAAATATTAAATAGACCTGTTCCACCAGTACTACTCAAGTTTGACGAAGAGGCAAGAAACGGCTCTCTACCAATTAACAAAGAAATGTTAAGTATAGCTGAGGTCAAGGAGGCAATCCGTTCCTTGATAAACAATAAGGCAGCGGGTGACAACAACATTACTGCAGAAATGCTCAAAGCGGCTGATGATACAACTATTAGCCAGGTGCAAGAACTATTTAATAAAGTATGGGAAGAAGAAGCTATCCCAGATCAATGGAAGAAGAGAATAATTGTTAAGATCCTCAAAAAAGTGATCTCGAAGATTGCAACAACTGGAGAGGGATCACCCTATTATCAGTAATGACCAAGACTTTCTGCAAAATCATTCTTAATAGAATCAAAGGAGCAGTGGATGCAACCCTAAGAGATGAACAAGCTGGTTTTAGACCTGGGAGAAGCTGCTTAGGCCAAATAATTACCCTACGACTAATTTTGAAGGAACATATTGAGAAGCAACAACCACTTATACTAAATTTCATCGATTTTAAAAAGTCTTTGATAGTCTACACAGAATCTCCCTGTGGAATATTCTGAGATGATATGGAATACCAGACAAAATAATAAACATTATAAAGGCCTCAATGATGGTTCACAGTGTGCAGTTCGCACTGATGGTGGACACAGCGACTGGTTTATGGTTGAAACCGGAGTAAAGCAAGGCTGTATTCTATTTCCGCTATTGTTTGGAGTGGCCATTGACTGGGTGATGCGAAAATGTTGCAAAGACAAAACTGGCATCGATAGGGTAGAAAATAGTCAACTAGAAGATTTGGATTTTGCAGATGATATTTCCTTGTTAAGTAGAAACAACCAAGATATGCAAAGAAAACAGACAACTTGTCATCTTTAGCATCAAAAGTTGGACTTTAGATAAGCTATGAAAAAACAAATATAATGAAGACACCTATAGCAAGTAATGCAGATATCACCCTGGAATCTAAAAGGATAAAAAATAACAGAGCATTTCACCTATTTAGGTAACAATTTTGATTGTACAGGAAATGTTAAAAAAGAAATTATGATACGAATTGGCAAAGCAACATCAGCTTTTAAAAGTCTAAATAAAATATGGAATTGCAAGTTATATAGTTTTAAACTAAATTACGAATTTTCACTTCAAATGTTGTATCAATCCTAACATATGCCAGCGAGAGTTGGAAAATGACTAAAGATATAGAAAGCAAGTTGAATGCATTTGAAAATAGATGTCTGCAAAAAATAATGAATATAAAATGGAACGAATTCAGGAGAAGTGATGATATCAGAGAAATGTCTGGTCAACCACTAGTGACAACTGTTATAAGAAAGAGAAGATGGAGATATGTTGGGCACACCTTGAGGAGAAATGATCAATGAATATCAAAGCAGGTATTGAAGTGGAATGCAAAGGGTTCAAGAAAGAGAGGACGACCTAATGAGACCCTGAAACAAACTTTGCTGAGAGAGGCAGGAAATATAGATCTCAGTTCCATGGAGGAGATTGAGCGAGTTGCCCAGGATAGAGCGGTATGGAGAAATTGCTTGCAGGCCCTATGTAACGTATAACGGTACGAGAGGAATTATTATTATTTATTATAACTCTAAGAAAAAACAATATGTCCTGAAAGAACTGAATGTTAAAGAGAATTGGCTGATAAACAACATACTATACAGAAAAATCTGATACTTTGGTCACATCAAGCGTCACGATGGCCTGGAGAGAACAATATTAGATGGCAGGGTACCAGGACGCAGAGGCAGACGAAGAAGAAGATGGCTACAGGGTATTAAAGAAACCATGACTATGACCATCGACGAAGTGGGTGAACTAGCTAGAGACAAAGTGAATTTCAGATGCGTTGTAAAGATAGCAACGTCCTATAAAGGATGATGAGTATATTCTACCAATGATGACATGCTTTATTTCATACACACACAGAGAGAGAGAGAGACGGACAGACAGACTGACAGGCAACCACAGCGAGATGCAAAGACAATGAGAGACATGCAGAGGGAAATCGAATAATGGAGAGAAAGAAATGCATATGGAGATAAACATATGAGACATACACATGGAGAGACAGACTCATAGAGACAGGGATTAATAAATAATTATCATATTATTCGTTATTATTCTCTTGTAATTTTTACTTTCTTTAATTGTCTGGTAAAAGTAATTGAGAAATTTGCATTTTTCATCAATATTGTGTTTATTGTAGAATATCTTTCAGAGCATCAGAAGATTATAGTTTTGTTTGTAGTTTTGCATGATTGTGTGTTA
Organism: Arion vulgaris; assembly: GCA_020796225.1. NCBI lineage: Eukaryota > Metazoa > Mollusca > Gastropoda > Stylommatophora > Arionidae > Arion > Arion vulgaris. The sequence continues at coordinate 33,396,717 of CM036763.1, read as the reverse complement.
ATGATAGTTGGAAATTTCAGCGATCAAGTGAGAATTGACAACAGTTACAGAGAATGGGTTATGGGCAAGTGAGAATTGACAACAGTTACAGAGAATGGGTTATGGGCAAGTGAGAATTGACAACAGTTACAGAGAATGTGTTATGGGCAAGTGAGAATTGACAACAGTTACAGAGAATGGGTTATGGGCAAGTGAGAATTGACAACAGTTACAGAGAATGGGTTATGGGCAAGTGAGAATTGACAACAGTTACAGAGAATGGGTTATGGGGAAACATGGAATCGGTACAAAGTCAAATAATGGAGAAAGCCTGTGCAAATTTAGTGAAATAAATGATATTGTTATTGGTAGAACACTTTTCTCACACAGAGGAATACATAAAACAACATGGAGATCTCCAGATGGTCATACAGAAAAACAGATTGACCATATTTTACTAAACAAAAAGTGGCGAAACACGTAATAACAAAGTACTGTAGTCTTACAAAATACAAAAACAATGGCAATACACAGCCAAAGTTACGACTAAAAACCTTTAGCAAGCAAACCATAAGAACAGGAGTGACAAATTTCACAGCACACAGCATTTAAACAACCACAGAAATTCCAATAAGCATACAATGAAAATATGTGACTAAAAACAAATAACGAAAGAAATGCAGAAAAACTAGAAGTGGAAAAAGAAGAGAAACAATAAAAATTCAAGCAAATATATAACTTATATACATTTAACATATACACATATAGAATATAGAGCATGAGAAGAGAAAGTACTCAGAAGCATAAGAATGTAGAGCGTTGAGTCCATGATGTCGCAATGTGCCATATAACGAAATAAAACGATTCTCCAGAGCAAATCGACTACAATCATCAGAGAAACATGATCGGATGGCCGTGACCTGGACGTCGCAAGCTCCCAAAATGGTCAGTTCCATTGAAATGAGTGGCTAAAGGGGTCACAGAGCATTGGCGTATATCACTCAAGTGTTTGTCGAAACGGTCACTAAGCATTTTGCCACACCAATCTTCAAACCCAGTTCTCGCAATCTAGTAGTTGACGTGGATTGGTTTAGATGAAGGTCTTATCTGCGGCCACACTCTATGAGGGCGTTCACGATGTCAGCTCTGTCCATTGGCTGACCGTCTGATATAGCGGCAGAGCCAGCCAGCCTGTCTGCTCTCTCATTGCCAACGACACCCATGTGCCCGGGAACAAAGACAAGTGTAATTCTGCAAATTGTTGACGCCTGCAGTGATTCAGTCCATTGCACGAGCACCGAACCGGCCTCCACCTTTCGGATCATACTCAATGAGTCACTCAAAATGCACGCATGGGTATAGTTTTGTGACTCGTCAGAGTAGTGCATTGGTCACCGCCAGTACCTCCATTGTCATGCTGCTTGTTGTCATACTGAATGCACCACTGGCTTCCTTGACCATTCTGCCACATGAGCTTGCAGAGAAGGCCCATGCAGACTTTTCGTGACGAACTACCGATCCATCCGTGTAGATCACAACGTCGTCTGCAGTTTTCATCGATGATGGCTTTGACGTCTGCATTCAACGCCACGAGATTCCCCCCTCTACAAACCTTTGTCAAATTTAATGATGGTTGAAAAAGTGTTCCAGTATATTGGAGGCATCGGTATCCATTCTTCTCCATAGTCAATATTATTGAGCCCGCATACCAGCTGAACAGTATCTGCGACACGGCCAACCCATGACTTGTCCCGCTTTAACCGATGTCCACCACTGGCGCTGAGCTGTTCATGCAATGGGTGATCCTTTTGGCACTTATTTTGAGATAGGCACGTGCTCTGGCTATCTTGACTCTATACTCCATGATCGGAAAATCCAGGAGAAACCTCATCGCCACACAGGGTGTATCCCTTGTGCAACCGAGGATGACGCTTATAGCTTCGTTCTGTATTCTCTCCAGTCTTTCGATTTGCGTTTTGCTGACAGTGAGGGTGGCCATTGCATATTCAATGGTGGAGAGGACCAGTGTCTGATACTGGATGACAAGCAGTCGTTGCTCGATGTTAACAGCCGCCATGACTCTCATTGCCACCAAACCTTTGCGTGCCTTGACAATGACATACTCAACATGTTCCCGGAAACACAGACTGCGGTCAAATGTCACACCCAAAAATTTCATCGATTTATCTACGGGCAAAACACTATCGCGAAGTTTCACACTAGGCGTACATGCGTTAACAGTGTGATTATTGAATGAGAACCATGTAAATGCTGCTTTGGTAGGGTTAACTAGTGCACCAGAGACATCACACCAGTATGTGATGTGGTCGAGTTCCCTCTGTATATCACTGGCAATTGCATCCCTGTCTTTCCCTTGTCTATACACTAGGATGTCATCAGCAAATGACAGAGTTCTACCTCTGCCATCGAGTTGTTGTTCTGTGATTGACACCGTGTATATATTGAATAAGACAAGGGAAAGAGGAGAGCCCTGTAGCAATTCGGAATGTACAGTCACCTGTTCAGAAAACCAACTACCACATCGCAGTACAACCTCCCTTTTGAACAACGCAGCAGCTATCCATCTTATGTACAGAGGATGCACCTGGAGTTTGATGAGCTGGTGCATAAGATAATCATAGGGCACTCTGTTGTATGCGTCTTCCAAGTCCACCATTGCAGCACATGTTTCAATACCTGCATGGAAACCTTCGAAGACATCATAGGCGAAGACCGCAGCGTTGCACCATGTTTCTTTCCCAGATCTGTAACCTCCGAGAGTGGGTGGAGGATATGGCGATTTTCAAGGTCCCATGCCAGTCGACGTGCCACGATTTTCTCAAGAAGCTTGCCTGTCGTGTTTTGCAGTGCAATAATTATGTAGCCGGCTATCTGAGAGTGATCTTTGTTGGGCTTCGGCAATGGTAGTAGGTAGCTATGAAGCCACTCCTTCCTGATCTCACCGTCCTGGATGCTGACGTTGAATTCTTTTACCAATTCCTCGATGTCGTCTTTTGATAAATCAGTAATATCCTTGTATCGAATGCCATCAGGTCCTGGCGCAGTGCTTCCAGACGTTTTCAGTGTTGTCCTGATGACCTCCGCAGTTATATACAGCTCTTCATCCAACACAACGGCGCTGCAAAGCTCTTCTATGGCCACCTGTGCCATAAGTCTTTCGGCCTCGTCATATTGTGGTATGTCTGCTGTATATAGCGTTAGGGGAGAGATGTACCCTTATTTTTGTCTGACTTCTGCCAGGCCGAGTCAGCGCTTTGGAAATCCTGGATGCATTTACATCTTGCAGTACCATTCATGCGCTGGTGAAATCTCCAGAACGTCGACAGGGACTTCTCAGCGCACAGCCCACTGCAGAATTCATCCCATGCGACTCTTAGCCAGATCTGCACATGTCTTGAAGGACACAGTTTTCTCTTCCGTGTCTTTTTCCAGACCCTTGGTAAGTGCAGGTAGTGTGCTAGTGGCCCTTCTGGCCTACTGTCACAACTTAACCGCCTGCCTCTTGATCCACCAGGCTTCCGCGAACTCGTTATTCCACCATGGTGGCTGTGTCAGATGCCTCTGTTTATTGCAATGTGGTCTGATTTTACTGCGTCGGATTTTGCTTATAGTATCACACCCTGCTGTGTCATACTGAAAACTGTACACTCGTCCTTTGTGCACCCATGTTCTGCGTTTTTCGACCAGGATCATGCATGGACAGTGATCACTGTCGTGATATCCAAGCACGCTCCATTTACACAAGGGCAACAGAGGGAGACACTATTGCCAAATATATGACACTGTCAGAGTCCCCTGGTCGACTTGCTAGTCTAGTTGCTCTACAAATTCAGATAATGATGAAACAAATGAACTGCTTTTTGCAGATGATCAGTGCCTGATACACCAAAGTCTACAAGAACGACAAGAAACAGTGAACAAGATCTACAACAACACATTGACACCCTGAACCAAAATTGTATAAAAACCATGACATGAAAATTAACACTGCTTTTCTATTCATGCTTGTCTATTCATGGCTTATCTTGAACACCTAGTATGGACTACATATGATGGACCCCTTCCGTCTGTAGTTCTATAGTTTTACTGCAGTTCTATATATATATCATGAAAATCAACAACACTAAAACAGAAATAATGAATATGGGAAGAAAACATAATAAACTAGACATCCATGTCAATGGCACTACAATAAATCAAGGGAAAGAATTCAAATACTTAGCAAGCACATTCACAGAAGACGGAAGACTAAATAGAGAGATAGAGGCTAGAGTGCAAAAGCAAATGCTGTAACCTACCAGCTAGCCCCATTGTTTTAAGGCATCCAAAAATTTCACAGCCAGCTAAGCAACAGATGATCAACAGCAGTTTTATACCAACTTTGTGTTACCAGAGAATATATATGAGACTGCAGTAAAACTATTTGATTGGCAAAACACGTAATCACAAAGTACTGTAGTTTTACAAATTACAAAAACAATGACAAAATACAGCAACGTTTCAACCAACAAGGCCTTTATCAAGCAAACGAACAACAGGAGTTACAAATTTTAAAAAACAAATGGACGACCAAAACAAACGTTTCTAATGAAAATCTGGGAATAAAAACGAATAACGAAATAAATGTAACACAAAAACACACATAAAAACTAGAAATAGAACGGAAGAGAAACAATGAAAAATCTAGTAAATATATAACTTGAATACATGCAACATATACCCATATAGAATACAAGACATGGGAAGAGAAAGTATTAAGAAGCATAGGAATGTAATACGTTGAGCCCACGTGGTCGCAAGGTACCATACAAAGAAATCAACCGTTTCTCCAGAGCAAATCGACTGCGATCATCCGAGGAACATGATCGGATGGCTGTGACCTGGACATCGTAAGCTCATAAATGGCCAGTATCATTGAAATGGGTGGCTACAGGGTCACAGAGCATTGGCGTATGTCGCACAAGAGTTGGGCGAATCGGTCACTGAGCCTCTTGCCTGTCTCGCTGATATAAGCCTTGTTACACCGCTTACAGATAATAGCATAGATAAGATTATGGGACTCGCATGTGAAACCATCGTCAATAAGAAACGTGGCTAAAGGAAAAGATACAGTACGCGTTTGTATCACATAAGCACACGTGTTGCAACGCCGACGGCCACACTGAAAAGTGCCAAAATGAGTCTGGATATTGGACTTAAGGCGACTGTGTACGAACATATCCTTAAAACTTATGTCCCGTCTGTAAGCCACAAAAGGATAGTTGGGAAAGACAGAACGGACCTGAGGATCTGACTTAAGGATCATGTTTGCTTGATAAAGGCCTTGTTGGTCTAAACGTTGCTGTATTTTGTCATTGTTTTTATAATTTGTAAAACTACAGTACTTTGTGATTACGTGTTTTGTTACCAGAGACAAACATGGACAATGAGCAAAGCACAGTCCCGGGGTCTCTGTGGCTAAGTGGTTAAACCCTTTGCTTTGTGAGTGGAAGGTCGTGGGTTCGAATCCGAACAGCGCCATTCTGTTCACGAGTGCAGTTTTTTCTAGAGAGTTCGTGCTTTGTGCAATACTCTCGGCAGGCGGCGTGCCATTTCTGCGGAGAGGGACCGAACCGTATGGGGTAAAACCCGGTGCAATGAAGTCAATCCTTCGGCTATTAATCCTTTTTTTAAACAGTCCCAAAATTAACTACATGTGAAATGCGTTGCCTGCGAAAAGTTACCAACAACACCAGAAAAAACAGAGTCACCAACATCAGCATAAGAAAGAAGTTGGCACAGAACCTTGCTTGAATTACATTGAGAAACAAAGCATGAAGTGGTTTGGCCACTTAATAAAAATGCATCCAAACTCCACAGTATTCAGAGTCTTCTACAACTGAACATCAGGAAAGAAGGCAAGAGAGACCACGAAAAGATGGTTAGATGGCATAGCAGAATCCTGTGAAAGAGCAAAAATAACAATCACCCAAGCCATCAGAACAGCACAAGACAAAAACAGAAAACCACGACACTGGGCAACAACCCGGTAGCAGTGTGATGACAAAAGTAGTAGAAGAAGAAGAAGATACCGAAAACGGAAATACGTTTCTCCTCGGTTCATATGATTTTACCTATTTAGGACAGGCTTATTCAAAAATGTCGGCGCGTGGTAATGTCTGCGTTTGTCTAACCAGACAATCCCTTACATTTTCAGTCATTTGTTATGCATTGGTTGTGCAACACTCTTTATTGATCTTTTATATGTTCGGCTCTAGTCTCCAGTTTTACCTGCAGTAACTGTGGCAAGGATTGCCACTCCAGAATAGGCCATTACAGCCACATGAAACGTTGTGATTCAGCACAGAACATACTACGTCACAGAACATACTACGTGACGCAACACCTATTGTCTCCTGTGACAAAGAGGCCAATGATGATGATGATGATGATGATATGCCAATGTGCAGCATGTGTATGAACTACGCTGTAGATCATGTTCATGCTGTGCTACTCCTCTGTCTTTGGTGAGATCGTTCCGTATTAGAAGCATTCTCAACCGCTCTGGGATGAGTGTGGCTTTATCGCCGCAGGGCAATATGAAGTTTCACTCTGTATTTTCCCTTCAAACATAGTAGAAACATTAGTCTGAGCACAATAAAACAGGGAGGCCAGTTTCATGTTCGATCAATATTACCTAACCTAGTTCTCTGCTTTTATCCAATGGTTCAAAGTTTACTGCAGTCTTCCACTGCGTTAAAACGAGACAGAGAGGTTGCATCAACATTTTACATATGCTTGTCAAAAACAGGCAAATATGGTGCGACCAATAACTCTTGGTGAAGGGAGTTTGGACTGACAGAAGACTTGTTGTACGGTTTACGTTCTCCGTTTTTCTGTAATTTGTATTTGCGTTTGAGCTTGTTGTTCTTTCTTAGACGTCTGCCAGGAGATACGTGTAGACGCATACACCAGGGGATATTCTGCGTGTTTGTATTATTAACAGATCCCATAACATACTTGACTGTGCTTACACTACTACCGTATCGCACGATAGCTCTCCTTCGATACCTACCCGCTTTACCAGATTACAGTGCAGCTGTTTCCAGGACCACCACGAGAAGGCGGAGTAATGTCTTGGTTAGTGCCAGCACACTGACCCTGGTGTATTTTGTCACTTTATTTTATAGTGCATGTGACCCTGTAAAACTAGTCACAAATAACAGTTGCAGAAAGAATAGTGGATTCGTAGCTGTTAATGGTAAAGTATCGATTACTTCTTTCTAGGAACTCGTTATTTTTGGATCCATGCAAATATCGAATGTTCATGTCAGCAAGGTCTATGTCGCTTCCAATAATCAATTTCTATTTATTTACAATTTTGTGTGCGGCCTTTATACAGGGTGTTCAACTTAAAAGCAGCTTGTGAATGGAGCTAATCTGGCATATATGTATGGAAATCAGAAGGTTCAGTTATGACGAAGTATTGGTCAAGGTTGTGTGATGGTATGTAATTGTAGTGCGGAAGGGGCGATGAACAAATGTGACGTAGGACAAGCTAGTCAGAACCGGTTTAAATAGTAAATAGACGAGATGCAATGCGTACCTGGCAAATTTATATTTATCACTGGGGCTGTTTTTAAGTTGAACATCCTGTACAATCTTGCAAAAAATATGTCTCTTAAATTTCTCAAATCTTGAAAAATCGTAGCATATCCTTTACAGGACGTAGCCATCAATCACTGTAAACGAGTCGTTAATTTCCTAGGCACCACTTATATGTTCAGAATAGAAGGCTTTTATAATGTTGATGTATTTTTCTTGGAAGCCGTAGGTCTTAAGAATCTCCCAGAGAGTAGAACGATGAAGACTATCAAACGCTTTCCAAAAGTCTATAAAATTTATCACTAGTGGTGACTGGAATTCAATTGATTCTTCTATAATGGATCTCAGCGTGAAGATATGATCGGTACAAGAACAATGTGGACGAAAGCCAGTTTGTTCTTCTCTTAGCCTTGCGTCGACGGCTTTTTCAGCCTCTCCATCAAAATCCTGCAGAATAGCTTGTCAGGTGTTGATAGCAGAGTTATTTCGCGCCAGTTGTTGCAATTTGACAAATCGCCTTTTTTGGGAGCTTGAATATCACTCCGTCTTTCCAATCTTTTGGAGGGGTCTCATTCTGCCAAACATCGTTCATTAAGGTACATAGGAATCCCATTGATTCCTCGTCAGTTGCTTTTAGCATCTCTCCCGAAATATCGTCGCTACCGCTGGCTTTGTTGTTTTTCAGTTTCTTGATGGCTTGTTTAATTTCTTCCATTGAGAAGTCATCAATGGGTGCATTTAATGATGGCATTTGTATTTCTGTTTCAAAAACTGGTGTTATCGATGGGTTGGGTCTATTTAATACCTCTTTAAAACGTTCAGCTTATCTTTTCGATTGTGCTTGTTGTGATGGTATGAATTCGTTGTTTTTCCCTTTCACAGGACAGCTTGCCGTCGGCGAATGATTCGTTAGCTGCTTTATAATATGAAAGCCTTCTATTCTGAAGCATCCTGCTGTGTAAGAAAAGATGCAGGAAACTCAGACTGGTTCACAGTCAATTTGGGTGTGAAGCAGGGCTGCGTTATGTCACCTATGCCTTTTTGGATAGCTATAGACTGGATCATGCGCAAATGCACCCAAGATGATCAACTAGGCATCAAATGGCTTAATAACAGCAGACTATTTGTTCTTGACTTTGCCGATGACGTGGCCATATTGAATTCAACCACACAAGCAACCCACAAACTAACGAGCAATCTTTGCACACTTGCAGAACAGGTTGGTCTCCAGATTAATTCTGCCAAGACCAAAATTATGGACCTCACAAACTCGACAGACAACATCGTAATAAATGGCCAAACACTGGAGAAAGTTAAACATTTTACATATTTGGGTAGTAAATTGTCAAACAACGGAGACACGATGAAAGAAATAAACTCTCATATTGCTATAGCAGCTAGTACCTTCACTAAATTAACGAATATATGGCAATCTCAAGACCTTAGTATATGCACAAAAGTTAAATTATTTAGGTCATGTGTGATTCCTGTACTGACCTACGGTTGTGAAAGTTGAAAATCAACAAAGAAAATTGATAAGAAACTGGACAGCTTTGAGAATAAATGTCTCCAAAAATTATTACAAGTAAAATGGAGTGACTTCGTTTCTAACAACACAGTGAGAGATAGAACACACCAACAACCTGTATCAAATATTATAAGGAAACGAAGGTGGAAATATTTAGGTCATGTTCGTAGATCAGACGAAAAGAGACTAAATCGACAAGTCCTTATGTGGTCACCAGTTGGGAAAAGAAAACGTGGAAGACCAAAGACCACTCTTCGAAGAACCATCCAACAAGAAAGTAAACTATTGGGATGTAAAACAATACAAGATCTCCAACTGCTAGCAACGAACCGCATCACATGGAAATCTAAAACCTCTGCCCTATGTGCCGCCTTTGGCACGAAAGGAACAAACTAACTAACTAACTTATATGTTCAGTAGTTTGCCATTTGTTTCTGAACGGTGAGGTATATTTTCACCTATTGTGAAAATCTCAAATAAACGAATTTGCTTCCAAACTTGTCCACCGTGGGGTTTAAATCAGGTATGCTTGGGTTTATGATCGAGCTCATTGCCGCTTGAGCTACATGCGCTCACAATCTTACTTCGCTTATAAGAAATTTAACATTTTTAGTCTTCATGATTAAAGTTTTCTTGGACTTTTAATGAAATATTCATTATGTTGGTTTCCCAAACTGAGTGTATCTAAAGAATTGCGTGAACGTCATGTGTGTTGTTTATGTATTTCCTGGGATATTTCTATGATTCACTATTGCGTAAGTACAAGCTTATGATATACAAACGAAAACATTCGAAACCTGTAAATTAAGACAAATCACTTTTTGCTTACATTAGTGTTAACCCTTTCATGCATGAATATTTTGAATGGATATCGTCTAATCTTCCATCTTGACTAAACAGTCGAAATAGAGATTAATTTACTGCTCTAGCACTAGCAGTACACTGTATGCGTCAGAGGTCACGAAACTTTTTAGCTATGAAACGAACGAATACTAGCCGCCCACTACAGTGGACACTGTGCGTATTGTAAACTTAATTTGAACTGCACATTAGATTTGGTCTAAGGGAAAACACTGTACAAATACCAGTGAAATGTCTGCACTTTACATTGACTGACCTTCCTCGATCTCTGTTGTATCAGCCAGGTGATCTGCTCGCTAATTGCAGTGTACGCTTGCATGCCCTGTTAATAAAAAAATAAGCTTAAATGGGTCATTAACAATGTGCTCAATGTGAAAAGTCATTCCTGTTTTACATAGCCTGTCTGAAATGTCATAAGCAGTGGCGGCTGGTGGTAATTTTTCGTGGTGGGGCCCCGCTCAAATTTCGGAAAAATCGTGGTTTTTGGAGTATTTACTATTATTTGTCTATTCTGGGAAGTTATTACCCCCTTTCATGAAAAGAATAAATGCTTCTGTTCTACAACAGTTTGATACTAAAGAATAAATGCTTCTGTCCTGCAACAGCTTGATACTAAAGAATAAATGCTTCTGTCCTGCAACAGCTTGATACTAAAAAATAAATGCTTCTGTCCTGCAACAGCTTGATACTAAAGAATAAATGCTTCTGTCCTGCAACAGCTTGATACTAAAGAATAAATGCTTCTGTTCTACAACAGTTTGATACTAAAGAATAAATGCTTCTGTTCTAAAACAGTTTGATACTAAAGAATAAATGCTTCTGTTCTACAACAGCTTGATACTAAAGAATAAATGCTTCTGTCCTGCAACAGCTTGATACACCCCCAAAGGGGATATAAAGAAAAATGTTCTGTTCTAAAACAGTTTCTTCTTCTTCTTCTTCTTTTTCCCGCGATCTCGGTCACGCTTAATTTACTTGGACCAAAAACGGGCAGACAGTTTCATTTTAAGTTTCCCAAAGTTTAGTTTTCAGGTCGACTGGGTGGGGCCCAAATGTTGCTTCTCACCACACAAAAGGGGGACAGTCTTGCAGGATATTCTGGTGTCTTTTCTGCCTGCTGACACTGGCAAGGGACTTATTCTAGTCTGTATAAGTGTTTGGGGGAGTCTGCAGTGTCCGGTGCGTATCGAAATATAATGACCTGGTCTTTTCTGCTTAGGTCTTTGAAGTTTTTTCCATAATCATACCCAGTGTTTGTTTTCCAGTTTTGCAGTTTTCTGTATGAGGGTTTTGACCTCTTGAAAGACAAGGGTTGAAATTTCTCTTTTTGCCCTCCTTAGCTAAGACATGCCTTATTGCCTGCAATGCCACAGTGAGATAACCCCTGCAAGTGAATTTCCCCTTTTTCAAAGCTGAGCAAGTTCTCTTTGTAGTTTTGTACTGTGCTATCAGGGGATTTGTGGGTTTTTATAGCTGACAATGAGCTGTAAATACCATCTTGTTGCAGCTTTTAGTTATTCATGTGTGTGCTGCCATCAGAAGGGCTATGAGTTCTGCTTTGTTTTGGGAACATATTCTTCCCAGAGGGCCCAGAACACAGTGGTAGCATCTGGGTGCCTAATGTACACCCTGCTCCACCATTCATGGTTCCTATTGCCGATCCATCTTTTAAATTTTATCCAGCGTCTTCGGAAACATGTAATGGGTTTTCCATTGAAATTTTTCCTTGTTTGGGGCCCCATCTTTGCTTAATAATTTGGGGTAGGTTAGGTTTAGTGGTACTGGTCTTTTCCCAGTGATAAAAAGCAATTCTTCAGGATGGAATTATAAAGTATTTCCCAAGTTGATTTTCCTATTTCTTTTGCTTTGTGGTTTAGATTGTGCCTTTAGTCTGTTCTTTTTTTACCCGCCTTTTTTTTCATGCAGTGGATGGTGAGGATTTTTTTGTCCTTTCAGTCTGTAGAATCCTTTTCCCCTTCTTCTGTCTTCAAAGGCTGGATGTTGGCTCCCTTTTTCCATTTCTAAAATTTGGGTTTAGATTTCATGGCCCCAAAATAGTACGAAACCCCTGTTTTGTGTTTTCAGATCGATTTGTTTGAATGGGCGTGATATCCATGTGTGATGCATATTCGGGGGTCGTTAACTGCACCAGTGTACACCTGACTCGGATTGAATATCAGCCCCAGGTAGTTCAGATTTCCGCATCCCCTTTTTTTCCCCATAGCCTTTCTTTTTGTTTTTTTATGTGATGTTTCCATGCAGACGCTGTCATGCTTAACGCCCAAAAAGGTTGGGTATGGGAAGGGAACGATATCATCAAATTTCAGTCGGTGTTCTTCCTTTGTTGACAATGAAAAAAAAAGGGTTTTATAGTTTTGCTCCGGTTTATTTCTAGACCCCATTTATTTGCCCACATTATGACGCTGTTCAGGCGGCCGGGAGTTTAAAAAGAGGCAGGACCCGAAACTCGGGGGTGCCACACAGCAGACATCGCAGGGGAAGAGTGTAAACATGTCGGGGCAGTTTTTCAGATCATTAATATATACCACGAAAAGCAAGGGGGACGTGCTGCCCTGGGGACCCTGTTTTTTTGGGGGTTTCCCCAAAATGCTTGTCTATGGGAAAAAGTCTTTTATCCAAGGCATTCTACCCCGTATTCCACTGGTAAGAGCGGTAGCAAACCATCTTTAACTTTGTCGAAGGCCTTAGACATGTCAAAGAACACAGTGAGGTTTTCTTCTTTTTTTGGGAAGCCATTTTCATGTCCTGTGGGGGTATGCCATTTGGTCATCAGTGTTTCTATGCGCCTGTAGCCTGTCTGGGCTGGACCCAGTTTAGGGTTGGGATTCAAAAAACCACTGGAGTCTAGTGGTTATCCCTCCCCACAGTTTTGCAGTGCAACTTGAAACTTATGGGTCTGTAGTTCTGGGACCCTTTTTTGTCTTTTCCCACTTTTAAAAAATTTGGATTGGGGCATTTTCCAGATGTCTGGGACTCTCCCCCTCAACCCTTTTTAAAAAATCTGGGTAAAAGACTCTGTGCATTGAGCCTATTTGTTTGAGCATGTCGTTTGATCTCCATCTGGCCCCGGGCCCTTTTTACGATTAGTTTTTTCTTGCTCTCCAGCTCATCAGTGTGATGTTCCCCCATACGGGGGTTCACTTGTTGCTTTTTTGAATGTAGCATTTATCCACTTCTGACTATTTCCTTGCTCCTGACTTAAGCATAGCTTTTTTGCTTGTAACACTGGGCCATCAGGGTGGCTGCTCCTTTCCGGAAGTTGTTCTCCTTGCTGGAGAACTTTTTCCCTCTAGATGGGTTGTCATCGTTCAGGCTTTGAAGTCTCCACAACTTTTGAGTATTTTTTTCCATTTTCAAAGAGGCTGTCTTTTCTTTCCAGATTTTCTACACTGCTGGTTTCTTTCTAACATAAACCCCCTTGCTCATTGTTTGCCATTTTGTCCGTTGGGTGAGTTCCATTGTATTTCTGGCACTGCAAAGCGGCTATGGAGAACTTCCATCTCTGGTGCCCAATTGGCTTGTAGTTTTCTCCTCCCGGGGTATAGCCTTTTTAGCATCAAAAATGGCTTTTTGAATGAAGGGCATCTCTGCCCCTTTTTCTGAAAAACTTTCAGTACTTGTCTGCTGTTTGAAAATTTCCCAGTCTCCCTTTTTTAAATTTCCAATGGGGCAGGTTTTAAAGTTCCTCCTTGTTAATTTATTTATGAGGAGTTTCACTGGTCTATGGTCACTACCCAATCTGGCCCAGACTTCCTTTCGGTTATCCTGTGAAGCGTCTGTAGAAAAGCCAGATCTGGGGTGCTTGTTGTGCGCCACCGTCTGGTAAAGTGTGGGGATCATCTGGGTGGTTGAGAATGGTGGATTTTGATCACCCATTTTAAATTCCCTCGAGACGGAGGCCCCAGCTTGGTGGTGGCTGTTGGTCTCCTACTATAAGCAAGTTGTTTTTGAACTTTGATATTCCCAGCCTTTTGAATGGGGGGTGGTGAGTATATATTGTATAGTGTCATCTTAGTGTTGTTGATGGAGTTGAACACTATGAATTATGTGCCATCTGATTGGACCTGTGAAGTTCAACTGCCGGTATGGTTTACGAACTAGTGTTACTACCCCACCCTTATGTCTATTTTTCTATCCGCGGAAGGTTTCAAACCCTTTAATGCTGAATCTTTTTCCCGGATTAAGGTGCGTCTTTTGGATACAGCAGATGTCAATCTTTTCTGCTCGCAGACTTTCCCTTAGCCTCGTTTTTTTGGGTTCCCCCTTCTGCTTTCCATTGCATTTAAAAGGGGTGGTTTGTCCTTGCTGCCAGTAGTAATCCCCTGTCCTCCCCTGGCTTTGCAAGAATCAACAGGGCCGCCAGTAGCAAATGGACCCCTTCAGGCGGGGGCCCGGTCCCCCCCACCTGGCTGTTTCCCATGGTGGTGGCACCACAGTTATATAAATTTTTTGCATGGCCATTTGAGTTTTTCGTATGTGTCGATTCCCCCCCGCCAATAATGGCTGACACATTCCGTTTCTGAGGACATTTTTTTTTGAGGTTGTTCTCTGACGTTCGCCCCCTGCTGCGAGATTTCCTTCCCGGGTTTGTCGGGAGTGTCCTACTTAGATGACTTCACCCTTTCTTTCCGGGCCACCCCCAGGTTTTTTTGCAGGGTGTGCTCCGGGACACTGAGTTTAATCCCTTATGAAGGAAAGTGTATAAAGAGAAGACAAGAAAAAGGATGCCCTCCCGGGAGAGGGGGACAATGCTAGTCCCATAGCTGGGGATGGGTTGGTTGCACCCGGGGCATTTACCCGCCGGTGGGGTTTTGCTGTCACCTTATAGGCCCCTCCCCTCCCCCGGTCTGGCCTTTTACCTTCAGTCTGTTCGGGTTGGAGACCTGCCAGGGGTTAGACTCCCCCCACGCCTGAAGGATCCTAAAGGACACAAACCCTCAACCACGATAAGGTAGGCAAATGGAGGGGTAAAACAGTTTTTATACTAAAGAATAAATCTTCTGTTCTCAAAGCTTGATACTAAAGAATAAATGTTTGTTCTGCAACAGTTTGATACTAAAGAATAAATGCTTCTGTTCTGCAACAGTTGATACTAAAGAATAAATGCTTTTGTTCTACAACAGTTTGATACTAAAGAACAAATTCTTCTGTTCTACAACAGCTTGATACTAAAGAACAAATGCTTCTGTTCTACAAAAGTTTGATACTAAAGAAAAATTCTTCTGTTCTAAAATTTATACTAAGAAAAATTTTTGTTCTAACAGTTTTATATAAAAAAAAATGCTTCTGTTCTACAACAGCTTGAAACTAAAAAAAATCTTTGTTCTCAACAGTTTGATACTAAAAAAAAATGCTTTGTTCTGCAACAGCTTATACTAAAAAAAAATGCTTTGTTCAAACAGTTGATACTAAAAAAAAATGCTTCTGTTCTCAACAGCTTTTTTTCTAAAGAAAAATGTTCTGTTCTACAACAGTTGATACTAAAGAAAAATCTTCTGTTCTCAACAGCTTGATCTAAGAAAAATTTTTGTTCTAAAGTTTGATACTAAAGAAAAATCTTCTGTTCTCAACAGCTTGATACTAAAGAAAAATGCTTTTTTTCTACAACAGTTTGATACTAAAGAACAAATGTTCTGTTCTCAACAGCTTGATCTAAAAAAAAATGCTTTTTCTAAAATTTTTATACTAAAGAACAAATTCTTCTGTTCCCAAAAGTTTGATACTAAAGAACAAATTTTGTTCTGCAAAGTTTTATACTGAACAAATGCTTCTGTTCTCAACAGCTTGATACCAAAGAACAAATGCTTCTGTTTAACGTTTGATACTAAAGAAAAATGCTTCTGTTTTGCAACGGATACAAAGAAAAATGCTTCGTTCTCAACGGTTGATACTAAAGAAAAATGCTTTGTTCTACAACAGTTTGATACTAAAGAAAAATGTTTGTTCTGCAACAGCTTGATACTAAAGAACAAATGTTTGTTCTCAAAGTTGATACTAAAGAACAAATGCTTCTGTTCTCAAACTTGATACTAAAGAAAAATGTTTTTTGTTCTGCAACAGTTTTATACTAAAGAAAAATGCTTCTGTTCTGCAACATTTTTATCTAAAGAATAAATGTTCTGTCTCAAAGTTTGATAAAAGATAAATGCTTCTGTTCTGCAACAGCTTGATCAAAAAAAATCTTCTGTTCTCAACAGTTTGATACTAAAAAACAAATGCTTCTGTTCTCAACAGCTTATACTAAAAACAAATGCTTCTGTTCTGCAACGCTTGATACTAAAAAAAAACAAATTTTGTTCTGCAACAGTTGATACTAAAGAAAAAATTTTCTTTTTCAACAGTTTGATAAAAAAAATAAATGCTTCTGTTCTCAACAGCTTGATACTAAAGAAAAATGCTTCTGTTCTACAACAGTTTGATACTAAAAAACAAATGCTTTGTTCGCAAAAACTAAAAACAAATGCTTCTGTTCTGCAACAGCTTGATATAAAAAACAAACTTTGTTCTGCAACAGTTTTTATACTAAAAAGAAAAATTTTTTCTCAACAGGGTACTAAAAAATAAATGCTTCTGCTCAACAGTTGATACTAAAGAAAAATGCTTCTTTTTTAAAAAGTTTGATACTAAAGAAAAATGCTTCTGTTCTGCAACAGCTTGATACAAAAAAAAATGCTTCTGTTCTCAACAGTTGATACTAAAGAACAAATGCTTCTGTTCTCAAAACTGATACTAAAGAAAAATGTTCTGTTCTGCAACAGTTTGATACTAAAGAAAAATTTTCTGTTCGCAAACAGTTTTTTCAAAAAATAAATGCTTCCCTTTTTAACAGTTTGATCTAAAGTAAATGCTTCTGTTCTGCAACGCTTGTACTAAAGAAAAATGCTTCTGTTCTACAAAGTTTATACTAAAGAACAAATGCCCGTTCTCAACACAAAAAAAAAATGCTTCTGTTCTCAACAGCTTGATACTAAAGAAAAATGCTTCTTTTTGCAACAGCTTGATACTAAAGAATAAATGCTTCTGTTCTCAACAGTTTTTTTATAAAGAAAAATGCTTCGTTTGCCCCGCTTGATACTAAAGAATAAATGTTCTGTTCTAAAATTTGAACTAAAAAAAAATGCTTCTGTTCTGCAACAGCTTGATACTAAAGAAAAAATGCTTCTGTTCTACAACATTTTATACTAAAGAAAAATGCTTTTTCTGCAAAGTTAACTAAAAAAAATGCTTCTGTTCTACAACATTGATACTAAAAAAAAATGCTTCTTTTTGCAAACTTGATACTAAAGAATAAATGCTTCTGTTCTAAAAAAACTTGATACTAAAAAAAATGCTTTGTTCTCAACAGCGATACTAAAGAAAAATGTTTGTTTTCAAAAGTTTTATACTAAAGAAAAAATGCTTCTGTTCTGCAACAGTTTTATCTAAAAAAAATGTTTTTTTCCAACAGTTGATATAAAAAAAATAAATGCTTCATTTGCAACAGCTTGATACTAAAAAATAAATGCTTCTGTTCCAACAGTTTGATACTAAAGAAAAATGCTTTTTCTACAACGATACTAAAGAACAAATCTTCTGTTCTCCAGCTATACTAAAGAACAAATGCTTTTGTTCTCAACAGCTTTATACAAAAAAAAAATCTTCTGTTCTGCAACAGTTTGATACTAAAAAAAAAATTTCTGTTCTGCCCGCTTGATATAAAAAATAAATCTTCTTTTTGCAACAGTTTTATCTAAAAAAAAATGCTTCTGTTCTACAAAGTTTGATACTAAAAAAACAAATGCTTCGTTCTCAACAGCTTATCAAAAAAACAAATGTTTTGTTCTACAAAGTTGATACTAAAAAACAAATTCTTTTGTTCTGCAACAGTTTTGATACAAAGAACAAATTCTTTGTTCTGCAACAGCTTGATACTAAAAAAAAATCTTTGTTCTGCAACGCTTGAAAAAAAGAACAAATGTTTTGTTCTCAACAGTTTTATATAAAGAACAAATGCTTTGTTCTCAACAGCTTGATACTAAAGAAAAAAGCTTCTGTTCTACAACAGTTTTATATAAAAAAAATGCTTCTGTTCTCACAGTTGATACTAAAGAACAAATGCTTTGTTCTGGGAACGATACTAAGAAAAATGCTTCTTTCTCAACACTTGAATTAAAAAAAAATCTTCTGTCCCGCAACAGTTGATCTAAAGAACAAATCTTCTGTTCTGCAACAGTTGATACTAAAAAACAAATTTCTGTTCTCAACAGTTTGATACTAAAAAAAAGTTCGTTCTACAACAGTTTTATACTAAAGAACAAATGTTTTTTCTCAACAGTTATACTAAAGAACAAATGCTTTGTTTCAACAGCTTGATATAAAAAAACAAATTCTTCTGTTCTGCAACAGTTTTATACTAAAGAAAAATTCTTCTGTTCTGCAACAGGTTGATACTAAAGAAAATTTTTCTGTTCTGCAACGTTTTATACTAAAAAAAAATGCTTCTTTCTACAACGGATACTAAAGAAAAAATGCTTCTGTTCTCAACGTTGATACTAAAAGAACAAAAGTTTGTTTTGCAACGCTTGAATAAAAAAACAAATGCTTCTGTTCTCAACAGCTTGATACTAAAGAATAAAAGTTCTGTTCTGCAACAGTTTGATTAAAGAATAAATGTTTTTTTCAAAGTTTTATACTAAAGAAAAATGTTTGTTCTCAACGTTGATACTAAAAAAAAAATGCTTCTGTTCTCAACAGCTTGATACTAAAAAAAAATGCTTCTGTTCTCAACGTTGAATAAAGAACAAATGCTTCTGTTCTGCAACACTTGATACTAAAAGAAAAACTTCTGTTCTGCAACAGTTTTATTAAAGAATTGTTCTGTTCTACAAAGTTTGATACTAAAGAACAAATGCTTTGTTCTACAACAGCTTGATACTAAAGAAAAATGTTTGTTCTCAAAGTTGATACTGAAAAATGTTCTGTTCCAACATTTTATACTAAAGAACAAATGCTTCTGTTCTGCAACACATCTAAAAAAAAATGCTTCTGTTCTGCAACAGCTTGACTTTTAAAAAAAATGCTTCTGTTCTCAAAAAGTTTTATACTAAAGAACAAATGCTTCTGTTCTCAACAGCTTGATACTAAAAAACAAATGCTTCTGTTCACAACAGTTTGATACTAAAAAAAATGCTTCTGTTTCAACAGTTGAACTAAAGAACAAATGCTTCTGTTCTGCAACACTATAAAGAAAAATGCTTCTGTTCTCAACAGCTTGAATTTAAAAAATAAATGTTCTGTCCTCAACAGGATCTAAAAAACAAATGCTTCTGTTCTGCACAGCTTTTATACTAAAGAACAAATGCTTCTGTTCTCAACAGTTTTATACTAAAAAAAATGCTTCTGTTCTACAACAGTTTTTATACTAAAGAACAAATGCTTCTGTTCTCAACAGCTTATACTAAAAAACAAATGCTTCTGTTCTACAACAGTTATTTAAAAAAAAAAGTTCTGTTCTCAACAGTTTTTATACTAAAGAACAAAAGCTTCTGTTCTGCAACAGCTTGATATAAAGAAAAATGCTTCTGTTCTGCAACACGAATAAAGAAAAATGCTTCTGTTCAAAAGTTTTATACTAAAGAACAAATGCTTCTGTTCTCAACAGCTTGATACTAAAGAACAAATGCTTTTGTTCTACAACAGTTTGATACTAAAAAAAATGCTTCTGTTCTCAACAGGGTACTAAAGAACAAATGCTTCTGTTTTGCAACGCTTATACTAAAAAAAAATGCTTCTGTTTTAACACTTGACATTAAAGAATAAATCTTCTTTTTGCAACAGTTGATACTAAGAACAAATTTCTGTTCTGCAACACTTTATACTAAAAAACAAAATTTTTGTTCTAAAATTTGATACTAAAAAAAATGCTTCTGTTCTCAACAGTTTTTATACTAAAAAAAAAATGCTTCTGTTCTCAATTATCTAAAGAACAAATTTCTGTTTAACGCTTGATATAAAGAACAAATTTTCTGTTCTAAAAGTTTTATACTAAAGAAAAATTCTTCTGTTCTGCAACAGGTTGATACTAAAAAAAATTTTTCTGTTCTGCAACAGTTTGATACTAAGAAAAATGCTTCTTTCTACAACAGTTGATACTAAAGAACAAATGCTTCTGTTCTCAACGTTTTATCAAAAAACAAAAGTTTTTTGCAACAGCTTGATCTAAAAAACTGCTTCGTTCTGCAACGCTTGATACTAAAGAATAAATCTTCTGTTCTGCAACAGTTTTATACTAAAGAATAAATGCTTCTTTCTCAACAGTTTGATACTAAAGAAAAATCTTCTGTTCCAACAGTTTATTAAAAAAAAATGCTTTGTTCCAACAGCTTGATACTAAGAAAAATGCTTCCTTCTCAACAGTTGATACTAAAAACAAATTTCTGTTCTGCAACGCGATACTAAAAAAAAATGCTTTTGTTCTGCAACAGTTTGATACTAAAGAAAAATGCTTTGTTCTACAACAGTTTGATACTAAAGAACAAATGCTTCTGTTCTACAACAGCTTGATATAAAGAAAAATGCTTTGTTCTCAAAGTTGATCTAAAGAAAAATGCTTCTGTTCTCAACAGTTTTATCAAGAACAAATGCTTTTGTTCTGCAACAGCTTGATACAAAAAAAATGCTTCTGTTCTGCAACAGCAATAAAGAAAAATGCTTCTGTTCTCAACAGTTTTTATACTAAAGAACAAAGCTTTTGTTCTCAAAAACTTGATACTAAAGAACAAATGCTTCTGTTCACAACAGTTTGATACTAAAAAAAATGCTTCGTTCTCAACAGGATCTAAAAAAAAATGCTTCTGTTCTGCAACAGCTTATACTAAAGAAAAATGTTTGTTTTGCAACAGCTTGAATTTTAAAAAAAAATCTTCTGTCCCCAACAGTTGATACTAAAGAACAAATCTTCTGTTCTGCAACGGTTGATACTAAAGAACAAATTTCTTTCTCAACAGTTTGATACTAAAAAAAATCTTCTGTTCTACAAAGTTTGATAAAAAGAACAAATGCTTCTGTTCTGCAACAGTTATAAAGAACAAATGCTTCTTTTCAAACTTTATACTAAAGAACAAATTTTTGTTTTGCAAAAAGTTGATAAAAGAAAAATTCTTCGTTTTGAACATTGATACTAAAGAAAATTTTTCTGTTCCCAGTTGTACTAAAGAAAAACCCTTTTGTTCTACAACAGGTACTAAAAAAACAAATGCTTCTGTTCTACAACAGTTTTTATACTAAAGAACAAATGTTCTGTTTTGCAAACTTTATACTAAAGAACAAAAACTTCTGTTCTGCAACAGCTTGATACAAAGAATAAATGCTTCTGTTCTGCAACAGTTTTATACTAAAGAATAAATGCTTCTGTTCTGCAACAGTTTTTATCTAAAGAATAAATGCTTCTGTTCTCAACATTTGATATAAAAACAAATGTTCGTTTGTTGATATAAAAACAAATTTTGTTTTGAAAGTTGATACTAAAGAAAAATGTTCTGTTCTCAAAGTTGATTAAAGAATAAATCTTCTGTTTCAAATTTTAAAAAAAGAATAAATTTTTTTTTCGCAACACTTTTAAAAAAAAATAAATTTCTGTTCTACAACAATTTGATACAAAGAACAAATGCTTCTGTTCTCAACACTACAAAAAAAATGCTTTTGTTCTCAACAGCTTGATACTAAAAAACAAATGCTTCTGTTCTCAACAGTTTTATACTAAGAACAAATGCTTTGTTCTAAACAGCTTGAAACTAAAGAAAAATGCTTCTGTTTCAAATTATACTAAAGAACAAATGCTTCTTTCTCAACAGCTTGATATAAAGAACAAATGCTTCTGTTCTACAACAGTTTGATACTAAAGAACAAATGCTTCTGTTCTACAACAGCTTGATACTAAAGAATAAATGCTTCTGTTCTACAACAGTTTGATACTAAAGAACAAATGCTTCTGTTCTGCAACAGCTTGATACTAAAGAACAAATGCTTCTGTTCTGCAACAGCTTGATACTAAAGAACAAATGCTTCTGTTCTACAACAGTTTAATACTAAAGAACAAATGCTTCTGTTCTACAACAGCTTGATACTAAAGAACAAATGCTTCTGTTCTACAACAGTTTGATACTAAAGAATAAATGCTTCTGTTTTGCAACAGCTTGATACTAAAGAATAAATGCTTCTATATATAATTTTTACCTGAGCCCACCAGCTGTATGTTATCGGAGGTCACGGTTTGATCAATGATGGCATGCGACATTTTATTCGATTTTTAGACAAATGAATTGAACTTACTTTGCTTTTTCACACATTATTTTTGTTAAACCACAAGGCACCTTGTAGCAATGAATGTCTTGCTGTATTACAGACTACCAGTTATACTAACATTATATTAGCAATTAATATATTCTCAAGTTTGATAATCTCCGAAGTGTTTACTGCTGTAAATGTTCTAGAATTCACGTAACAGTGTGTGAACTAACGCTTACACTGCAGCGAGATGTGTGTTGACTATAAGAAAACTATTGTTACTTGAGTGAACATTTTCAATGGCGTATAAATAGAAATAGAAATAATGTTTGGAAAAAGAGATAATCAAACCTAGTTGGCTGTGAGTTGGCTGTGAGTTGGCTGTGAGTTGGCTGTGAGTTGGCGGTGAGTTGGCTGTGAGTTGGCTGTGAGTTGGCTGTGAGTTGGCTGTGAGTTGGCTCTGAGTTGGCTCTGAGTTGGCTGTGAGTTGGCTGTGAGTTGGCTGTGAGTTGGCTGTGAGTTGGCTGTGAGTTGGCTGTGAGTTGGCTCTGAGTTGGCTGTGAGTTGGCTGTGAGTTGGCTGTGAGTTGGCTGTGAGTTGGCTGTGAGTTGGCTGTGAGTTGGCTGTGAGTTGGCTGTAGTTGGCTGTGAGTTGGCTGTGAGTTGGCTGTGAGTTGGCTGTGAGTTGGCTGTGAGTTGGCTGTGAGTTGGCTGTGAGTTGGCTGTGAGTTGGCTGTGAGTTGGCTGTGAGTTGGCTGTGAGTTGGCTGTGAGTTGGCTGTGAGTTATATGTGAGTTGGCTGTGAGTTGGCTGTGAGTTGGCTGTGAGTTGGCTGGGAGTTGGCTGTGAGTTGGCTGTGAGTTGGCTGTGAGTTGGCTGTGAGTTGGCTGGGAGTTGGCTGGGAGTTGGCTGTGAGTTGGCTGTGAGTTGGCTGTGAGTTGGCTGTGAGTTGGCTGTGAGTTGGCTGTGAGTTGGCTGTGAGTTGGCTGTGAGTTGGCTGTGAGTTGGCTGTGAGTTGTCTGTGAGTTAGCTGTGAGTTAGCTGTGAGTTAGCTGTGAGTTAGCTGTGAGTTAGCTGTGAGTTAGCTGTGAGTTAGCTGTGAGATAGCTGTGAGTTAGCTGTGAGTTAGCTGTGAGATAGCTGTGAGTTAGCTGTAGTTAGCTGTAGATGTCTGTGAGTTAGCTGTGAGTTAGCTGTGAGTTAGCTGTGAGTTAGCTGTGAGTTAGCTGTGAGTTAGCTGTGAGTTAGCTGTGGTGCTGTGAGTTAGCTGTGAGTTAGCTGTGAGTTAGTTAGCTGTGAGTTAGCTGTGAGTTAGCTGTGAGTTAGCTGTGAGATGTCTGCTCAATAGATGATGTTTAGACAGGATCACTGATTTAAAAGTAGACAAGATTTAATACTTCTTCTTCTTCTTCTTCCTGAGCGATCTCTGGTCATGTGCTTCATTTAATGTGGACCACAAACTGGACAATCAGCTTCAGGTATGTCAGATTTCCCCGAAAGCTTAGTTTTTAGGTCGACTGGAAGTGGTCATATGTTGCTTCTCAGCTCCCTAGGAGAGGACAGTCTTGCAAGACATGCTCTGGTGTCTGTTCCACCTGCTGACACTGGTAGAGAGCTGTTTGACTTATCTCTATCTACCTATTCTCTAATCCTGTTTGCCTTTCAGCGTCAGGTCAAAAAAGAAGACACATGGAGCGAGGCTCTCTATGCACATTTTCTTTCTCCTCTCCAATCCTGGTTTGCCTCACAGCTTCAGGGTAAGAAGAGTTTTCTAGCACGGGCCTTTGGGTGTGCTTCATAAATAGTGTATTTCGTCGCCTCTGTTATCTCTGAGGTCCACCTTTTTCGTGGCCGGTCTTTTGCTTTGTATCCACTGTATCGGAGCAACATTGCTCTCTGTGGTATACTGTCTGTTGGTAATCTGCTTATGTGGCCGAACCATTTAATTTGTTGCTTCTTGATAAAAGTTCAGTACTGATGTTGTACCCACTTTTTCCTGATGTCTTCATTTCTAAGCCGGTCTATTCTTGTTGCACCCAGCATTCTTCGTAGATACTTCAGCTCTGTTGTAAATAGTTTTCTTCTATCATTTAATGTCAGTGTCCAGGTTTGGCACTGATAGCATAATGTAGGAAGAAATATTGTGTTGAACAATGCTCTTTTTGTGTTCATGGTGACCTGTTTGCATTTTAAAATTTGTCCTAGTGATTGATTTGTTGCATCTAATGTTGGATTTCGTTAGTTATTCTTCCGTTTGCTGAAAAGATGCTCCCTAGGTATGTAAAGTCTTTGACTTGATTTAATGGGCGTTTGTCAATGGAGATGTTGATGGTGTTTTCCTCTCTAGCGAATGTCATTACTTCAGTTTTGTCAATGTTTATTCTCATGTTGTATTCGTTACATGCTAACTGGAGTCTGTTAATGTGTTGCTGTAGCTGCTCCTCTGTTGTTTTGATACGATTGCTTGGTCGTCTGCAAAAAGAAATTCGTTTAAGAGTTCCCCAATGTTGTTCTCTTCACTAGTGTTAGCAATTTTACAGATTTGATCCATATATGTGATGAACAGTAGCGGTGACAGTACGCATCCTGGTCTTACTCCTGACCCAACGTGAAACTTCTCTGATAGACCTGTGTTTGTTCTAACTGTGCACTGGCTATTATATAGATGCTCTTGCATAGGTTAATTAGGTGGCCCTTAACCCCATAGTTTGAAAATACCGTCCACAACTTATTTCTCTCTACGCGGTCGAACGCATTTTTCTGGTCTACAAACGCAACATGCAGGTTTTTGTCAGATTCGACTGTCCTTTCCACTAACTCTCTGATAGCGAATATTGCGTCTGTGCAGCTCCTATTACTCCGAAATCCCATTTGTGATTTGCTGAGCTGTGACTCGATGGTATTGCGCAACCTTTTCCTAACCTGAACAGTTTCGCGGCTACTGCACAGGCTCATGTCCCTCCTGTCCTACACCGCCCTAAAAGCAGTATTGCATGCAGTGAAGACGCTTTAAAAGGAATGTCATCATCAATCATCAAGGTGCGTATCTTTTATAGTACGTTGCTCTCTTTGCAGCGCATCTGAAATTCACTCTGTCTCTAGCCAGTTCACCCACTTCGTCGATGGTCATAAAAGGACTGTAGAACATCAAAATTTGAAGAAGCATTTCACTTCTCAACATTCATCAGTTATTTTTCTAAAGTTGATTTATAAGTAACAATTAAGTGGTACATTTAGAACAAACAACAAATATATGTGAATCCTACAAAAGAAATTGTGTCTGATTATATTCTTCCACTGAGACAGTTGCAGACTTGATTGTGTTGGCAGTGTTTGATTATCATGCAGTAGCAGACTCTTCTATTAACAAATATCGTTACAAAAATCCCAGGTACTAGTGATAGGCCAGCGTTACAGAATGCAACATTCACTCCACAATTTGATTATATAACAAAATGCAATAATCCATAAGTAACTATTGCCAAGTATACGGTACAAAGTAACGAGTATTAGTTGCGATGTAACGATTAGTCAAAAAAGAAAATGAAGTAACTGAAACACACATAACTTCTAGAAGAAACATGGTAGACATAGTTTTAAAATCCTTATTGGCTTAAATTCGTCACGTGTTCAAGACGCACATTTTTAGCGGGAATTATTGACGTGGGCTGGGCAGTAGGCTTAGAATTAGCTGTACCTGTCACTGTCACTGAGTCAGTACGTGTCGTGTGAATAAACACATCCATTACATTTCATCTTTAAACTACAGCTTACATTATTTTAACTTGGGAAAAGTCGAACTGTTTTCAACAAGATGCCGGTAAGTTTATTTGTTTCACTTGAATTATAGTTTTAAAACAAGTATCAGAAATTGTATTTTAAACTCAATATAATTGTGTATGTACGTTTACCTGCAATATATAATTGACGTCATTTACAGAAGATGTGTGTGTATAAGTTGGTTTTATTGTCTGAAATATTGACTTACACGATTTAGTCAGATTTTTAGACGGGACACAGACGCACTGGGGGAATGCTCAAAGATATCGGCGTGAATACACGCCGGAACTTTATATATATATATATAAGCTTATATAAAACAGGTAATGTATGGTAAGAAGCACAGCCAACTCTAGTAGTATGTTTAGAGTTGGATGTGGTCAGAACATCATACTATTCACAAGCCATTCACTATACTTAATTATACTATCTGGGCAACGATAAGGTTGCATCATGTCTCCTGTATTTATACATAACATATACAGACAGCATATGTAAAAAAAAAACTAAAATGAAGCAAGAGACAGACAGAAAATGACGGGCAAATTACTGCAGCAACCTCCCCAACCCCTACCCCAGAAAGAGCAGAATACTATATAACAAAGTTGTCCAACGCAGCGCCCCCGTGTTATACATTCTTGACATCATATTTTACCGCGTCGACTTTAAACGTAATCGGAATTTCAAGAAAAAATAAGATTTTCTCAATAACAATATGGTTCAGTTTATTTTGTAGCCCTACCGTGACCACGGTCTTCTCGCTTTTGCAATCTTGCTTTCTTTTGAAACCATTCTATTGTTCCTTAACTCCACATTTTGTCTTTTCACTGGAAAAAGCGCGGGAATCTCAACTCATCCATTCAAACATATAACACATCGGAGCCGACAAGCATGCAATAATCATAATATTAAAATCAGCATACAGAAAACATAAATCGTGACAATAGATAAAGAAAAAGTCAACAAAGAATCAAATTGAAGACTAATCCATAAAACAAGTTGTTAACTTCAAGTATCTAGGAAGTAAACTATCAGCATCTGACAAATCAAAGCGAAAAACGAAACAAAGATGTAACAAAGCAAACCAACTTATTGGGCAGATGGTACTAATACTGAACAACAAATAAATGTCAATAGACATAAAAAAGACGCTGACGATGGATAGACATACATTGAGAAGACCAACTGGAAGTATTGCAAAACAGACACTGTTTCGGAACCCGCAGGGAAAGAGGAGTAGGGGAATACCTAGACAGACCTGGAGAAGAGAGCTTGAAAGAATTGGAAGGGATCGCAGGAGAAAGGAAGAGTTGGAAGAATTTGTTGAAGACCTGTGCTCCATTGAAAGTTGAAAGAAGAAGATACAAAAAGAGGTGTATATGCCTTTCTCTTTCATACAACTTTTGTCTCACTAATTCCTGAAAATGTGTTTTTACATACATAAAATCTGCACTTGCTTGATCCATCGTTTTTACAAAGTTTGATATAAGTCCGAGCAATCAACAAATAAATGATGTATAGCAGCTAGATGGTGGTAAGCGACTGGTTGGTACACAGATAGAACGCTTTAATTTAACTCTTAAAGCATCTCTAAAATGCTTCGATATAGACACCTAGTGCTGATTGAATCTGGAAGTATGCGTGTGGAATGGGTGGACAGCATTCGGAGATCACATCTCAAGAAAATGACTTGGCTGTAAACACCTGGACATGCTGGAGTGCAGGGTAACGGGCGTGCAGACTTTCTTGCAAACAATGCCCAGACTCAAATGGGCAGAAGTATGTACAGAGCCGATATCATCAATGCGCTACGCTCTCAATTATGTGACATGGGCACGTCTCAGACACTGGAACGAGTTCGAGAATTAGGCGTTAAGTGTGGACATGCCAGACAGTGTCGTCTTCGTGGTAGAGAGAAGATATAGTATTCAACTTCTCATGGGTACGGTGAGCAAATGGACTTTAGAATGGCTGCCGCAGCGGAGGACAGAGCATGCATGGGAATGCCCAATGTGCCGTGACGTCGATCGCATAACATAACATAACACCTAGTGCTGGAAATACCTCGCACAAAATCTTCAAATGTGACGCTAAAGAGCACAAGAGATGATCACATGGCTAAGAATCATTGTGCTATTGAGAAGCAAAGAAAACGAGCTGCGCTAAAAGTCACAACACACAACACCTGCATGCCCAAACCTGACATGGGGAAGGAGATTATATATATGGCCTTTTTCGTCTTTACAGACGGTCAATAGGCAAGTGTTTTACTGTAACAACTTCTGAGTTTTCGTTTTACTCTCTTGTCGTTCAGCTCATACATAAGTCTCTTCTCAAAAGACTGCGCCTTTTCGCAAATTGGCTTTCCACACAACTCTGTCATCAGCTAGTCCTTCCCATGTGCTGGGACCTATAGAAAAGTTTTCATTGAGGCTTTGCAGACATATTTATATCTGAGTAGTGGTCTGCCCTGGTGCCTCTTCCCTCCGAAAGTTCACAGAACAACATTTGTTTTGGTGTGCGACAAGTTTCCATTCTTCTCACATGCCCCAACCATCTTAGTCGTCTACTGCTGAGCATGCCCATGATGGAAGGCAGGTTTGCACGTTGCAGTACTTCAGAGTTGGTTATCTTGTCGTACCACCTGATGTTCATAATCTTGCGGAGACATCGAAGGTGAAAGATGTTAAGTCTCCTCTCGTGTCTTGAGTAGGCTGTCCATGTTTCTGAATCATATAGTAAAGAACTAATTACACAGGCTCGATATATTTGAATCTTCGTCTGCAATGTCAGTTTTGTGCTGTCCCACGATCGCTTTGATAGTTTGCCGAATGTAGTAGCCGCACTCCCTATACGAGCGTTGATTTCTTCATCAAGAGAAAGGCTGGCAGTGACCATGGACCCAAGATAGCAGAATTTTGGAACTGGTGTTAGATGGTTGCCATTAAAAGTGATATTAGGAAGGAGATTGGTGTTCAAGGATACAACCCTGCAGTCACCTCCGTACATTCTAGAGAAGAGCAACAACACACGTCTGAGGCTGTAGTGAGCATCGCTTGCATTGGACGGCGAGTATTGCTATTAAATGCAATGGGAGCAAGAGAATTGTTTTCAGACTGGTAAACAATTTTCAGAGAATAAAGAATTTGTTAATGCCATATGCCAGTAGTTGTCTCATGAGCCATTCCTAGCGGATGTAATGAGAAGCCATTCCTACTGGATGTAATGACAAGTCCAGCTACTCTATTCACATTTTAAAGTATCAATATGTTGTATAAGAAGGCTAAAGTTCAAGCATACAAAAATACAAATAGACTTCACTGATGATGGTAATTTATAATTGCAAGTAATTTCAAATAAAATGGAAAAATGTTGATCTTCCTGAATCGTCAGAAAATGTAGTTAATAGTAAAAAATGCTGTATGACTTTCGAATTTAGAACCAAAAATGTATTAAGATTAAGTGGTTTTGTCTTGGGTACATTTTTGCAGTTGACCAGTGAATAATTTCATCTAAGGTTTGTCTATGTATGAAAAACAGATCGCAAACTATTCAACACAGAAATTGATGGTTAGGGAAGTGTTCATTTGTGTATTTATGGATACATAAATTGTTCACTATATGAATGGATTCATTGTTGTATGTATGGATGAAATAATTGGCGAACTTCTGGATAGATTAGTTGTTGAAAGATGATTTGGATTTATGAGTTGTATTACATATTGCAAAATGTGCAATTGCTCAAGCATATGCTCTTGCATACGCTTGCATCGATATTTCTAGACCAAAGATTTGGTATAAAATTCTGCTTCCTAAACATATATAAATAACTGACTCATTCAATGCTATGAATACTAGGGTGTGTTGCATTCAGCTTCACCTGAGCGGAACGCTCTTATATTTGCACGCTGTGAGAAATACACACGTACCGAAAGAGTGGTCGGTACCTAACATTTGTTCATCTGACAATTAATGATTAGTAATCTGTGTACTTTTTCTTTGGCAGCATATATTTGTTAACGATATTTATCTGTCATATATCAATCTCCTTCTTCTTCTTCTTCAATCAAATCTGTAACATAGCTAACACCAGTAAAGGGAACAACCATGGGGGAACTCTTAAAGGAAGTTCTTTTTAACAACGATCAGACAATCATATCAACAATATCTTCACCATCTTCAAAATTACATCGGGACCCTCACCGGTGCTACGGAGTTCGAGCACTGCAGCTGAGATCTTCCTGTGTAAGAAAGAAATCGGAGCACACATGGTTACTCACCGAAGTGCAACTAATCAATCAATAGCAACAACAGAAGAACAGCTACAGAAACACATTAACATACTCCAGCTAACATGCAATAAGTACAGTATTAACATACTCCAGCTAACATGCAATAAGTATAGTATTAACATACTCCAGCTAACATGCAATAAGTACAGTATTAACATACTCCAGCTAACATGCAATAAGTACAGTATTAACATACTCCATCTAACATGCAATAAGTACAGTATTAACATACTCCAGCTAACATGCAATAAGTACAGTATTAACATACTCCAGCTAACATGCAATAAGTACAGTATTAACATACTCCAGCTAACATGCAATAAGTACAGTATTAACATGCTCCAGCTAACATGCAATAAGTACAGTATTAACATACTCCAGCTAACATGCAATAAGTACAGTATTAACATACTCCAGCTAACATGCAATAAGTACAGTATAAGAATACACATTGGGGACAAAACCGAAGTAATTACATTGACTAGAGAGGAAAGTACTACCAAAATCCCCATCGACAAACATAACTGAAAGCAAGTCAAATACTTTACATACCGATGGAACATCACTCTGGATAACGTTCTGTTGACGACTGGGTTCGTAGAGGCGTATCCCTCTCTTGTATACACTAGATATCATATGTAAAGAAGTGCAGAGAAGAAAAGAAGAAGAAATTATTTCATAATTGTAGTAACAGTGTACTTATTATATACCATTATGTAACAGAAGTTGTGATCATATAAAAAAAGACAGACTCAGACAAAATGTACCATCACAGTAAATGGGATTGAGCTAAGACAAGTACATCAATTTAAATACCTCGAAGTCCTGGTAACATCATATGGCAGGTGGAGGAACGGAGTCCCTTAAAAACACGGTAAAATTCATGATAAGAGTTGGTGTTCATCAGTCTAGGCCGGGATCGCGAGAGAGAGAGATGGCAGATGCAGGTCAGAAATAAAGAGCAGAATAGGACAGGCGAAAGCAACGTTTCAGAAAATGAGAAGCATTATGTGCAAAAAGTCATTGTCTATTGATATTAGAATGAGAGTTATACAGTGCTACATTGAATCAATATTGACATACGTATAATAGCCGTCCATCGCAAGCGATGATGACAACAATCTCAGACGTGTACTGTTGCACCTCTCTGGTGTGTGCGGAGGTGACTGTAGAGTCCAATCCTAGAACAGAATCCCCGACCACAGGTGGGGCATACATGATCAAGGTTAGACATGTGCGTGTTGTGTGCTCTGTCTTTTCGCGCTGCTCGTTTTCTCTGTGACTCAACAATACGATGATTCTCAGCTATTCGGGTTCCTCTTTTGTTGTTACAGCGCCACATTTGGCGATCTTGCGCAAGGATTCCCAGCACGTATTGTCTATATCGAAGCATTTCAGAGACACTTTAAGAGTGTCTTTAAAGCGTTTTTCTGTCCACCAGCTAAACGTCTGCCCCTTCAAGCTCGCCATACATCAACTGTTTTGGGATGCGTTTATCAGGCATTCGAGCAACGTGACCGACCCATCTCAGTTGGGCCTTCTGCAACAGGGTGTTGACGCTTGGGATCTTTGCTCTTGTGAGGACTTCGCTGTCTGGAATTTTGTCCTGCCAGTTTATTTTTAGTATTCTGCGCAGACAGTATATTGACATACGTATGCGAGTCATGGACAATGAACACACAGATTGAAAAATCTCTGAGGGCCACAGAGATATGCTTTTACAGAAGAAAAATGGGAATCCCATGGGCTGCTAAAATGACTAATGTGGAGGTGTTGAATGAGGTCAAGACACAGAGTAAGCTTATCATCAATATAAGAAAGAGGCAGTCATCATTTTTCGATGAGGTGGAGTGGTTTAGAACACATTGTAGCAACCAGTAACATCGAGGGGAGACGAAACAGAAGATGACAGATAGAGAAAATTTTGGATAACCTGGCGTCATGGCACGAAAGAGCGTCAACATCTGAGATGATAGCAAATACCAGCAGATATAGAAATTTGTGGAGATCCATGATCGCCTACGCCAGCCGGCACGGCACCTGATGATGATGATGTAATCTTACAAATTATTTATGTTGTCTCCCAAACCAGTCATGAATCATGAGTTATCTGGACCAGATGACCATTAATATTGTCAGTTATCTTGAGAAAAATCCCGGAATCTGCCAAGTGAAGAATGAAGTAAAGGCTCCTGCAGAACGACTCCCTGTATTAATGTGGGAACAGAACATTCTCTGTTACTGCCAGTAGACTTGAAGAACTTTTTTCTGCCCAGCAATGGGTTTCATCTGACATGGTCGGTTAAAATGGAAAACACAACAGTCTCGGTTGGAAAAATGCATGTTAATGATGTTGGACAGTTAATACGACTAGATAATGGGGTCATTAATGGCATACATTCACATCCATCACTGTGGGACATGGACATGGATGAAGAAAGAGATGAAAAGAAAGTTCCAAGTTTTGTTGAGAGTCGAATCTTTGAGCTGGATCCATGTGATGGATATGGAAAGGTTTGCTTGGTTTATAGTGGACCACCTAAAGATTATACAACTAAATTATGGTTTCTGGATCGTTCCTTGCGATGGCACTACATGTGTGATAATTTTGTGGCATATTACCGCCTTATGCTCATGCACTTAGGCTTACCATATTGGCAGTTTGCCTTCACAGACATTGGGCTGCCTCCATGTGCAAAGTGGTACAATATGTATGCACCCATCAGACTGGAGGTGGATTCTGAGGGAATAATTCATGTAACTGCGCAGAATGAGATAGATGGCAAAGCTTTGACTTCACTACTGGACACTAAAAAGGTTTTCAAGGAAAAAATTGATCGCAGTAAAGCTACCGTTGCACAAAATACCACAAATGCATCTAAAGCTATAGGATTAAAGAAGCCAAAACCTTATTTGTCATCAGCAAGAACAGCAACACCTGCCAATAAAGAGACTGGGCATCCAAGCTTACAAGCAGGAGCCAAATCAAGCAGATGATACATGATATTTTTACTTTCATGGATGTGTGTGATAGCTTGTGGGGAAACTGTAATGTTACAGTCCCCTAGTGTTTGTTTTAAAACTGTGATTACTTTTACAAGAACATGGTCTAACAGATTATGGGAATATATAATGTCATCAAATTTGAAGTCATGGTTATTTTTTATAGTATATTGGTCAGTTAGATAATTATGAAATGTGGCTGATTGTGGTCCACCGTGTGTTGCCGAGGCCGGCAAAGGGGAGCAAAGAATAGTACCACTGTGACCTACAAGACATGTCGTAAGAAGAAAAAAAATTTTTTTAATCTGGCCAGTAATGGCGGAATGCGGGATGGCCATTCAGAGTCAGAACTGTTTGATTCTGAACACGACTTTGCAAGTGCATTTTCGCCATGTTTGGTCTGGTATTTTCCGGTTTCGTTTGCCGAGCTACTGAGTTAGTGCTTGAGCAACACTGTGAGCTATGACTGTTACATGGAATGCTTTTGCTGTGTCAACCGTGCGTTTGTTGTGTGTATTCAGAAAATGGCGGACAGCGGTTATAACGAACATGCTCAATCTGCCATATGCAGTTATATTGCGAGTGCAGAAAGCTGGATTTTGTCATGATTGATGTTCCTTCGACAAGAATTGCAATTCAAGTGATGAACAGTTTTGTGTTGCTACATTAGCAACGGCCATATGCATTTTATGCGGTGCATGTTGCTTTTTGTGGTGGTATTCGGCTGTTTCATTCTGGAATTAGTTTACACAGGAAACATTTCACAGTTGTTAGCATTTTGTGTGATTTTCATTTGCACAGGAACGGAGCAATTATAGGGTGACCCGTTGCAGTGAAGTTGGAACCGTACTTATGAACTATGAACTATAAACCAAACCAGTCAGTATATATATACATATTATCTCGGACAAGAGACATCCACTACACATGATTACTAATGATAAAAGTAACAAATAATAACTTCACATTAAAAACAAATCACACAAGACAAATGCAGATCAAAGTATAAAATGTTATAGTGCGTTTTAAAACTCATGCCCATGTTTGAAATTCTGTAAGTCCAGTGCCCTTTAACGTAAAGAGGTGATATTTTGCATGTGCTCTATTAATCGTCATAACATTGGAAGGAAATAATTGCAATGAAAACAAACAGCAGGTTTTCACTTTAGTTTATATGCGGTATACAAAAAACATCAAACATGAACTAGACATATATTTGAAAAGCTTACAGTAGCTTAATTGTTGTTATTTGTGCGTAATTTTAAAAACCTTAATATCCACGTTTTTTTTAGTGTTTCCCTGTTATTTACCGGAAGACCAAAAGTGTTTACAATTGAACGGACAAGTTACGTTTAGTTTTTCGAAGATCATCTCGAAAACTACGGAATAAAAGGAACACTGCTAGACTGTGTTAGAGCCATATATATAGAAAGTGAAAGTGCCATTCGAACAAGCGCCAGACTCACAAATTGGTTTCCAGTAACATCAGGAGTACGGCAAGGATGTGTTTTATCACCTCTCCTCTTTATTATACACATGGATAGTATCACCAAAATAGATGAAGCATCACTCAACGCAGACCAACAAAATGAACTGCTCTTTGCTGACGACCAGTGTTTATTCCATAATAATATTGAACAGCTTCAAGAACACATAAACTTACTCAACAATAGCTGCCTCAAATACAACATGAAGATCAACATTCAAAAGACAGAAGTCATGACTATAAGCAGAGAACATAAAGATATCAACATACAAATAAATGACCAAACGCTAAAGCAGGTGAGAGAATTCAAATACCTTGGAAGTATCTTCACATCTGATAGTAGACTGGACAGAGAGATCGAAACTAGAATCCAGCAAGCCAACAACATTACATACCAGCTTACCCCAATTTTGAAAAACCCAGCTATTCCAGTAGTGACTAAAAGACAGATTATAAATTCAATCTTTATACCAACACTGTGCTACCAGAGCCAAACATGGGCACTGACAAAAGAACAAGAAAAGAAAATTACCACATGCGAAATGAGATGCCTGAGGAAAGCAGTAAATAAAACAAGAAGAGACCATATAAGAAATGAGGAAATTAGAAGAACAGTCGGAACAACACCTGCTATTAGATTTATTGAAAAACAGAGACTCAAATGGTTTGGCCACTTGGTCAGAATGTACCCGAATACACCAGTTGCAAGAGCGTACAACCTGAAAATGGAATCATCAAGAGGAAAGGGCAGACCAAGAAAAGATGGGTTGATGGAGTTACAGACATCTTAAAACTCCACAATACCACACCATATCAAGCGACCGAGCGTGCATTATCTCGGAAACCGATCATCAATTAAACCTGCTACGCATAGCGGCAAAAAAGCAGAGAAGGAAAACAGAAAGAAAGAAAGATTTCAATAGCCTCATTCCTTTCAGAGGCGTGCACATTGTAGGGTCTTTACAATGCGCTTAGGAGTAAATTTTGAGGGCACTGCAAAGCATCACAATGCAGATGTATCAATATTTTTGTAGAGAAGCTAAGGGTGGGAGCATTTATATCTGAGCAGAGGGCAATGTGCGTTTTGGTAGTAAATCGACGTACATTCAATCGCTGGATCCAAGACTTTTCACGTACATGTGCAATGCAACCAAGAACGCAAGATAGAAAGAAAGTCTACGACTTTAAGTTTAAGTCGTAGATAGTTTTGATAGAGAGCTTATTCGAAGAGAATTGTGTCGAATGTTTGAGTTGAAATAAACAGTGACATTAAAGGAATTAAAGATGGGGCTTAGAAAGAACAGCGACATCGATGTGTCAAAATCTACATTTGGGAGAGCTGGGGAAAGGAGGGGGACAGGTTTCAAATTTAGA
The DNA here is from genome assembly GCA_020796225.1 of Arion vulgaris. Taxonomy (NCBI): domain Eukaryota; kingdom Metazoa; phylum Mollusca; class Gastropoda; order Stylommatophora; family Arionidae; genus Arion; species Arion vulgaris. The sequence continues at coordinate 33,360,525 of CM036763.1, read as the reverse complement.
AAATAAGTTGGTGGAAGAAACATTATCTGTAAGAAACCACATCTAGTTGTGATGAGAAGCAAATATTTGCGTGAAGTTAGAGAAATGCGTCGACAAAGCTATGACATTATGTATTTAGACGAAACATGGATTAATGCTCACCACACCAATGAAAAGAGAATGGCAGTCATCAGATGGAACGATTAAGAGATTAGTAGGCCTACCAAGTGGCAAAGGGCAGCGTTTTATAATTGCACATGCAGGCAGTAGACAAAATGGGTTGTTGAAGAATGCTCAACTCCTATTTGTTTCGAAAACTGCCGATAATCAGGACTGCCACACAGAAAAGAACTGTCATATATTTAGAGAGTGGATTGGGAAAGCTATACTTCCGACATTAGATAGGCCCTCTTGTCTGATAATGGACAATGCATCATGCCACAATGTAGTAGCACAAGAAGACAAAGTCCGACGTCGTCTAGTAAAAAATATGCAATACAGATGTTTGCATGAGATTGTCATCAATGTACACATCTGGTCCTTTTCAGGACCACCACAATCATCCTGACCTCTTAACATGCCAACTGTATCGAAATGAAGGTACAAGTTGAAGTAAAGCCATTTCATTTTGTATAAATTCCACTCTCACGAAAAATATGGATACACCTATGACATCAAAAGTTGCAAATTTGTTATATTGCTGTAAATTCTATTTTGTGTTCAAGCGATCAAGCGATTTAGGCAGTTTGGAGTTACCCGTTGTTCAAGTCGAACTGGCTGCCTGAGAGGCAGAGTGAGAGGTGTATTTAATCAGCGAGCCACAGAAACCATCAGTATGCATACTCTTCGATATCTGTTGGGTGAGACTGAGCACCTATGGGTCTGCCCGGAGTGCAATGACGTCAGTTTAATAACCAATAACTAACTATGTTGTGCTACCAAAATAATTATTAGGTAGTCAAAGAACAAAGAAAATCGCCGATTCAGTAAAATGGCAGTACCTACATAAATTTAAATTATATATTCGTAATGTCATTGAAAATCTAACACCACATGCAAAATTACATTGTATTTCATGCAAGGGTTATTGAGATATTAAAAGAAGTTTGCGGGCACGAGATTTGAAACGCACTCTAGTAACCTTATCATATAAAAACTAATTCTACATCAACCACACATAAAAGTGAATATACACACTTTCTGTGTAGTGGTTTGATAGTTTATTACACCTCATTACTCATTAATAAGAAACTTAAAGAATGTATCTCTTTTCACCTTTCAACTCCCAACGGAGCGCAGGTCTTCTTCCAGCTTCCTCTCTCTCTCTCTCTCTCTCTCTCTCTCTCTCTCTCTCTCTCCTCTCTCTTGCTATCCCTTCCAATTCTTTCCATGTTTTACCTATCCTTTTAATATCAGCCTCTAGCTCTCTTCTCCAGGTCTGTCTAGGCACTAAAGAATGTATAGTCTCAGGGTTATCCAAGTTCCTCATCATTGGGCCATGGAAAACACCTCACTTGCTTCATTACCTACTCAGTCTTGCAGTTGTGAATGTAATAGCCTCAAACCACTTCAGGCTCCACTCTTAAAGAACATGATAAACGCTAGTATTAGCAAACTGTTCAAAACATATTTTGTGACCAACTTTCCGATTGAGTAACATAAGTCTTCTCTCTCGACCATAGTTTTCTTTTCTTCTACATATTTTACACGAAACATAAAGGAATTGAAGTATGGGGTAAAGGGCGGAACTGCATGCGACCTTTATGTGCAGTGGCGCATGACATGCGTGCACATTGATTTTATGTGTATGTCATTCAACTGGTGTGATTTACAAAATATGCACTTTCTTGAAAACGTCACAGAATTTTGAATCCTAACTAATTTACATATTTTAGAATTAAAAACATCGTTCAAGTTATATTTTTTTCTTCTTGAAACTCAATACTGTTGTCTGTAGTAGTATTTATACGTATGTTTGTATATCAGTATTAATCTATGTTGTGTACATAATAATATTTGTTAGGTAGTATTATATGAATTTAAGAAAATCGTAGTTCAGTAATGGCAGTATTACATAAATTTAAATTATATATTCGTAATAGTCATTGAAAATCTAATTATATCTAATTTAATTGTATTTAATGTATAGTTTGTATTGGATATTATATCGAAGTTTGGGCATGAGATTTAAATCGCATCAGTAACCTTATATATAAACTATATTTACATCAGATTACATATATAGTGATATATATACTTTTTGATAGTGTTTAATGTTATTTAACTCATTACTCATTTATAAGAAATCTTAATGTATGTTTTATGTTCACTTTCAACCCATAGGAGCTGTAGTTTTTCCATGTTCGTACTCTTCATCTCTTCTCTAGTTTGTTATTATATCTCTTATCGTATGTTTGTATCTTAATTCTTTCCATGTTTTACTATCTTTTAATATCAGCTTTTATGTATTATCTCCAGGTCTGTATAGGTATTAAATGTATAGTTGATATGGGTTTATACAAGTTTTATCATGTGGCATTGATACATATTTTGTTTATTGTATTATATCTATAGTTTGTAATGTAATAGTTAATCCATTAGTCCTTTAATAAATGATAAACTGTATATTAGAAAATTTCAACATATTTGTTGTGACCAATTTCGATTATAATTATAAGTTTTATCTCGTATAGTTTTTATGTATTTTCTACATATTTTATATGAATATAAAGTTGAATATGAGTATTATGGGTTGTATAGTGGATTATATCGACTATTTGTAATGGTATGACATCGTAAATTTGTTTATGTGTATTATATCAACTGTATGTGATTTAATCAAAATATGATTTCTTAAAACGTTAAGAATTCTTATTTGAATTAGTATTTACATAGTTTGATATTAATAATCGTTCAAGTTATATGTTTTCTTCTTTTGTAAGAGTAATATGTAGTTTGTATATGTAGTATTTATATCGTATAGTTTGTATATGTGATATTTATATCGTATAGTTTGTATATGTAGTATTTATATCGTATAGTTTGTATATGTGATATTTATATCGTATAGTTTGTATATGTAGTATTTATATCGTATAGTTTGTATATGTAGTATTTATATCGTATAGTTTGTATATGTAGTATTTATATCGTATAGTTTGTATATGTAGTATTTATATCGTATAGTTTGTATATGTAGTATTTATATCGTATAGTTTGTATATGTAGATATTTATAGTGTATATGTGTATTGTATATTGTATAGTAGTATTTATATCGTATAGTTTGTATATGTAGTATTTATATCGTATAGTTTGTATATGTGATATTTATATCGTATAGTTTGTATATGTGATATTTATATCGTATAGTTTGTATATGTAGTATTTATATCGCATAGTTTGTATATGTGGTATTTATATCGTATAGTTTGTATATGTGGTATTTATATCGTATAGTTTGTATATGTGGTATTTATATCGCATAGTTTGTATATGTGGTATTTATATCGTATAGTTTGTATATGTGGTATTTATATCGTATAGTTTGTATATGTGGTATTTATATCGTATAGTTTGTATATGTAGTATTTATATCGTATAGTTTGTATATGTGATATTTATATCGTATAGTTTGTATATGTAGTATTTATATCGTATAGTTTGTATATGTAGTATTTATATCGTATAGTTTGTATATGTAGTATTTATATCGTATAGTTTGTATATGTGGTATTTATATCGTATAGTTTGTATATGTGGTATTTATATCGTATAGTTTGTATATGTGGTATTTATATCGTATAGTTTGTATATGTGGTATTTATATCGTATAGTTTGTTTATGTGGTATTTATATCGTATAGTTTGTATATGTAGTATTTATATCGCATAGTTTGTATATGTGGTATTTATATCGTATAATTTGTATATGTAGTATTTCTATCGCATAGTTTGTATATGTGGTATTTATATCGTATAATTTGTATATGTAGTATTTATATCGTATAGTTTGTATATGTAGTATTTATATCGCACAGTTTGTATATGTGGTATTTATATCGCATAGTTTGTATATGTAGTATTTCTATCGCATAGTTTGTATATGTAGTATTTATATCGCATAGTTTGTATATGTAGTATTTATATCGTATAATTTGTTTATGTAGTATTTATATCGCATAGTTTGTATATGTAGTATTTATATCGTATAATTTGTATATGTAGTATTTCTATCGCATAGTTTGTTTATGTAGTATTTATATCGTATAGTTTGTATATGTAGTATTTATATCGATAGTTTGTATATGTGGTATTTATATCATAGTTTGTATATGTAGTATTTCTATCGATAGTTTGTATATGTAGTATTTATATCGCATAGTTTGTATATGTAGTATTTATATCGCATAGTTTGTATATGTGGTATTTATATCGTATAGTTTGTATATGTGGTATTTATATCGTATAGTTTGTATATGTGGTATTTATATCGTATAGTTTGTATATGTGGTATTTATATCGTATAGTTTGTTTATGTAGTATTTATATCGTATAGTTTGTATATGTAGTATTTATATCGTATAATTTGTATATGTAGTATTTATATCGTATAATTTGTATATGTGGTATTTATATCGTATAATTTGTTTATGTAGTATTTATATCGTATAGTTTGTATATGTGGTATTTATATCGTATAGTATGTATATGTGGTATTTATATCGTATAGTTTGTATATGTGGTATTTATATCGTATAGTTTGTATATGTAGTATTTATATCGATAGTTTGTATATGTAGTATTTATATCGTATAGTTTGTATATGTAGTATTTATATCGCATAGTTTGTATATGTGGTATTTATATCGCATAGTTTGTATATGTAGTATTTATATCGTATAGTTTGTATATGTAGTATTTATATCGCATAGTTTGTATATGTAGTATTTATATCGCATAGTTTGTATATGTGGTATTTATATCGTATAGTATGTATATGTGGTATTTATATCGTATAGTTTGTATATGTGGTATTTATATCGTATAGTTTGTATATGTGGTATTTATATCGTATAATTTGTATATGTAGTATTTATATCGTATAGTTTGTATATGTAGTATTTATATCGCATAGTTTGTATATGTAGTATTTATATCGCATAGTTTGTATATGTGGTATTTATATCGTATAATTTGTTTATGTAGTATTTATATCGTATAGTTTGTATATGTAGTATTTATATCGCATAGTTTGTATATGTAGTATTTATATCGCATAGTTTGTATATGTGGTATTTATATCGTATAGTTTGTATATGTGGTATTTATATCGTATAGTTTGTATATGTGTATTTATATCTGTATAATTTGTATATGTGGTATTTATATCGTATAGTTTGTATATGTGGTATTTATATCGTATAGTTTGTATATGTGGTATTTATATCGTATAATTTGTATATGTGGTATTTATATCGTATAGTTTGTATATGTGGTATTTATATCGTATAGTTTGTATATGTAGTATTTATATCGTATAGTTTGTATATGTGGTATTTATATCGTATAATTTGTATATGTAGTATTTATATCGCATAGTTTGTATATGTGGTATTTATATCGTATAGTTTGTATATGTAGTATTTATATCGTATAGTTTGTATATGTGGTATTTATATCGTATAATTTGTATATGTAGTATTTCTACAACACTCGCAATTTGTATTATATATGTGCTGTTTCGTTAGTATGCTTGTGGTTAAGCTGTTAGCCTTGCGTTCCGAAAGTCGGGGGCTCAATCCGTTCTGTTCACTTGTTCTTTTTTTCTAAATATCGCTGTGATTACTGTCGAAGCTACGGAGTTCGTGCTTTGTGCAATTTTCTCGGCTGGTTGGGTGCCATTTTTGGGTTAGAGATATTGAGTCATATCGGAAAGAGGTGTAATGAAGTCAATACTTTAGCTTGAGATCTTTTAGTTTGTATAATAGTTGTTTCGTTTTGTTTGGTTTGTTGTAATATAATTATCAACAATATCTGCAATAGAACGAGTCCGTTAGTTATAAGTCATAAGCTAACTAAGATTGGTCTAATGTTGAACCAGTTACGCATTGTACTAGAAATGTTACATAAACATTAAGTGCAAGACAAAAAGATAATATGTTGTGTTTTACTGTGTTAATGCTGTTACGGAATGTTGTTTTCTGCAGTTATATTTTGTAATACTGCAACAATTCTGCTTTCACGTGAAATTGCCTGCTTGTTTGTTATCATTGCGCCGGATGTTGGTATCATCTGATGAAAGCACAACTGTTGGGTAAAGAAAGTACAAGCCCCTAGACGATTCAATGGCTCTGTGATGGAGCACTCTCACACGCTCGTTCAGTATAATGTGTGCTTTTTTTTTTAAACCATCCGATATCTTAGTGCTGGTCTTTTAGACCGAAATGTTTGGGACATTTATCTGCACTTATCCTGCTTTTGAGCAGACATTTGATCATGTAACATACTAGAGCATAGGTTCCCAACGGGGGCGGTATCGCCACCGGAAGGGGGAAATGAGAACTTCGAAAGGGCGCTGTGTTGAAAAGTAAATTTTGGGGGCGTTGAGAACCATCCGCCCCCTTAAGCTGAAAATTCACAAACACGTGAGTCCTGCCCACGCAAAACGATTAATAGTGCAATAGACAGAATCTATGCATATTTTACAAGGTTATATCGGAATCAAAGAAGAAATCCAGGCTCTATGATATCGAGCATTTGAGATAAGTTGTATTCAATTACCCACAAATAAGACATTACCAATGTGTTTGAATTGCCAGAAGATGTTTTCACATAAAGCTATGAAACCTTCACGATTAGAAGAACATGTAAGCAAAATACATTCTGGCAGAAAAGATGAAAATATATCTTATGTTCAAGCTTAGAGATCAATATTCGAGATATCCAACTTTGGCTGGTATGGTTTCGGCCACAGCGAAACAAGAAAAGGATGGATTACCTCTTCTTGCAACATTTCCTTACTTATTGCTAAATCTGAAAAACCGCACACTATTGACGAAGAATTGATACTGCAAGCGGTGAGTGAGATTATGCTTTCTATACTGCATAAGCCGCGGTCTTAAATTATTTTTCAGTCTCATTGAGAAATAATACAGCGTTGAGATGAATCGTCGAAATGATGTTTTGACGACTACTGTTGAAGCTTTTATTTATAACTTGATGCGTCTTCTTTACCAACAATTGAGTCTTTACCTCTGGCGCACGTTCGTTTCATAAAAGAAGAAAATATTTGACAAGAATTATTATTTGCAAGAACAGTAGAAACAAAAAATAAAGAAAAATCTATATTTGACGTATTGGAATACCATTTTTAAGAAAAAGAATGTCACTGAATAATATCTTGTCTGCTGCCGATGGTGCTCTGGCAATGGTTGGACACTACAGCCAGTTGATTTCATATTTGAAAAAATGTCTCACTGTAGTAGTCGTGTGCCATTCAAAGGAGCGGAAGGAAAATCTTGCAGATCAAACCCCACTTGCAGAAACTCAGGAGATTCAACATAATCCGATGGAACACCGAGGACATTTACACCAAAAAGCAGGCCCTAGCAGTGAAAAATAGACTTTGCATGTATTCGGGAATCACACATCAACCCCCTTTCCCCCACACAGATCCTCTGTCCAAGGTTATCAGTTATACAGATAAGGCCACACGGAGGAGGGGGAGCCTCATACGCGTGATCAACAAATACACCATGAAACAGATAGAAGTCAGCACAAATGGGGAAGCAGAAATCATGGGAATTGCATCTTTGTAGACATCTAACAGATTCGAACAAACAGAGCCCTTATGTGGAATCTATGACACTGACCAATACAAACTCTATAGTAGTGGGAGATTTTAACAGTCTCTCAGAAAGGTAGGGATACCAAGACACCGATGTAAAAGGGGGCGGGTGTAGGACAGTGGGAAATAGATAACAACCTGCAGCTCAGGAATGGATTCGATGACCCACTAACCTTCTACTCAAGAAGACAGAAAAATATATCTCCCAAACCTCTTTTTTGCCACCAGTGACATAGTACACAACTTGGATCGAATCTGCATGGAACAGCTAGGAGACAGTGACCACAAACCTGTCAAGCTCTCCTTGAAGATTAGATATTTCACCCATGTCCAAAAAATAATGACACAGTGGAACTACAAAAGAGTTGACTGGGCACAGTTTGCGAGGCTCAGCGACATCTACTGCGACCCCATAAATACACACCAAAAAAGATAAGGAACATGACAGACCTACTAAACATATCCATTTTGAGGGCAGCAATAGAATAAATTCCTAGAGGTGCAAGAAGAGACTACAAATCGTATTGGTCAGAAGAGGTCCAAAATGTTGAAGAGGAAGTGAGTCAGGCCAGAGAAGGAGTAGAAACTGAGCATAGCATAGACAGCAACATAGCACTTAATTCAACCTCGGCTAAATATAGGAGAGCAGTTAAGAAAACCGCAAGGCAGAGCTGGAGAGACAAGACGTCTCAACATGGACAGAGGTGAGTTGAAGAAGCACTCCAGGGTCTTAACCTTAAGAAGTCACCAGGAAAGGATGGCATCACAAATGAGATGCTCATCAACCTAGGCAAGAAAGCCAAGAAAAAGCTGCTAAAAGTTTTGAATGCGAGCTGGAAAGTCACAGAAATAGCTAGTGAATGAAAAGACTTAACCCAGTGTCCAAGAAAACTGTATGGCGTGGCTGATAGATGCCTTTATTAGAGAATCCGAAATCCCAGTATAGTGAGCACGCAGAGGAAGAAGAAACAGAAAATGTACAAATACCATAATTATTTCTGGAGGAAGAGTTGATAGAATTGTCAAAAATGAAGAGTTGAAATGGAAAATTCGATAATGGATATCAAAAATTGTGTCTACAAAGTTAAATTCCAATATTATATCAACCCTAATGGGCTGCAGTAAGAAGTTGTTTGTTGTATTCCCATCACCATATTTAGCTGAAAGAGGATTTATCATGGTCACCAGACTATTTACAAAGAAACGAAACAGATTGTCAATAGAGTAATGTGAAGATTTAAAATTATTGTTGACTAAAATGTCACCAAACATCGACAAATTAGTTTCATCACATCTAGTTCAGCTCCAATAAATACATTATAACATAAATTGTGTCAATGACACTGTGAGCAATGCAGTAATATTGGTATTATCTTCTAATAAAATAACTGAAAAATATGTCCTTGTTTTTCAATTTATACGAGGGCGCATTGAAAAGTAATGCCTCCAAGTCCATAACTTTGTTAATAGTGTTCGGAGGCAATTGACACCGATATCAGAATAAAGTATATGTAAGTGTGTTTTCAGGACAGTAAGTGTCAAGTGTCTGGAATGTTGCGCATGCGCACAACATTATCCAAGATGGCGTCATACATGGAAATTCGGTTGAAGCAAAGAGCTGTGATTGAATTCTTGACGGCCGAAGGTTGTGTTCCCATCGACATGCATCGGAGAATGAGAGCGGTATATGGTGACGCCTGTGTGGATGTGAGTACTGTTAGGAGGTGGGCAAGGACTGTTAAAGGCGCCAATCCAGCGACGATGACCTTGCATGATCAGGCTCGCAGCGGACGACCAATTACAGCGGGAAAAGTTTTGATGACCATTTTTGGGACTGCCAGGGCGTAATCCACACAGAATTTTTGGAACGCGGCAATACTGTCAATTCTGATCGGTATGTGGAAACGATGAAGAAACTACGGGCAAGACTGCTACGTGTTCGTCCTGGAAAATACGCAGTCCTTCAACATGACAATGCTCGTCCACACACCAGTAGACAAACTCATTCGCTCATTCAAAAAATGTTGGGAACCTATCTATGTACTCTAGAGTATATCTGCTGTGCATCTCAGAGTATCTCACACACAGTCTCTCCCTCTTTCTCTCTCTATGTCACGCACACTACCCCTTGCGCTCTCGACACACTCCGCAATAGTTCTCGAAATTCGACCGGTTTTATAACAACCATTATTTCTCTACAAAATATAACCAAAAACTGTCTATTTCAGTCACAATCAATGTCGAAAATCTTATGTGTCATTGATTTTGTAAACATTAGTTTGTTGACATAATAAGTAGACAAATTGGAAAACATGGTTAATGAGTTCTAAAGCTATGTTTTTGAGAAAACGGAAACAGCTTCAAATTCAAGTTTGTCTATGTGTGTCAGCGTTACGCTCACAATGCCCTGTTTCCTTTATCCTCCCAGTTTGCTTCAAGTACATTCTACAGTTTTACTAATGCCTACTACATTCATCTTAGATTCACCTGTAGACAAACTCTGGTGGGAAGATAGAGAAGGCGTAGGCTGATGATGTACTTCTTACTACTCGGATGATTAATGTGTGTAATGATGTTACTACTGCCAAAACTCTGGTACCTATCACTGCACTACATTTTTTCGGAGCGATCCACTCCAAGTATTGGGGAACAAGTTGCACAAATAATGTACAGATATATCTTGTCCGAATGTTTCCATTGAAGAAATACATATCTTTATATACATAAATCTGATGTGTCGTAACAAGTTATTAACTTGGGGGAAAGAGAAATATACGTTCATAAAACATATGACTTTATAAAACATATGACTTTATAAAACATATGACTTCAAAAAACATATGACTTCAAAAAACATATGACTTTATAAAACATATGGCTTCAAAAAACATATGACTTTATAAAACATATGACTTCAAAAAACATGACTTTATAAAACATATGACTACAGAAAACATATGACTTTATAAAACATATGACTTTATAAAACATATGACTTCAGGAAACATATAATGCTTGATAACTGTTTGGATTTTTGTGATTAATAAATGCACGCTGGATTGAATCTTTGATGTGATCGAAGAAACAAAATCTATCCCTTCTTCATCTTTTTCTTTCTCTAATCCTGGTTTGCCTTCTTTTTCTTTCTCTAATCCTGGTTTGCCTTCTTTTTCTTTCTCTAATCCTGGTTTGCCTTCTTTTTCTTTCTCTAATCCTGGTTTGCCATCTTTTTCTTTCTCTAATCCTGGTTTGCCATCTTTTTCTTTCTCTAATCCTGGTTTGCCTTCGTTTTCTTTCTCTAATCCTGGTTTGCCTTCTTTTTCTTTCTCTAATCCTGGTTTGCCATCTTTTTCTTTCTCTAATCCTGGTTTGCCTTCTTTTTCTTTCTCTAATCCTGGTTTGCCATCTTTTTCTTTCTCTAATCCTGGTTTGCCTTCTTTTTCTTTCTCTAATCCTGGTTTGCCATCTTTTTCTTTCTCTAATCCTGGTTTGCCATCTTTTTCTTTCTCTAATCCTGGTTTGCCTTCTTTTTCTTTCTCTAATCCTGGTTTGCCTCAGAAGAAGATATTTCTAGACCGGTCTCTTGTCTGCGCTTGGTACATGGTGTCTTTCACTGCCTCCGTTTTGTTTGTTGTTCACCTGCGTATGCAACCTTTTTCCTTGTATCTGAATAGCACTGCCTATTGATGAAATCTCTTTTTTTATGGGACCAAACTATTTGATTTGGTGTTCTTGATAAAGTTCAGTACTGATGTTGTACCCACTTTTTCCGTCCTCATTCCTAAATTTGTCTTTACTTGATACTCACATCACTCTATGTAGACACTTCATTTCTGTGGTGACTAGTTTACTTCTGTCGTTTAATATAAACTTCCATGTTTGCCACCGATAGCATGTCAGGAGAAAGATCGTGTTTTACAATGATCTTTTAGTGTTCATGTCGACATGTTTGACTTTTAAAATTGTTGCCATTTGTCTTATGATTTGATTTGCATTATTGTATCTTTGTTGAATTTCAGTAGTTAGTCTTACATTATGTCTCTTGTTGTCTGCGAACTTTCTAATATTGTTTGTTAAACGACAAGAAGCAATACAGGTCACGGTGTACTATCCTGTTGACAACAAATCTCATTTACATATAATATCGGCACGTATTGCCGTACAGACAGTACACAGATTGTCTTGACGCTTAGGCCGTCCGCACACAGGTCGACTGGTTTGCAACGCGAGTCCCAAACCGGTTGAGCATGCAACTGTCTTGTGACCTTGCCTGTGTATAGAAGTGGGAAATCAAACACGGGTCGACTGAAACTAAACTGATTTCAAACCAGTCTACAACTGGTTGTGAGCGACTGTATTTCTAGGTCGCAGAGCAGTTGAGTTGCATGGTTGCTAGTGAACACCAGGAAAAATGAGTGACCAAAAAATGAATATCATTTTTGTTGGAGAGGTTGAAAAACATGAATGTTTGTATAATTATAGACTTCCGCAATATTCAATGAAAGATATAACGGAGAAAGCATGGCTTGCATCTGTTTTATTTAGTTGTGCTGCTACAGACAGCCTTAAATTAGTATTTCTATTTATATAAGGATGACACCAATACTCCCTTAATGCTCTTCTATTTCTACGATGCTGATAATAGTCAATAATATCTTCTTCATCTGAACTACTACTTGACATCATAGTTCTAAAGATGGATACCAAGTATGTTCCTACAATAATATCTTCTTTATCTGAACTACTACTTGACATCATAGTTCTAAAGATGGATACCAAGTATGTTTCTACAATAGCAAAGTACATATCTTGGTGGATCCGACATGACTGGTTTCAGACGCTCAACATGCTCGTGTGTGGGGGTAGGTTTCGTTTCGGTTGCGAACTGGCTGTGTATGTGACTAGTGTAAAACCAGTTTCTTTCAGTGTCCACTAACAGCACAACATACTTATACTTAGTAACGCTTATACTTATAGAAATCATCAGTAACAGGTTACAATTGACTATTGTAAAGATTACGCAGAAAAAACAGAAGACGAAAACGAATTCTTTTCCATTTTTATTTTACTTTCGTTCCTTTTTAATTAATTGTGTTAATCATATTTTCTTTGCATATACTAGTGGAGAAAGAACTAAGCATATACTAGTGGAGAAAGAACTAAGCATATACTAGTAGAGAAAGAACTAAGCATATACTAGTAGAGAAAGAACTAAGCATATACTAGTGGAGAAAGAACTAAGCATATACTAGTGGAAGAATGTTACAGTGAGAGACGCATACAGTGGAGGTGCATATACTGGAGAAAAACTAAGCATATACTAGTGAGAAAGAACTAGCTTATACTAGTGGAGAAAGAACTAAGCACAGTGGGAATGAACTACGATTGTGGAGAAAGAACTACATACTGTGGAGAAAGAACTAGCGTATACTATGGAGCTAGCGATACAGTGGAGAAAGAACTAGCGTTATAGTGAAAAAACTAGGAATAGTGGAGAAAGAACTAAGCATAACTAGTGGAGAAGATAAAAACATGAAAGCTTGTATATTAAAAGACTTCGATACTAGTGGAGAAAGAACTAGTAACTAGTGGAGAAAGAACTAAGCATATACTAGTGGAGAAAGAACTGCAAGACAGTGAAAAGATAACATTACTAGTGGGAGAACAGCAATACTTGAAAGCTCATTACTAGTGAGAAAGAATAAGTATCTTGAAGAACTACTAACTTGGAAAAGCTCTATACTAGTGGAGAAGATAGCCATACTATAGAAACTACATATACTAGGGGAGAAAGAACTAAGCATATACTAGTGAGAAAGATGTTATACATAGAAAGAACATATACTAGTGGAGAAAGACTGGTTCGGGAGAAAGCTCGTTGTGGGAAAGCTAGCGTATACTAGTGGAGAAAGAACTAAGCGTATACTAGTGGAGAAAGAACTAAGTGTATACTAGTGGAGAAAGAACTAAGCATATACTAGTGGAGAAAGAACAAGCATATACTAGTGGAGAAAAACTAAGATATACTAGGTGGAGAAAGAACTAAGATATACTATGGAGAAAAACAGAACAAAAGAACTAAGCATATACTAGTGGAAAAGAACTAAGCATATACTAGTGGAGAAAGAACTAGCATATACTAGTGGAAAAGAATAACATATACTAGTGGAGAAAGAACTAAGCATATACTAGTGGAGAAAGAACTAAGCATATACAAGTGGAGAAAGAACTAAGTTATACTAGTGGAGAAAGAACTAGCTTACTAGTGGAGAAAGAACTAAGCTATACCAGTGGAGAAAGAACTAAGCATATACCAGTGGAGAAAGAACTAAGCATATACAGTGGAGAAAGAACTAAGCTATACTAGTGGAGAAGAACTAGCATATACTAGTGAGAAAGAACTAGCATATACTAGTGAGAAACAAATGAGAATAGTGAGAAAGAACAAGAGATACTAGTGGAGAAAGAACTAAGCATATACTAGTGAGAAGAACTAAGTATACTAGTGGAGAAAGAACTAAGCAGATACTATGAGAAAAGAACTAAGCATATACTAGTGGAGAAAGAACTAAGCATATACTAGTGGAGAAAGAACTAAGCAAATACTAGTGGAGAAAGAACTAAGCAGATACTAGTGGAGAAAGAACTAAGCATATACTAGTGGAGAAAGAACTAAGCTTATACTAGTGGAGAAAGAACTAAGCATATACTAGTGGAGAAAGAACTAAGCATATACTCGTGGAGAAAGAACTAAGCATATACTAGTGGAGAAAGAACTAAGCTTATACCAGTGGAGAAAGAACTAAGCATATACCAGTGGAGAAAGAACTAAGATATACTAGTGGAGAAAGAACTAAGCATATACTAGTGGAGAAAGAACTAAGCATATACTAGTGGAGAAAGAACTAAGCATATACTAGTGGAGAAAGAACTAAGCATATACTAGTGGAGAAAGAACTAAGCATATACTAGTGGAGAAATAACTAAGCATATACTAGTGGAGAAAGAACTAAGCATATACTCGTGGAGAAAGAACTAAGCATATACTAGTGGAGAAAGAACTAAGCATATACTAGTGGAGAAAGATACTAAGCAATATACAGTGGAGAAAGAACTAAGCATATACAGTGGAGAAAGAGACTAAAGAAACTATATACTAGTGGAGAAAGAACTAAGCAGTATACTAGTGGAGAAAGAACTAAGCATATACTAGTGGAGAAAGAACTAAGCAGATACTAGTGGAGAAAGAACTAAGCTAGATACTAGTGGAGAAAGAACTAAGCTATACTAGTGGAGAAAGAACTAAGCAATACTAGTGAGAAAGAACTAAGCATATACTAGTGGAGAAAGAACTAAGCATATACTAGTGGAGAAAGAACTAAGCATATACTAGTGGAGAAAGAATAAGTATTACTAGTGGAGAAAGAACTAAAGATATACTAGTGGAGAAAGAACTAAGCATATACTAGTGGAGAAAGAACTAAGAATATACCAGTGGAGAAAGAACTAAGCATATACCAGTGGAGAAAGAACTAAGCATATACTAGTGGAGAAAGAACTAAACATATACTAGTGGAGAAAGAACTAAGCATATACTAGTGGAGAAAGAACTAAGCATATACTAGTGGAGAAAGAACTAAGCATATACTAGTGGAGAAAGACTAAGCTATACTAGTGGAGAAAGAACTAAGCATGATACTCAGTGGAGAAAGAACTAACATATACTAGTGGAGAAAGAACTAAGCATATACTAGTGGAGAAAGAACTAAGCATATACTAGTGGAGAAAGAACTAAGCAGATACTAGTGGAGAAAGAACTAAGCAGATACTAGTGGAGAAAGAACTAAGCAGATACTAGTGGAGAAAGAACTAAGCAGATACTAGTGGAGAAAGAACTAAGCATATACTAGTGGAGAAAGAACTAAGCATATACTAGTGGAGAAAGAACTAAGCATATACTAGTGGAGAAAGAACTAAGCATATACTAGTGGAGAAAGAACTAAGCATATACTAGTGGAGAAAGAACTAAGCATATACTAGTGGAGAAAGAACTAAGCATATACTAGTGGAGAAAGAACTAAGCATATACTAGTGGAGAAAGAACTAAGCATATACTAGTGGAGAAAGAACTAAGCATATACTAGTGGAGAAAGAACTAAGCATATACTAGTGGAGAAAGAACTAAGCATATACTAGTGGAGAAAGAACTAAGCATATACCAGTGGAGAAAGAACTAAGCATATACTAGTGGAGAAAGAACTAAGCATATACTAGTGGAGAAAGAACTAAGCATATACTAGTGGAGAAAGAACTAAGCATATACTAGTGGAGAAAGAACTAAGCATATACTAGTGGAGAAAGAACTAAGCATATACTAGTGGAGAAAGAACTAAGCATATACTAGTGGAGAAAGAACTAAGCATATACTAGTGGAGAAAGAACTAAGCATATACTAGTGGAGAAAGAACTAAGCATATACTAGTGGAGAAAGAACTAAGCATATACTAGTGGAGAAAGAACTAAGCATATACTAGTGGAGAAAGAACTAAGCATATACTAGTGGAGAAAGAACTAAGCATATACTAGTGGAGAAAGAACTAAGCATATACTAGTGGAGAAAGAACTAAGCATATACTAGTGGAGAAAGAACTAAGCATATACTAGTGGAGAAAGAACTAAGCATATACTAGTGGAGAAAGAACTAAGCATATACTAGTGGAGAAAGAACTAAGCATATACTCGTGGAGAAAGAACTAAGCATATACTAGTGGAGAAAGAACTAAGCATATACCAGTGGAGAAAGAACTAAGCATATACAGTGGAGAAAGAACTAAGCATATACTAGTGGAGAAAGAACTAAGCATATACTAGTGGAGAAAGAACTAAGCATATACTAGTGGAGAAAGAACTAAGCATATACTAGTGGAGAAAGAACTAAGCATATACTAGTGGAGAAAGAACTAAGCATATACTAGTGGAGAAAGAACTAAGCATATACTAGTGGAGAAAGAACTAAGCATATACTAGTGGAGAAAGAACTAAGCATATACTAGTGGAGAAAGAACTAAGCATATACCAGTGGAGAAAGAACTAAGCAGATACAGGTGGAGAAAGAACTAAGCAGTATACTAGTGGAGAAAGAACTAAGCATGAACCTAGTGGAGAAAGAACTAAGCATATACTAGTGGAGAAAGAACTAAGCATATACTAGTGGAGAAAGAACTAACAGGGGAATACATTCAGTGGAGAAAGACTAAGCATATACTAGTGGAGAAAGAACTAAGCATATACTAGTGGAGAAAGAACTAAGCATATACTAGTGGAGAAAGAACTAAGCATATACTAGTGGAGAAAGAACTAAGCATATACTAGTGGAGAAAGACCTAAGCATATACTAGTGGAGAAAGAACTAAGCATATACTAGTGGAGAAAGAACTAAGCATATACTAGTGGAGAAAGAACTAAGCATATACCAGTGGAGAAAGAACTAAGCATATACTAGTGGAGAAAGAACTAAGCATATACTAGTGGAGAAAGAACTAAGCATATACTAGTGGAGAAAGAACTAAGCATATACTAGTGGAGAAAGAACTAAGCATATACTAGTGGAGAAAGAACTAAGCATATACTAGTGGAGAAAGAACTAAGCATATACTAGTGGAGAAAGAACTAAGCATATACTAGTGGAGAAAGAACTAAGCATATACTAGTGGAGAAAGAACTAAGCATATACTAGTGGAGAAAGAACTAAGCATATACCAGTGGAGAAAGAACTAAGCATATACTAGTGGAGAAAGAACTAAGCATATACTAGTGGAGAAAGAACTAAGCATATACTAGTGGAGAAAGAACAAGCAATAATGAGAAGACTAGTATACTAGTGGAGAAAGAACTAAGCATATACCAGTGGAGAAAGAACTAAGCATATACAGTGGAGAAAGAACTAAGCATATACCAGTGGAGAAAGAACTAAGCATATACCAGTGGAGAAAGAACTAAGCATATACCAGTGGAGAAAGAACTAAGCATATACCAGTGGAGAAAGAACTAAGCATATACAGTGGAGAAAGAACTAAGCATATACCAGTGGAGAAAGAACTAAGCATATACCAGTGGAGAAAGAACTAAGCATATACCAGTGGAGAAAGAACTAAGCATATACCAGTGGAGAAAGAACTAAGCATATACCAGTGGAGAAAGAACTAAGCATATACCAGTGGAGAAAGAACTAAGCATATACCAGTGGAGAAAGAACTAAGCATATACCAGTGGAGAAAGAACTAAGCATATACCAGTGGAGAAAGAACTAAGCATATACCAGTGGAGAAAGAACTAAGCATATACCAGTGGAGAAAGAACTAAGCATATACCAGTGGAGAAAGAACTAAGCATATACAGTGGAGAAAGAACTAAGCATATACCAGGGGAGAAAGAACTAAGCATATACCAGTGGAGAAAGAACTAAGCATATACCAGTGGAGAAAGAACTAAGCATATACTAGTGGAGAAAGAACTAAGCATATACTAGTGGAGAAAGAACTAAGCATATACTAGTGGAGAAAGAACTAAGCATATACCAGTGGAGAAAGAACTAAGCATATACCAGTGGAGAAAGAACTAAGCATATACCAGTGGAGAAAGAACTAAGCATATACCAGTGGAGAAAGAACTAAGCATATACTAGTGGAGAAAGAGCTAAGCAGATACTAGTGGAGAAAGACCTAAGCATATACTAGTGGAGAAAGAACTAAGCATATACCAGTGGAGAAAGAGCTAAGCATATACCAGTGGAGAAAGAGCTAAGCATATACCAGTGGAGAAAGACCTAAGCATATACCAGTGGAGAAAGAACTAAGCATATACCAGTGGAGAAAGAACTAAGCATATACCAGTGGAGAAAGAACTAAGCATATACCAGTGGAGAAAGAACTAAGCATATACCAGTGGAGAAAGAACTAAGTATATACCAGTGGAGAAAGAACTAAGCATATACCAGTGGAGAAAGAACTAAGCTTATACCAGTGGAGAAAGAACTAAGCATATACCAGTGGAGAAAGAACTAAGCATATACCAGTGGAGAAAGAACTAAGCATATACTAGTGGAGAAAGAACTAAGCATATACCAGTGGAGAAAGAACTAAGCATATACAGTGGAGAAAGAACTAAGCAGATACCAGTGGAGAAAGAACTAAGCATATACAGTGGAGAAAGAACTAAGCATATACCAGTGGAGAAAGAACTAAGCATATACTAGTGGAGAAAGAACTAAGCATATACCAGTGGAGAAAGAACTAAGCATATACCAGTGGAGAAAGATAGCTAATAGTGGAGAAAGAACTACATATACAGTGGAGAAAGAACTAAGCATATACTAGTGGAGAAAGAGCTAAGCATATACAGTGGAGAAAGACTAAGCAATACTCAGTGGAGAAAGACTAAGCATATACCAGTGGAGAAAGAACTAAGCATATACCAGTGGAGAAAGAACTAAGCATATACCAGTGGAGAAAGAACTAAGCATATACCAGTGGAGAAAGAACTAAGCATATACCAGTGGAGAAAGAACTAAGCATATACCAGTGGAGAAAGAACTAAGCATATACCAGTGGAGAAAGAACTAAGCATATACCAGTGGAGAAAGAACTAAGCATATACCAGTGGAGAAAGAACTAAGCATATACCAGTGGAGAAAGAACTAAGCATATACCAGTGGAGAAAGAACTAAGCATATACCTGTGGAGAAAGAACTAAGCATATACCAGTGGAGAAAGAACTAAGCATATACCAGTGGAGAAAGAACTAAGCATATACAGTGGAGAAAGAACTAAGCATATACTAGTGGAGAAAGAATCTAAGCATACATACCAGTGGAGAAAGAACTAAGCATATACAGTGGAGAAAGAACTAAGCAGATACCAGTGGAGAAAGAACTAAGCATATACAGTGGAGAAAGAACTAAGCATATACCAGTGGAGAAAGAACTAAGCATATACTAGTGGAGAAAGAACTAAGCATATACTAGTGGAGAAAGAGATAAGCATATACCAGTGGAGAAAGAGCTAAGCATATACCAGTGGAGAAAGAACTAAGCATATACCAGTGGAGAAAGAGCTAAGCATATACCAGTGGAGAAAGAACTAAGCATATACCAGTGGAGAAAGAACTAAGCAATACCAGTGGAGAAAGAACTAAGCAGATACCAGTGGAGAAAGAACTAAGCATATACCAGTGGAGAAAGAACTAAGCAATACTAGTGGAGAAAGAACTAAGCATATACCAGTGGAGAAAGAACTAAGCAATACCAGTGGAGAAAGAACTAAGCATATACTAGTGGAGAAAGAACTAAGCATATACCAGTGGAGAAAGAACTAAGCATATACTAGTGGAGAAAGAACTAAGCATATACCAGTGGAGAAAGAACTAAGCATATACTAGTGGAGAAAGAACTAAGCATATACCAGTGGAGAAAGAACTAAGCATATACTAGTGGAGAAAGAACTAAGCATATACTAGTGGAGAAAGACCTAAGCATATACTAGTGGAGAAAGAACTAAGCATATACTAGTGGAGAAAGAACTAAGCATATACAAGTGGAGAAAGAGCTAAGCATATACTAGTGGAGAAAGAACTAAGCATATACTAGTGGAGAAAGAGCTAAGCATATACCAGTGGAGAAAGAGCTAAGCATATACAGTGGAGAAAGACTAAGCATATACTAGTGGAGAAAGAACTAAGCATATACTAGTGGAGAAAGAGACTACATATACCAGTGGAGAAAAAACTAAGCATATACCAGTGGAGAAAGAACTAAGCATATACCAGTGGAGAAAGAGCTAAGCATATACCAGTGGAGAAAGAACTAAGCATATACCAGTGGAGAAAGAACTAAGCATATACCAGTGGAGAAAGAACTAAGCATATACCAGTGGAGAAAGAACTAAGCATATACCAGTGGAGAAAGAACTAAGCATATACCAGTGGAGAAAGAACTAAGCATATACCAGTGGAGAAAGACATAAGCATATACCAGTGGAGAAAGAACTAAGCATATACCAGTGGAGAAAGAAGCTAAGCATATACCAGTGGAGAAAGAACTAAGCATATCCCAGTGGAGAAAGAACTAAGCATATACCAGTGGAGAAAGAACTAAGCATATACCAGTGGAGAAAGAACTAAGCATATACCAGTGGAGAAAGAACTAAGCATATACCAGTGGAGAAAGAACTAAGCATATACCAGTGGAGAAAGAACTAAGCATATACCAGTGGAGAAAGAACTAAGCATATACCAGTGGAGAAAGAACTAAGCATATACAGTGGAGAAAGAGCTAAGCATATACTAGTGGAGAAAGAGCTAAGCATATACTAGTGGAGAAGAGCAAGCATATACCAGTGGAGAAAGAGCTAAGCATATACTAGTGGAGAAAGAGCTAAGCATATACCAGTGGAGAAAGAGCTAAGCATATACTAGTGGAGAAAGAGCTAAGCATATACTAGTGGAGAAAGAGCTAAGCATATACTAGTGGAGAAAGAGCTAAGCATATACTAGTGGAGAAAGAGCTAAGCATATACTAGTGGAGAAAGAGCTAAGCATATACTAGTGGAGAAAGAGCTAAGCATATACCAGTGGAGAAAGAGCTAAGCATATACTAGTGGAGAAAGAACTAAGCATACACTAGTGGAGAAAGAACTAAGCATATACTAGTGGAGAAAGAACTAAGCATATACTAGTGGAGAAAGAACTAAGCATATACAAGTGGAGAAAGAACTAAGCATATACCAGTGGAGAAAGAGCTAAGCATATACTAGTGGAGAAAGAGCTAAGCATATACTAGTGGAGAAAGAGCTAAGCATATACTAGTGGAGAAAGAGCTAAGCATATACTAGTGGAGAAAGAGCTAAGCATATACTAGTGGAGAAAGAGCTAAGCATATACTAGTGGAGAAAGAGCTAAGCATATACTAGTGGAGAAAGAGCTAAGCATATACTAGTGGAGAAAGAGCTAAGCATATACTAGTGGAGAAAGAGCTAAGCATATACTAGTGGAGAAAGAGCTAAGCATATACTAGTGGAGAAAGAGCTAAGCATATACTAGTGGAGAAAGAGCTAAGCATATACTAGTGGAGAAAGACCTAAGCATATACTAGTGGAGAAAGAGCTAAGCATATACTAGTGGAGAAAGAGCTAAGCATATACTAGTGGAGAAAGAGCTAAGCATATACTAGTGGAGAAAGAGCTAAGCATATACTAGTGGAGAAAGACCTAAGCATATACTAGTGGAGAAAGAACTAAGCATATACCAGTGGAGAAAGAACTAAGCATATACCAGTGGAGAAAGAACTAAGCATATCCCTAGTGGAGAAAGAGCTAAGCATATCCCTAGTGGAGAAAAAAGCTAAGCATATACCAGTGGAGAAAGAACTAAGCATATCCCAGTGGAGAAAGAACTAAGCATATACCAGTGGAGAAAGAACTAAGCATATACCAGTGGAGAAAGAACTAAGCATATACCAGTGGAGAAAGAACTACAGTATTATCCCAGTGGAGAAAGAACTAAGCATATACCAGTGGAGAAAGAACAAAGTATACAGTGAAAGACTAAGCATATACTAGTGGAGAAAGAGCTAAGCATATACTAGTGGAGAAAGAGCTAAGCATATACTAGTGGAGAAAGAGCTAAGCATATACTAGTGGAGAAAGAGCTAAGCATATACTAGTGGAGAAAGAGCTAAGCATATACTAGTGGAGAAAGAGCTAAGCATATACTAGTGGAGAAAGAACTAAGCATATACAAGTGGAGAAAGAGCTAAGCATATACTAGTGGAGAAAGAGCTAAGCATATACTAGTGGAGAAAGAGCTAAGCATATACCAGTGGAGAAAGACCTAAGCATATACCAGTGGAGAAAGAACTAAGCATATACCAGTGGAGAAAGAACTAAGCATATACTAGTGGAGAAAGAACTAAGCATATACTCGTGGAGAAAGAACTAAGCATATACCAGTGGAGAAAGAACTAAGCATATACCAGTGGAGAAAGAACTAAGCATATACCAGTGGAGAAAGAACTAAGCATATACCAGTGGAGAAAGAACTAAGCATATACCAGTGGAGAAAGAACTAAGCATATACCAGTGGAGAAAGAACTAAGCATATACCAGTGGAGAAAGAACTAAGCATATACCAGTGGAGAAAGAACTAAGCATATACCAGTGGAGAAAGAACTAAGCATATACCAGTGGAGAAAGAACTAAGCATATACCAGTGGAGAAAGAACTAAGCATATACCAGTGGAGAAAGAACTAAGCATATACCAGTGGAGAAAGAACTAAGCATATACCAGTGGAGAAAGAACTAAGCATATACAGTGGAGAAAGAGCTAAGCATATACTAGTGGAGAAAGAGCTAAGCATATACTAGTGGAGAAAGAGCTAAGCATATACTAGTGGAGAAAGAGCTAAGCATATACCAGTGGAGAAAGAACTAAGCATATACCAGTGGAGAAAGAACTAAGCATATACTAGTGGAGAAAGAACTAAGCATATACTAGTGGAGAAAGAACTAAGCATATACTAGTGGAGAAAACAAAAGAACTAAGCATATACCAGTGGAGAAAGAACTAAGCATATACCAGTGGAGAAAGAACTAAGCATATACCAGTGGAGAAAGAACTAAGCATATACCAGTGGAGAAAGAACTAAGCATATACCAGTGGAGAAAGAATGCATACCAGTGGAAAGACTAGATATACCAGTGGAGAAAGAACTAAGCATATACCAGTGGAGAAAGAACTAAGCATATACCAGTGGAGAAAGAACTAAGCATATACCAGTGGAGAAAGAACTAAGCATATACCAGTGGAGAAAGAACTAAGCATATACCAGTGGAGAAAGAACTAAGCATATACCAGTGGAGAAAGAACTAAGCATATACCAGTGGAGAAAGAACTAAGCATATACCAGTGGAGAAAGAACTAAGCATATACCAGTGGAGAAAGAACTAAGCATATACCAGTGGAGAAAGAACTAAGCATATACCAGTGGAGAAGAACTAAGCATATACCAGTGGAGAAAGAACTAAGCATATACCAGTGGAGAAAGGACTAAGCATATACCAGTGGAGAAAGGACTAAGCATATACCAGTGGAGAAAGGACTAAGCATATACCAGTGGAGAAAGGGACTAAGCATATACCAGTGGAGAAAGAACTAAGCATATACCAGTGGAGAAAGAACTAAGCATATACCAGTGGAGAAAGAACTAAGCATATACCAGTGGAGAAAGAACTAGCATATACCAGTGGAGAAAGAACTAAGCATATACCAGTGGAGAAAGAACTAAGCATATACCAGTGGAGAAAGAACTAAGCATATACCAGTGGAGAAAGAACTAAGCATATACCAGTGGAGAAGATAGATATACCAGTGAAAGAACTAGCATATACCAGTGGAGAAAGAACTAAGCATATACCAGTGGAGAAAGAACTAAGCATATACCAGTGGAGAAAGAACTAAGCATATACCAGTGGAGAAAGAACTAAGCATATACTAGTGGAGAAAGATCTAAGCATATACTAGTGGAGAAAGAGCTAAGCATATACTAGTGGAGAAAGAGCTAAGCATATACTAGTGGAGAAAGAGCTAAGCATATACTAGTGGAGAAAGAGCTAAGCATATACCAGTGGAGAAAGAACTAAGCATATACCAGTGGAGAAAGAACTAAGCATATACCAGTGGAGAAAGAACTAAGCATATACCAGTGGAGAAAGAGCTAAGCATATACTAGTGGAGAAAGAACTAAGCATATACTAGTGGAGAAAGAGCTAAGCATATACTAGTGGAGAAAGAGCTACGGAAGAGACGCTGGCGATTGATAGAACACACATTGAGAAGACCGACCGGAAGCATTGCATGACAGGCACTGTTTTGGAACCCGCATGGACAGAGGAGTAGGGGAAGGCCTAAACATACATGGAGAAGAGAGCTGGAGGCTGATATTAAAAGGATAGGTAAAACAGGGAAAGAATTGGAAGAGATGGCAGGAGAGATTAAGAACTGGAAGAAGTTTGTTGAAGACATGTGCTCCGTTGGGAGTTGAAAGAGAGAGGAAGAACTGGAAGAAGTTTGTTGAAGACATGTGCTCCGTTGGGAGTTGAAAGGTGAAAAGAAGAATATACTGACTTTGACCCTAATTCTTGCAGCTTTAGTTTTTCTAATTCTTGCAGCTTTAGTTGTTCTAATTCTTGCAGCTTTAGTTGTTCTAATTCTTGCAGCTTTAGTTGTTCTAATTCTTGCAGCTTTAGTTGTTCTAATTCTTGCAGCTTTAGTTGTTCTAATTCTTGCAGCTTTAGTTGTTCTAAATAGTCTACCTCTTATCCATCATCTAATACATCTTGTATCCATCTTCACCTTGATTGCAACTAGGAATATGCATGATCTTAGCACTATGATTCTTGCTGCTACGTCGTGCTTAAATAGTAAATGTTACTGTTGCCAAGAAATCGAATGATTGACTCTTCCTAATCAATACATTTATTGTTGCTCTAATCAAGATAGCATCAACACAACCCCATATTATCCTAGTCAAAGTGTGGTAGCGTTGACATAAATAAAACTCACTTTATTCATTGTGTCAAGCTTGTGTACTATACCATGCATACAGTACATCGAGAAGCAAAGTATCAAGTGGTTCGGCCATCTAATGAGAATGGAACCACATTTACTACCATCACGTGCCTACAATAATCGACACTCATGGCGAAGAGCACGAGGCAGGCCAAGAACACGATGGATAGATAACATCTCAGAATCCCTACGAAAGCATAGACTGACAACGTCAAGCGCAACACGCCTGGCACAAGATAGAAAACTAACTCTCACCATGTTTGATTCCCCACGAGGAACCTGCGAGTTTGCGCATCATGTTGAGCCTTTGTCGCGCTTTTGCCGTAGCATTGTCTATTTGGGGGCACCATGTCAGCCTTCGGTCGAGTGTGACTCCCAGGTACGTTGGGGTTTTGCTTTCCGGAAGGTCTTGCCCATTAACTTTAAGCTTGATTCTGTAGTTCTGGTTGTTCTGCGAGAACACCGTGTATGTGGTCTTTGATGTGTTAATGTTCATTCTCCACTTTTCTGACCAGATTTCAAGCTTATTTAGCATATCTTGCAGTAGATTTGTTGCTATGGGCATTGACTCCTCTCTCGTCCAGTTTGCCAGGCCGTCGGCATACATGGCTGAGAGTACTCGCTTTGGTAGACATATTGCTATGTCGTTGACGAAGATTAGAGAGTTCGTGAGAGTACTCCTTCTTGGGGGACTCCTTGCTCTAGTATTCACTTCATGTTTGTGTAACCCTGGACTTGAACCCTTACTGTTCTGTTCTCTAGGAATCTATCAAGCCATTTGTACATTCTTCCCTTTATACCGAGGGTGAGAAGTTTCAGTTTTATCCCCTCTTTCCAGACTGTGTCGGACGCTTTCTTCATATCTACCAAAACTGCCAGTGTCTGCTTCTTTTCCTCGAAACCATCCTCGATTTCCTGGGCGGTATAGGTTACCTGATCTTCTGTAGATCGGTATGTCCGAAAGCCTCCCTGTTGTTCCATGAGCAGCCCTTTGCTCTCCAAGTGCCAAGATAGCCGTTTGTTCACCATGCGTGCCATGAGTTTGCCCGTGCAGTTTAGGAGACTTACTAGTCTGTAACTCGCCGGGTCGAGTTTGTTTTTTCCTGGTTTTAGGATGGGTACCATGATCGCTTCCTTCCATTCTCTTGATACTATACCTGTCCTCCACGACATATTTAGGACGGCCAGTAAAGCTGTCTTTTCTCTAGTTCCCAAGTTTTTAAGCATCTCATTTGTGATATCATCCTTTCCAGGCGATTTCTGAGCTTGAGCTCCCTTAATCCCTCTTCTAACTCGTTTCTCTGGTGAATGTATCCGTTAGGTGACTATTGGCTTTTCTGGCTTGCCTTGGAGGGCTCTCGCTTTTCTCTTTGTATCATCGCTTCTGGCTTTTGTTATGCTTACTCTGCTGACTTCGGCATATTTTTGTATTAGAATATTTGCAGCTTCCCTTCCCGAGCATATCTTTTTATCTTGTTCCAGGACTATTAGGGATCGGCTGGTGTTTTCATCACTCAGCGCTTTTGCCAGCTTCCACAATTTATGGCCGTCCCTATCAAGGTTCAGGGATTCGGTCTTATCTACCCAACACTGTCGTGCTGATCGTTTGACCTCCCGTTTATACTCAGCCCTGCCGTCTTGTAAGCAGTATTGGTCGTTACTGTCTGTGCCTGTTCTGCCTCTCTTCTTGCCAACTCAAGGTGGTTTTCAAACTTCTGAACCTCTTCTGTCCAGTATGGCTTGTAATCCTTCCGTGCGCCTCTAGGGATGGTTTCCCGTGCCGCTTTCAGGATTGCTTCTGAGAGTTCTCTTGCCAGGGATCGCATGTGTTTGTTTTCATGCATGTTAAGCTGCTCAACATTGGCATCTGTCAGTGCCATGTACTGTTTCCAATTAGCTTTTTTGTAGTTCCACCGTGGCAACCACATTTTGGGCTCAGGTACAAATAGGTCTACTTGCAGCTTGACGGGCCTATGGTCACTATCTCCGAGTTGCTTTGTGACCGTACGTACTTTTTTGTAGAGAGGTCGCTTGTTGCGAAAGCCAGATCGAGGGTACTAGTCGTAAGCCGCCTTCTCGAGTAGAAGGTTGGCGGATCGTCTGGGGTATTGATGAGGAACAGGTTGTTCTCTATCTCCCAGTCTTCCACTTCTACGCCTCTACTGTTCGTTTCCAGGTAGCCCCCTCTTTCTGAGTGGCTGTTGAAATCACCGACCACCATGCATGCTGTATCATTGATACTCATTTCACCGAGTGATAGCGAGATGTCACTTGGGCAGTATAAGTTATACAGAAAAATATGTATTTCATCACATATAATGAGGACGTCTACGATCCTCGCTGCGCCGGCGACTCCTGTAGTCACTTCCATTTGTTTTGCTGGAATGCCGTTTCGTACTAGGGTGAGGTCTCCACCTTTGTGTCCCTCTCGGTCTAATCTGAAGGTCTGATAACCTCTGATCCCGAATCTATGTTGGGCATTTAGGTTCGTCTCTTGTATGCACGCAACATCAATCTCGTCTTATTGCGAGTGTTTGCTTTTGTGATGAAGACCTTCAGCATTCCATTGCAAAATGTTTAATCGTCTCTGGCCAGTACTCGGCCGTATCGAACCAGTAGTGTTTTCCTGTGGCCCGCAGACGCTGGATTGCCAAGCCGTGGGACGGGGACTGTCGGTAGCATAAAGTGGGCCCCTTCGAGGCATGGAAAACAGTATTATGTTTGTACAAAATTCTTTAGTACATACGTCAACGTAGTCTGAAACACAATCTATGCCGCAGTTAGACCATGGTTGATGATATTCATATTTATTACAAGTTACAAGCAGTTGAAACTTGCACAAAGCATGAAATGAATTGAACACCTTGATTGATTGATTGATTGTACCATCATCATTGCACTTCGGTGACTAATCATGTGTGCTCCGATTTCTTTCTTACACAGGAAGATCTCAGCAGCAGTGCACGAACTTCGTAGCACCGGTGAGAGTCCTCGGTGTAATTTTGAAGATGGTGAAAATATTTTTGTAAGAACTTTTATTTTTAATCTTTTCCCATGAGTTTTTTTCCCTGGCAGCGGCTTTCCAGCCTGCTCTTCTCGCTTAAACACCTTACATTACCATAGTCCCTGACAGAACCGGTTCTTCAGTTTCAACTGTAGAACAAGTTCTATGCAATTTTTAGACCATTATTACAGAAATTATATGCAAATTAACTCCAAATTAATTAAATCAGCTTGGCAGCAGTGTAGTGTAGATTGAGATTCGTTCAGATTCTATGTCATGTTGATTATATAGAAAACAAAAGCTATTGTCGAGACCTTAGACATTTAGAATATACAATTATCCTCTTCATTTGTTTGTTCCAATCACAAACCTTAAGATTGCAGCTAAGTGTGGGTTTGTGCGAACACGTAGTGGGTGTGTGCGTATGTGTGCGTGGGATTGGGTTGGGGGTAGATAAAGAGAAATGAGAGTGAGTCAACAACATGACTGATGTTTTTGTCTGACTCAACTTCTGTTTCCTTTCAACCGCTCTAAACGTAATATACACTGACGCTATACAGACATATGCGTTTCATAAATCAGGATGCTGTGTATGGTGTACTGAGATGTCTGAATCACCTCGACTTTGTAGCAGGGCAAGTTGTAGCAGGGCAAGTTGTAGCAGGGCAAGTTGTAGCAGGGCATGTTGTAGCAGGGCATGTTGTAGCAGGGCATGTTGTAACAGGGCAAGTTGTAGCGGATCATCGCGGCTGTTGTGGGGGCTGTAGAATTGGGGGCGTACACCGACATTTTTTAAAGACAGCCGAATATACTTTTGAAAGAGCGAGTAATTGACTAGTTCGAGTAGAAGTGAAGAAGATCAGAGAGGTTAGAGCGTGTGGGCACAGATGAAAAAGGTCAGAGAGGTTAGAGCGTGTGGGCACAGATGAAAAAGGTCAGAGAGGCGAGGAAGACTAAGACAGATATGTATAAATGATGTGACAGATGACTTGAACTTGACAACATCAGTGACAGGATACATGACAACATCAGTGACAGGACACATGACAACAGCAATGACATGACAACAGCAATGACAGGACACATGACAACATCGGTGACAGGACACATGACAACAGCAATGACATGACAACAGCGGTGATAGGACACATGACAACAGCAATGACATGACAACAGCGGTGATAGGACACATGACAACAGCAGTGGCAGGACACATGACAACAGCAGTGACAGGACATATAACAACATCAGTAACAGCCATGTGAGCATGCATACCAGACTGCAGAGAACATACTTCAAGACTGCCCCGAATATGATACACTGAGGCAAACTCACTGGCCTAGCGAAACAACACTCGACAGAAAGCTACACGGACCTCTGTGTGAGCTACAAAAGACAGTGAAGTTCATACAAGAGACAACATTGAATATATAGACAATATTTCAAGCGAACGAAAGAAAGGAAGGATCAGTAACAGGACACATGACGACAGGACATATGACAACAGCAGTGACAGGACATATGACAACAGCAGTGACAGGACATATGACAACATCAGTGACAGGACACACGACAACAGCATTGACAGGACACATTACAACATCAGTGACAGGACACATAACAACAGCAGTGACAGAAAACATTACAACATCAGTGAAAAGACACATGGCGTGGGATAGAGATAATTATCCAAGAACTATTTGTGTTGGTAAAGTTCTGCTACATGATGATGATGACGATGATAATGATGATGACTTACAGTATTGTTCTCTCTTCATTTCCATTTGTCAAGAGAACGACAAAATTGTTGGGTTATTTTTACACATTAACTGTGCTGTTTCTATAGCTGCGTGTACTCTCTCTTGGTCAACTTGTCTTTGTCACAAGGAGAGAATGAAAATTTGTGAGCGTTTTTTTCTCTGCGCTGTGTTTTTAAAGATTAAAAAAAAAATCTTTCATTTCAGAGCAAGGTATGCTATAATCCCCACATCACCGACTCTAGACGTCCTCTCACATTCCTGGACTGCTGCTGTCAAAGCTGAGAAAGCGTGCTGTTTTCTTGTTAGCTGTGATTTTCTCTCTCGTTTGTGGAGTGTACACTTTCCTTGTGACCGTCTCACATCATGTTTGTTTGTTATGTAACGTTAATAACTGTTGTCTGTTAACAACTGTTTAGTCTCGATATATTAATTATCACTTAAATATCAGTCATACTTAACAACATCAGACACACAGAAACATTTCATGTTTGTTATTATTATCATTGTGTACCATATATCATTTTCTGAGATTCATTTTCAAATATGTACTGACTTATCTAATCATTTAACAACACCATATTCTATATGGTGTTCAAAATAAAAGCAGCCCCGTCTAGGAAGCCAATTTGGCGTATGTTTATGAAAATGAGAAGGTTCAATTATGATGTAGTATAGGTCAAATGCGCGAGTATTTTTGTGATGGTGTGTAATTCTTGTGCGAGAAGGGATGATAAACAAATGTGACGAAATGACGAGCTAGTCAGAACCGGTTTAAATAGACAAAACACAATGCGTACATGGCAACTTTTGATGTGTCAATATGACTACTTTTATCATGACCACTCTGTATTTAACATGTTTTATGTGTACGTAATCAAACATGTGTACGCATGCATAGATCACATCTTCACACTAAGAGTAATCATTGAAGAGTTGTAGAATTGCAATCGAATTTAATCATCTTGCTGATTTTCAGAAAGCGTTTGACAGTATGCACCGTCCTACACTTTGGAAACTACTCAAAACTATGGTTTCTGCTAAATTCATCAACATCATAAAATCCTTCTACAGTGAATCGCGCTGCAGTGTAAGAACAGATTTCGGTAACTCTGACTGGTTCCCAGTGGAAACAGGAGTAAAACAAGGCTGCGTCTTATCGCCAATTCTCTTTGGAATAGCAATTGATTGGGTCATGCGAAAATGCACCAATAACGCAAATATGGGCATCAAGTGGGTTGATAAAATTTTAGAAGACCTTGATTTTGCCGACGATATAGCCCTTTGAGTTCATCACATCAAGATATTCAAATGAAAACAAACCTTCTCCAAAATATCTCAGGACAAATTGGTCTCCAAATAAACACCACAAAAACAAAAATTGTTGACCTTACCAGCAGTCCAGAAAATATTCAACTAAAAACTACACTCTTGAAAAAGTCAAAAGTTTTACATACCTAGGATGATGACATCTACGGGGGATACAGCGCCAGAAATTCCACACAGAATCGCATTGGCATCAAGTGCTTTTAACAAATTGTCAAATATATGGAAGTCCAATTCACTCAGCAAGCACTTAAAATTAAAGATCTTTAACTCTTGTGTGATTCCAGTATTAACTTATGGATGCGAGAGTTGGAAAGCAACAAAAGCTCTAGAAAGAAAATTAGATAACTTTGAGAATAAATGTCTTAGATGAATATTGAACCTCAAATGGTCAGATTTCAGACCCAATACACAAATAAGACAAGAGACCAAGCAAGAAAATGTATCAAATTTTATAAGAAAGCGCCACTGGAACTACATCGGCCACACACTTAGAATGGATGAGAGAAGACTCCTTACCAATCCCTCATATGGACACCAGAGGGAAAAAGAAAACGAGGAAGACCAAGAGAGACTCTGCGTAGGAACCATCACCAGAGAAGGCTCAACGATGGGCCTAGTAAACATTAAAGACCTAAAACAGATAGCAACGAACCGCGAGACATGGAGAACTATGACCTCTGCCCTCATGCGCCCACAGGCCCAAGAGGAAAGACTAACTAATCAAACATGTTAAATTTAATGCCATTCTTTTTTTAAACGCTTTCCTTTCAAACTAGACAATCTCTCTGCTAATTAATCATAATGTAGAGTTATGTGTCATTAATACTTTATACTTATATAGCATGCTATAGTCTGTCCTTTAATTCGTGAGCACGTTTGAAATTGATTTTCTCGAAAACTACCTGTTGGATCTCAGTGATTTTTGCAAGCAGCCTTAGAATATCCATGACGCTAGAGAAATATTTTTTTCCAAGAAAATTTGATGTAGTTTGAAATATTTCTTCTTCAGGTTATATTAAAATCAACCTCACCGGATTGTACACAATAGAAACAGATTTACGGTACACAGACGCGTTGTTCTAAAAATACATTATGGTAACATAGAAATATCGTGAGTTTCACGAATTCCGTGCACCTAACCCAGTCGACTTTGAAAGCGGAAAGCATATGACGTTATAATTGGGATACCGTTTTATAGTTATAGGTGTATCTCGCTATTTGTATGAAGCTATTGTATCATATTTGTTGGCTTATCAAAACTGACATTGATATCACATTCATAATGAGTCTGAAGTGCACATTTATAACAATGCAGAAGGTTACAGTTTTACTATACCAACACTTCCGTAGGGAATCTAAGAGAGGTCATCTATATTGCGATATTCATAACCCTGAGAAACGAACGCAACTGGCACTTGGTCTGAATAGAGAATCCTTTTCCCGATGGATTAAACAGGACACAAAGTGCACTAATGTCAAGCAAGGAAGGAAAAGGACAATTGACGACTTTGACATAGATGTCATAAGACGGAGCTCTTGAAAATGTTTGCGACAAATCAACTTGTTACTCTCAGGAAACTGAAATTAAAACTGCAATCAGATTGCAGCATAGACATTTCTAAAAGTACTCTATGGAAAATTTAAGAGCCGCCGGCTTCACCTTCAGAAAAACTATAGGCGGCAGGAATATTATTTGTGAAAAGCCACATTTAATTGCTGCCCGAAGTAAATACCTGAGGCAGATCCGTGAGCGGCGGAGACAAGGCTATGATATTGTATATTTGGACGAATATTGGGTCAATGCTCACCACACCAATGCTAAAGAACGGCAATCAGTAGACGGTGAACAGAAAAGAAAATACCAAGCAGCAAAGGCCAGCGTATTATACTAACACATGCAGGAAGCAGTGAAGAAGGTCTTGTCCTTGACGCTGGACTTATTTTCCAATCAAAAGTACCGACGGTAGGGACTACCACACAGAAATGAATGGACATATTTTCAGGCACTGGATGGAGAAAGATCTACTTCCAATTCTAAACAGACCATCATGCTTGGTAATGGATAGTGCATCCTATCACAACGCAGTATCAGCGGAAGACAAAGTACCAACTGCATCAAATACAAAAGATCAAATTAGGACTTGGCTTGCTAAGGAAAATGTCAGCTTCGATGATACATATTTGAAACCCGAGTTGTTGCACCTGGTGAGGATGACAAATAAGACAAAGGTGTTTCATATTGACAAAATCATTGCGGAATACGGCCACACGTCTTTGCGACTACCTCCATATCATGCTCACCTCAATCCGATAGAGCTTGTCTGGGCTAAAGTAATAGGGCAAATTGCCGAACAGAACAGGACGTTTAAAATGTGTGATGTTGAAGTTCTGACACTTGAGTCCCTCTCAATGATAGACATGCAGTTCTGGAAGAAGTGTGTTGAACATGTGCTCCGAGAGGAAGACGAGTACTGGCACCGATATGGATTACAATTTGTCCAGCCAGTAACAATTATCAACCTCATGGAATCGTCAGATTCGGGATGATACAAATCATATTTTGATTACCGACTGAGAAATAGCAACGTATACATTTCCATATCCAAATGCGTCTACCATCATACAATTTGTGGTGAAGTTAAGACACCCTGGGGTCTAATGGTGACCGAAGGGGAGGACTAACTGTTGCATATTGTATCCAAGTTCACGATTGCACATAAAGGGCAACACACTTAATTACTTGACCTATCAAGTTAATATGGAGATACACCTATGAATAGAATTGACATGGACAAATTCTAGGATTACTGTAAAATCTAAAATTTGAGCCCCGTATTTGCAATTGTCATAAAAGATCAAAGGAATTCGTCGATGTGCAAAATCCGTAGCATCTATGGACTACTGGTTAGCTTTATTTTAGCGTCATGGGTATTCTAAGGCTGCATGCAAAAAATCACTGAAATCCAACAGGTAGTTTTCGAGAAAATCAATTTCAAACGTGCTCACGAATTAATGGACAGACTATACCATTAATGATATACGTTTTAGTTACCTTCACTTAGTTCTACTATCCTTTACTTTTGCAGAAAATACTGACCGGCTTTTAGATAGTTATCAGCTAATACTAGTAAATCTACAGACATTTCTAGCAAGGGTCTAAAGCCGAAGGATTGGCTTCATTGTACCGGACTTTACCACATATAGCTCGGCCCCTCTCCACAGAAGTGGCACTCCACCTTCAGACAGTATTGGGGGTCAAAGGCGCAAGGAAGCGGCGTGCAAGGATTATGGAGATGGCTCTAATCCCCTGCTCTCACCTCTAAGTGGTGACCCTGATAACAGATGGTAGTTCCGATCTGGCTAAGAGGGCAGGTGCCGTGGAGAGCTACTCTGGGGCAAGTAGAGATGCAAAGGTAGTCATGCTTGATGGGATCCGCTCGTAACATAGACGAGCGAACTTCCAGAGTGACTTCTTCTTCTTCTTTGCGTTCGTTCTTTACGACCAATTTTAATCACTCTTTGTGATATGTTTGATCTTTGCCAAGAACGTGTATACGTTGCACATTGGTTTGGTAGCCCTAAATGCATAGACTTCTACGCGTTTAGGACACATGCATCCGATTTCAGTCAAACCTCCTAAGTCGCCTCTTACGACATGCGTGGCAGGTAACAGTAGTTCTATTCTTACACCCCAAATTTGGGCCCCAGTAACCACTCGGGCGCCAGAGTGACTATTAATGCTCGCCTCTCCCGGCCGATGTAAAAAGCTAGAAGACTACATGTGGTACCTCGCGGGAGGAACTCGACCCCGCGCATTCTCTCTCTGAGTCTCCTCTCTTGAGCCGATGAGTATGCTGGGTGATGAGTTGGGCCTCACGGTGGTCCACATAGGTCAAAAGTCTAGCCCCATCACAGAGATGGGGGCACGAATCAAAACCATCGAAGAGACGTTGACCCGCGTGTGGCGAAATTCGAACCCAATCATGCTCTTTTTAGCCACTACTCTAGAGCCGATGAGTATGCTGGGAGTCAGTTGGAGTTGCACGTGGACATCATTGAGCGAAACTTGGTTTTGCCCCTCGAAGTCGGACAGCCCAGTGGGAATTGACGAAAATAGTGAGGTAGGTACCAGGGCAGAGCGAGCACGCACGCTGGCAAAGCTATAGTGGGTCCCATCGAGGGTCAGGCAGACACGCCAAGCGCAGAAAGCGAGGCAAGCACTGCAGCGGCGAGCATGGCAGGCAAGAGGGTGTGCGTCCCACCCACATGAGCAGAACAACTGGAAAGCCCAACAGAGGCAAAACCAGTGCAAGCACGGCAAGCGCGGCAGACATGGCAGGCAAGAGGGTGTGCGTCCCACCCAAATGTGTAGAACAACTGGAAAGCCCAGCGGAAGTAAAGCCAGTCCGCGTTTCCGCTCGTAGGGAACTACTGCTGCCTCGTAGTTTGATTTGGGACAATCAAAGTCTAGCGGAGCAAACCGTAAACAAACCTGAACGGGTGGCAAACCAAGGTGTTCATTAAAACGATCGGTTTTGCTGGGTAGATGGCGCTTATAAGCCCGGGAGGGCAGGCCGTCTAAGGGTCGCTGCCCTAAAGAAAATGGCAACCCGCTGCCTTGTGGGTTGTCGGCTGGGGACCGCCAAAGGCTAGCGGAAAGTGTACCGCACACAAACGCTAGCTGAATTTGAACATCCCACCCAAGGATAAGCAACTGTGCTCCAATAGGTGCTGAAGGCTGGCGCACGTACATTACGTTCTGATGTTTGGCTGTTTATATATCACAATAGAATGATAAAAATGGCTTTAGAATGATCGAAAGAAGACAGTATTGCACAAAGCAAAACTCCGTAGCTAAGGCAACAATCCTAGGGGGAAATGCACTTGTGAACAGAATGGTGCGATCCGATTAGAACCCATGACCTTCCGAACGCATGGCAAAGACTTAACCACAGAGATCTTCTCAGACATATCTAATAATATTAAACAATCTAGACTAAAGATAACAATCAATAAGACAGTTATAAAATAATTGAAAAAGTGTTACAGTAAGAATAATACAATTAAGGTTTCCATGGTGATGTATTGACTTAATTTCACCGGGTTTCCCACATGGCTCAGTCCCTCTAAGTAGAAACTCCGTAGCTCCAGCAACAACCCTAGGGTACTTCGGAAATAATGCACTCATGAACTGAACGAAGCAGTTCGGATTCGAACTCGCGACTTTCAGAACTCAAGACAACGACTTAACCACTTCGTCACGGAGATACTTCATTGTATTATAACATAACTATACAAGAATAGTTTGAAAAAGTCAATGTTATATGCTTGTCATCGTCGTCTACGTTCAGATAATTCTATTTTAATATTGAATTGGGACTAAAAGGGCAGAAGAGGACTTAAAGTTTATACTGCAAAAATGAAAGGAATATAACCAAAAACTCAGAAACCCCAATTGCATTACAAATTAAAATCACAGAAGAAGTTCGGGATTTGATATATCTTGGAAGTACTGTATCGCAGGATGGTGATTCGGAAAATGACATTATTGAACAAATAAAGAAAGCAAGTCAAACGTTCGCCATTCTCAACAAAATCTTGGTAGCCAAAGAATTAACACATTCGCTCTTCCGAGCCGATATACTGGCATACATAAATTTTAAAAACTACGCACAGTCAGTATACTGGCAAGTTCAGTAAAACATTGCAATATAGACGTCTAGAGGTCAACAACAATTTTAAAGTTACGGAGTGAAAGGGTTAAATTCCAAAACAAAATTTACATCGCTTTTCGGACTTTTGGCTCAGATCAAAGTTTAGTGTCCGCTTAATCGTGGCACTATGGTGGTAGTTTTCATAAAACGCAAAATTTCACAATAAAACCCACTTGAACAAACTACGAGCAGCTATCATTAGAAAGAATGATGACGCTCTGAGTTTACACGTTCAATCGTACTGAGTCATGTTTTACTCGTACAAGCTGGAGAAATCCCCCAAAAAAATACTTAAGAGGAATCCTGCAAAATTTCTGGCCTACACACTTGTATAGAAAATATAATCAAAAATGACAGCTGCAACATAACAGCTAATATTTTATTCGTTCACATCTGGTGGAAATATGATCCCAGAGCTCAGGTACGCTGACGACACATGTCTCATTATCAGCAGGTTAAGAAATCTGTGTATAAAATAAGTCAGAAGTAATCAATCGACACAGAGGCGATAACCATCTACCTAAAACTAAAAACCGCTGGCAAGGAAATCACAATTTGCAACATATATTCACCACCAAACAGATTTATCCACCTAAACAACATACAACCAAACACAGAAAACTGGATAATAGTTGGAGATTTCAACAGCCATTCTCCAAGCTGGGGGTACTCTGACCTAAATATAAAAGGAGAGGAAGTAGAAGACTTCATCATCAACAACAGTATTGTTCTTCTAAACAAACCCGATGACCCATACTCATACTACCCTCAACCTTGGAGAACAACCAGCAACCCAGACCTAGCAATATCGACTGAGGATGTTGAAAAAGTCACAAGGTGAAGTGTGTGCACTCAACTAGGTGGCAGCGACCACAAACCCATAATAATCTCCATGAAAGGACAGAGGAACACCCCAACAGGAACACTCACCCCCAGCTATAAGAACGAAAATTGGAACATCTTCTCCTCCCATCTAGAAGAAGCTATTAAAAACATGAAGATAAAGAAAATAGCCCTAAAACGCAAACATTCAACAACTGGGTTATAGATGCAGCAAAAATAAGTATTCCAAGAGGAAGAAGGGAAGATTACCGACCCTATTGGTCCCCTAAACTGGAAGAGCTTCACGCTGAACTCAGCATCCAAAGAGAAAACATGGAAGCAGACCCCACAGATGAAAATGTTACCCTACACAACAAGGCAAAGGCAATATTTACCAAAGAAAAGAACAAAAGCATGAGAGACAGTTGGCATGAATAAACTTCCTCCCT
The DNA here is from genome assembly GCA_020796225.1 of Arion vulgaris. Classification (NCBI taxonomy): domain Eukaryota; kingdom Metazoa; phylum Mollusca; class Gastropoda; order Stylommatophora; family Arionidae; genus Arion; species Arion vulgaris. Next base: position 33,322,004 of record CM036763.1, on the reverse strand, counting down.
AAATCTAGAGAAAGACACTAAAGAAGAAGAAGACGAAATCAGAAGTTATCATTTAAGTTTTTATGATTTGTGATGAAATCTCACTTTACATTACCGAATAATCATATGAATTTGCCTTGGTAATTACACAAAAACTATTCTTATCCATCCATTAACAATTAAATGTGTGGTCTCGTTGCAGTGTAGCCATGTTTAAATGGCATGTTGTCCGAGAGGTTACCGGGGCCCAAATTTGGGGTGTAAAGAATAAAACCACTGTTACCTGCCACGCATGTCGTAAGAGACGACCGAGGAGGTTTGGCTTAAATCGGGCTAATAGGTCTGCTGGTGCCCTGCCGATAACAAATCCTGTGTTAGTGTGTAGTACGGTTTTGGTCCTTTCTGTACTGTCACCATTTAGAGTTTTTGTGAGGTTCCATAGTTTTTGTGTGTCTTTCTCTAGATTTAGGGAGGCAGTTTTTCATTGGAAGATGTTCCAATTTGCTTTCGTGTAGTTCCAGCTGGGGGTGAGTGTTCCCTTTGGGGTTTTCCTCTGTCCTTTCATGGAGATTATTATGGGTTTGTGGTCGCTGCCCCCTAGTTGAGTGCACACACTTCAACTTGTGAATTTTTTAACATCCTCAGTCACTATTGCTAGGTCTGGGTTGCTGGTTGTTCTCCAAGGTTGAGAGTAGTATGAGTGTGGGTCATCGGGTTTGTTTAGAAGAACAAGACTTGTTGATGAAGTCTTCCACTTCCTCTCCTTTTACATTTAGGTCAGAGTACCCCCAGCTTGGAGAATGTCTGTTGAAATCTCCAACTATTATCCAGTTTTCTGTGTTTGGTTGTATGTTGTTTAGGTGGATATATCTGTTTGGTGGTGAATAGATGTTGCAAATTGTGAATTCCTTGTTTGTGGTTTTTAGGCAGATCGTTATCGCCTCTGTTTCGTTTGAGTGAGAGCGATGCGTTTCCCAGGTTGTGAACCTGTTTTGACGGCAGTCATGACTCCCATCATGAGTCGATCTTCCCTGTCTTGTCGGAAGATTTCATACCCTATTATGGGGAATCTGTGTGTGCTGGCTAGATGTGTTTCTTGGATGCAGCACACATCGATGTCATGCTCCTTCTGGACGTTTTTCAGCTCTATTGTCTTGTTTCTAACGCCTTCCGCGTTCCACTGCATTATTTTAAATTGTGGCCAGTAATGTTTGCTCTTATCATCTGTGGTCGATGTTAGCGAGTGAAAAATTGTATTTACTCTTGTGTTTGTGGGACGGAAGCCTGGTGTTGAACCTATCTGGCTTCGGCCTGTAAATATGACACCGTACTGAGTAGTGTTTGTTGCATAGCTTCGGTTGTAGTACGTAGATGCGCGTTTTTTATTCCCGTGCCGCTTAGGCATGCATCTTCCGACTTCGACGGTTGAGGTTTCATTACTAGAATCCTCCTACCATAGGCAGATTGCCTTTCTAGGCTCGAGGTTTCTACCTACACCGGTCTACCGTATTCAAAACATAGCGAAAGTGGTGTGCCGGTAGCAGTCACAATTATGATCGGTCACCATCGTACTTCTGCGTCGCTTAACTACACCACAAAACATATCCGTGAATAACACAATATATCATGGTTCCAGATAAAGGAAAAGTAGCAATCCAAGCCACGGAAGCAAGATGAAATGCCCGAAATTTTTTGCTGACGCTAACCGTCACGTTCACTCAGTGCAATATCTAAACCGGAAGTCCGCAATCTCCTAATCGTGTAGAAGTCTATGCGTACCAAACCAATGTGCAACGTATACACGTTCTAGGCAAAGATCAAACATATCACAAAGAGTGAATAAGATTGGTCGTAAAGAACGAACGCAAAGAAGAAGAATGACATATGAAACTAATTAATTGTTGCACACCTGTCCTCAAGTGTACATATTAAATATCAATTTAGAAGACAACATAAAAACGCTGATAAAGAACACAGTGTTTCTACTCTGAACTGAAAAAAACTATCTGCTCCACTCTTTTGAAGTTAAAATCACGTTGTGGACGGTCTCGGGCAGCAAAGTCGACAAATGTGTGTTGTTTGTTTTAAATAGCAAAACACGTAATTACAAAGTACTGTAGTTTTACAAATTACAAAAACAATGACAAAATACAGCAACGTTTCGATCAACAAGGCCTTTATCAAGCAAACGAACAAACAGGAGTGACAAATTAAAATGAAACACAAATGGACGACCAAATACAAACGTATCTAAGGAAAATCTGGAATAAAAACGAATAACGAAATAAATGTAACACAAAAACACACATAAAAACTAGAAATAGAAAGGAAAAGAAACAATGAAACATCTAGTAAATATATAACTTGAAAACATGCAACATATACCCATATAGATTACAAAGCATGGGAAGAGAAAGTACTAAGAAGCATAAGAATGGAATATAACATGAATACATGCAACATTTACCCATATAGATTACAAAGCATGGGAAGAGAAAGTACTAAGAAGCATAAGAATGTAATACGTTGAGCCCGCGTGGTCGCAAGGTACCATACAAAGAAATCAACCGATTCTCCAGAGCAAATCGACTACGATCATCCGAGGAACATGATCGGATGGCTGTGACCTGGACATCGTGAGCACCTAAATGGCCAGTATCATTGAAATGGGTGGCTACAGGGGTCACAGAGCATTGGCGTATGTCGCGTAAGTGTTGGGCGAATCGGTCACTGAGCCTCTTGCCTGTCTCGCCGATATAAGCCTTGTTACACCGCTTACAGATAATGGCATAGATAATATTACGGGACTCGCATGTGAACCCATCGTCAATAAGAAACGTGCCTAAAGGAAAAGATACAGTACGCGTCTGTATCACATAAGCACACGTGTTGCAACGCCAACGGCCACACTGGACAGTGCCAAAATGAGTCTGGATATTGGACTTAAGGCGACTGTGTACCAACATATCCTTAAGACTTCTGTCCCGTCTGTAAGACACCAAAGGATAGTTGGGGAAGACAGAACGGGTCTCAGGATCTGATCTAAGGAGAGACAGATGACGGAATAAAACATTTTTCACCAGGGAACTATGGGGGTGGTAAGTTAAGATAAGTTTTACTCTGTCAGAGTTAGTAGTCCTATGCTGGCTGGTAAGGGCCTGCTGGCGAGTGATTTTCTGAACTCGATGCATAGCCGAGACAAGCACCTCTCCGGGTACAGGCGCCTACGAAAGAAATCAAGCATCTCGCGAGCTCTCTCAAGAAAATCATCGTCCTCACTACAAAGGCGACGAAGGCGTAAGAGCTGCGAGAATGGCAAAGAGTCACGACAAGCCCGGGGATGGGAAGAAGTATAGAGGAGAAAACTATGTGCATCAGTAGGCTTGTAATATACTGATGTAGTGATAGCGGATAGGCGTAAGGTGATAGTAATGTCAAGAAAGTTGACACAAGTAGTGGAGATGTGAGAAGTAAAACGAATAGAAGGGTTGAAAACATTAATGAAATTAATGAAGCGTGACAAATCGGCTTCAGGCATATAAGTGATGCCAATACAGTCATCAATGTATCTGTGATAGACAGACGGAAGGGGCCATCATATGTAGTCCATACTAGGTGTTCAAGATAACCCATGAATAGACAAGCATAACTAGGTCCCATTTTAGTACCCATGGCAACCCCACTGATCTGCTCATTATTTTGTTTTAAATAATGTGCTGATGCCGGCGCTTTCTCCAGTAAAAAAAAGCAAAGAGTGGAATTAGAGGCAGTGGAGTGGTTAAAAAAGAAAACAATATTGCGAAAGCAGTAAGTGCTGCGGGAAAAAACTTGAACATACTTTTATTCAAAATACCTTTCTTTCTTGACATTTTTAACTAACATTATTAATGTCGACAAAGTTCATAGCACGCCCAGAATAAAAACCTCGCTGGTGCTACGGAGTTTGTGCACTGCAGCTGAGATCTTCCTGTGTAAGAAAGAGATCGGAGCACACATGGTTACTCACCAATGTGCAATGATGATGGTACTATCAATCAATCTGTTGACAATCAATCAATCCAGAATAAAAAACACGGATGACATGACTCCCTTGTATGCCGCTTTGGGCGGCTTCTCTGTAAGGGTTAAATAGACTGGTGTACCATCTTTGTATCAAGCTAAAGGCACCGAAATATCAGAAAAACACCAAACTAAATTTCCTGAGGGGAAATTATACATTAATATCAGTGGTGGCTCGTGATCCATTATGTTGGTGGGGCCAGACTCAAATTTTCGGGGTAAATCATGGTTTTGGGTTAGGTTATATTTTAAGTTATTAACTAAAAATACACGTTACACATTATTTTTGGTTGGGCATGGTCCCACTGTGACGAGCCGTCACTGATTAATATAATGGAAGACATAAATACAGCGTTTCTAATCTTGTTAAAATAATAAAATAAATAGATTTTCATTAGAAACGTTTAGTTGTCCATTTGTTTTTTTTTAATTTGTCACTCCTTTTGTTCGTTTGCTTGATAAAGGCCTTTTTGGTCGAAAAGTTGCTGTATTTTGTCATTGTTTTCGTAATTTGTCAAACTGGATGTGTAGAGTACAAAAAACAAATGCTGTAACCTACCAGCTAGCCCCATTGTTAAGGCACCCAAAATTTCACAGGCAGCTAAGCAACAGATGATCAACAGCATTTTATACCTACTTTGTGTTACCAGAGCCAAACATGGACATTGAGCAAAGCGCAGTCACAAAAATAACTACATGTGAAATGCGTCGCCTGCGAAAAGTTACCAACAACACAAGAAAGACAGAATCACCAACATCAGCATAAGAAAGAAAGTTGGCACAAAACCGTGCTTGAATTACATAGATAAACAAAGAATGAAGTGGTTTCTCCACTTAATAAGAATGCATACAAACTCCACAGTATACAGAGTCTTCTACAACAGAACATCAGGAAAGAAGGCAAGAGGAAGACCACGGAAAAGATGGTTAGATGGTGTAGCAGAATCCTGTGAAAGAGCAAAGATAACAATCACACAAGCCACCAGAACAGCGCAAGACAAAACAGAAAACCACGACACTGGGCAACAACACGGTAGCAGTATGACGACAAAAGAAGAAGAAGTAAAACTACAGTACTTTGTGATTACGTGTTTTGCCAATCAAATAGTTTGACTGCAGTCTCATCTATTTTGTAAAATAATAAGCCAATTTTAAACGTTCCGTCAATTTTACAAAACCCCATCATAATTTAGCAACGTATTTGTTATTCGAATGTAGGTTATATATATTATCACTTTTATATATATATCGAGGAAGTCAATAAGTAACCACAAATGGCTGTAGAAAAATAACTAAACATGATAACAACTTGAAACCAGTTTATTTTTATATATACATTGTTTCTTTATTTCTCAACATAATTTCCACCAACATTGATGAACTTATCCCATCGTTATCAATCCTCCCAAACCGCTGCATAGAACTGCGGGCTCTGTTTTCTAAACCACGTTTTCACTTCACATTCAACTTCGGCGTCATTCACGAAATGTCTCCTGCCAAGGTGGGTTTTCAGTGGACAAAAAAGGTGGAAATCGTTAGGGGCTAAGTCGGGACTGTAAGGTTGATGTTCCAGAATTTTCCACTGTAGTTGGTTAATTTTCTCCGGAGTTAATCGAGCCGTATGTGGTCTGGCATTGTCATGAAGAAGCAACACTCCTGTAGTCAGCAGTCCTGGACATTTTTTCGAATTGCATCATGAAGCATCGATAGAACTTCACAGTATGATTCAGAATTCACATTGTCACCTTTCTTCTTGAAATTGGTTAAAGCACTCCTTGACAATCCCAGAACAGCGTCAGCATGACTTTCCCTGCTGATGGTGTAACCTTGAATTTTTGACACAAGGCGAAGAAAGATGTTTCCACTGTATTGAAGAACGCTTTGATTCTGGCTGGTAGTGATGCACCCATGATTCATCCTCAGTAACAATCCTGTTCAGCATGTCTTCTCCTTCATCTTCGTATCGACAGAGATGACGCAGGACAGGCCAAATCGGTTCATTTGTGTTCCTGAAGAAAGTGTGCTCAATGTGGTACCCAGACAATTGAAGGAGGAACACAAAATGAACCGATTTGGCCTGTCGTTGCGTCATCTCTGTCGATACGAAGATGAAGGAGAAGACATGCTGAACAGGATTGTTACTGAGGATGAATCATGGGTGCATACTACCAGCCAGAATCAAATCGTTCTTCAATACAGTGAAACATCTTTCTTCGCCTTGTGTCAAAAAATTTAAGGTTACCCATCAGCAGGGAAAGTCATGCTGACGCTGTTCTGGGATTGTCAAGGAGTGCTTTTAACCAATTTCAAGAAGAAAGGTGACAATTTGAATTCTGAATCATACTGTGAAGTTCTATCGATGCTTCATGATGCAATTCGAAAAATGCCCAGGACTGCTGACTACAGGAGTGTTGCTTCTTCATGACAATGCCAGACCACATACGGCTCGATTAACTCCGGAGAAAATTAACCAACTACAGTGGAAAATTCTGGAACATCAACCTTACAGTCCCGACTTAGCCCCTAACGATTTCCACCTTTTTGTCCACTGAAAACCCACCTTGGCAGGAGACATTTCGTGAATGACGCCGAAGTTGAATGTGAAGTGAAAACGTGGTTTAGAAAACAGAGCCCGCAGTTCTATGCAGCCGGTTTGGGAGGATTGATAACGATGGGATAAGTTCATCAATGTTGGTGGAAATTATGTTGAGAAATAAAGAAACAATGTATGTATAAAAATAAACTGGTTTCAAGTTGTTATCATGTTTAGTTATTTTTTTACAGCCATTTGTGGCTTACTTATTGACTTCGCCTCGTATATATATATATATATATATATATTATCATATTATCGTCATAACTTTAGTTTGGTGTCGTACTTCAAAAGTGACAACGCTGACTGGCACTCTAGAATGACCTGGTCGCCATCTGGAACCACTGTTTGAGCTCTGCTGTGCTATGCGATCGACTTCATTGCACACTTGGCATTCGCCTTCGTGCTACGTCCACAGCTGCAGCAGCCATCCCAAAGTTCACCTGCTATCTGTACACATGAGAAGTTGATTAGTATATCTTCTCTCTCTCTACTACGAAGAAGACACTTTCTGGCATGTCCATATTTAACTCCAAATTCTCACACTCGTTCCAATGTCTGAGACTCGTTCATATCACATAAATGAGTGCGTACCACATAGTTAACATCAGCTCGGTCCTTACTTCTGCTAACTTGTCGGAGCATTATTTGCGAGAGTCCGCATGTTCGTTGCCGTCTGTCCAACATGTCCAGGTGTGTACAGCCAAGTCAAGGTTTTTGAATGACCGCCGAATGTTGTCCATAAATTCCGCGGGCAGACTTCCAGACTCAATCCTTTGAAGCATATTTATCAACTCTGATATGATAATCGCATGGGTAGCCTGTTGTTCAGTCACTCACTAATACAAAGCTTCACATAATAAAATTATTATAAGCTATGTCTGTATTAGTATAATCATTCTGGTATTGATGGGAGTGGCAACGATGTTGGTAGAATGAATATTTCTCGTCGTTAGCATTGCTAGTGGCACATTCTGTATTTATTCAAGTAGAATTAAGTGATATTTTTTTGCACTCCATTAAAAACTTTTGTTTTCTAACTTGAATGCAGGGTACAATTCGTCACCGCCATAACTTTGATGCTGGAGAAGTTGCTGCAACCTTAAGGAAGGCAATGGCTGGCTTTGGTGAGACTTGGAAACATAACTTTGGGTGTACATTTCATTTGCTGGGTTGTGATATGTCCTATTGGTTTATTCTGTCATATTTTTTCTTTAGATTAGTATTAATAATAATTCCTCTTGTGCCATTATACGTTACATAGGGCCTACAAGCAATTTCTCCATACCGCTCTATCCTGGGCAACTTGCTCAATCTCCTCCATGGAACTGAGATCGATATTTCTTTCCTCTCTCAGCAAAGTTCATTTCAGGGTCTCCTTAGGTCGTCCTCTCTTTCTTGAACACTTTGTATCCCACTTCAATGCCTGCTTTGATATTCGTTGATCATTTCTTCTCAAGGTGTGTCCAGCATATCCCCATCTTCTCCTTCTTATAACAGTTGTTGCTAGTGGTTGACCAGATATTTCTGTGATTTCATCACTTCTCCTGAATTTGTTCCATTTTTATTCATTTTTTTTCACAGACATCTATTTTCAAATGCATTTAACTTGCTTTCTATATCTTTAGTCATTTTCCAACTCTCGGTGGCATATGTTAGAGTTGATGCAACATTTGAATTGAAAATTCGTAATTTAGGTTTAATACTATATAATTTGCAGTTCCATATTTTATTTAAACTTTTAAAAGCTGATGTTGCTTTGCCAATTCGTATCATAATTTGTATTAGCCTGTCTTCAAATTCTTAAAACTCTCAAAGTACACGCAATTAAATGTGCAGACTATTCAATTATGATGAAATTATATTGAATACTATTGACAACAAGCTAACAATATTGATAACGATTCTGTAGGTACGGACGAGAAAGCTATCATACACTGCCTAGGAAATCATACTTGTGTACAAAGAATAGAGGCTGCCAAGGCTTACAAGACGGCCTTCGGAAAGGTACAATACTTAATGTAGTTTTTTCTTCTTTTGTGCAAATATAGTGATTGCAATCAGCTAAATATCCTACCCTTGTCAATACCAGGGTTTCTTTATTCCGGAATAAGGGATCAGCCAAAAGGACACAATCAAGCATGTTTCTGATGAGTAAATTGTACCAGTATACATCAAAAAGAGTGGGAGCAAGTACACAATCTTGACTTACACCACTCTTGATTACAAACTCCTGTAAGAATCCATCATCCAATTTGATGGTGCCTATCCTACCTATGTAGAATGACTCACTGATGTTCAGAAGTATTGGTGGACATTGCATTGTGAGCCCTTTGAACAGATCCTCCCGACTAACCAAATTGAATACAGTTGTCAGGTCAATAAAACCCATATACAACGATTGATTTTTCTACCTGAATTTTTCTTGTATCTATAACAATGAGAATGTCATCTTTGGGGAAGACTGTTTTTGCATAAAAACCGCACTGCAACTCAGAACAAGCCTGGTCTCCGATATAGATGATCTGATTTTATATATATATATATAATATATTATGAAATAGATCTATTACTGACAGATGTAAGGTACTGTTGTAACCTAGCACAGTTTGTACTGACTTATTATCATTCTACATTGACTTTATGTTTTCTTTATTCTTCTGACTAGTTTGTAGCTCACTTGATTCAGCTGTCTAATCAACACTAATCACACATTGTATAGAATATAATTATAATTTGTAGTCAATATTCTGAATACACTAAAGATTCAAACACAGCACATAAGGAGAGCCGCGGTAGCGTAGTTGTTAGTGAACTCGCTTTTCTCATGGCTGGTGGTCTGGGTTCAACTCCCGCAGTTGGCGTGGAATTTTTCCCGATCGCGACGGCTCTCAGGTCGACCCAGCCTCAACTGGGCACCAGACATGATCTGGGAAAGTAAAGGTGGCCGGCGTGATGCTGACCACATCACCCATCGTGTGCCGACGGTCAATAAAAAACACTGTATTGCCCTATATACCATAATGTATGAATGGGTTCCTTTACTTTTGACAGCACATAAGTATGTAATAGCACAGGGGATCTCAGTGTTATTGAGGTATGTTGCTCATCTCATGTTTCAAAAGTACTAAGCTTGTGTTATATGTGGAACATTTAGGCTCCAGTGTTACCAGATCTCAGGATAGGTGAACATGCAAAATAACCTGACAGTTGAAAATCAAAAAGAGCATGCCACTTCCATGTAGAATTTGAGATATAAAAAGGTTTTGTTTGTTTGGACCATCATCATTGCACTTTGGCGAGTAACCATATGTGCTCTGATCTCTTTCTTACACAGGAAGATCTCAGCGCCGGTGCACGAACTCCGTAGCACCAGCGAGTGTCCCTGATGTAATTTACAAGATAGTGAAACTATTTGTAGAAATTTTAGTTTTTAATCTTTCTAATGAATTTTGCATGGGCAGCTGCTTTCAAGCCTACTCTTCTCGATGTTGAGCTGTCAGGGGGCTCTTTGACATGCTCAACTTGAACACAGGACCTACCTTTATCGTCCATCTTGATGGGACTAGGAAACTAGTACTACCTACACAAGGTCTAAGCAAGATAACCAACACTATATACATATAACACAAACACAGATCAAGCAGTGTTCTCCACTAGTTACAAACAAGTTTTTTCCCACCAAAACAAACGGTCTATGGAAACAAAATATTTCTGACTAAATAATGCACTTCAGGTATAACATTCTTCAATGATGGAAGTTACTTTGCTCCCTTTTTCTCTCACGTTTTTGGAAATGAATTTATCTGGCCAAAAAAGATAATAAACACCTAATCATTATAGGGATGTATTGTCTTTGAAGTCACCTTTCTTGCCACTTGTTTCTGGATGTGTAGAAGCTTTCTGGTAGTTATTTGTTATTGGTTACTAAACTGACGTCATTGCATTCCGGGCAGACCCATAGGTGTTCAGTCTCCCCCAACAGATATCGAAAGTATGCATACTGATGGTTCCTGTGGCTCACTGATTAAACACGCCTCTCAGGCTTGTTCGACTTGTACAAAGGGTAACTCCAAACTGCCTAAATCACTTGATCGATTCAACATCGATTTTAGTGTCCTCATCCAACAGATAGTCGCGAAGAGACCGAAGATTCTCTGGCAGTATTTTGCCAAAAAAGGTTACATTTAATTTGTACCAACTCTACCTTAACAAAACAACAAAGAGATGGAGCCTAAACAATAAGAGTGGGATGTAACCAGATCTACTGGTCCGAAAGGTGCAGATATTTCCGCTATTTTATAAACATAGCATAAAACACTTATGCTTGAACAAATTAATTTAAAAAACAATTATCACAAAGTATGGTTTAATTCATCCCACAGATCTGGTTTCAATAATTGATTATACTAGATGCCCGAGTGGTTACCGAGGCCCAAATTTGGGGTGTAAAGAATAGAACCACTGTTATCTGCCATGCATGTCGTAAGAGGCGACTAAGGAGGTTTGGCTGAAATCGGATGCACATGTCCTATGCACTTGTAGAAATCTATGCGTTTGGGGTCTACCGTGGCCAACGTTACAAACTGGCCTAAATGCTCTATTTGTCAAGATGGAGGGTGAGGCGGATTATTCAAACGTGTTTAGTAAACATATGGACATTTTAGTAAACATACGGACTCAAACGAACTTCTTCAGTAAACATAACAACAAAATAATGATGCATAGTAAGTGCTGTGTACCAAAATGTAGATCAAATTACGATTGTAATTATATATGTATAATATAAGTTAATTTAACAATTACCTTCTTCAGTAAACCTAACAGCTGCCTGTTGTCAGTGTTGTAAACAATAAAACATAACAATAAAATAACGATACCTAGCTAGTAAGTAATGTGTACCAAAATGTAGATCAAATTACGATTATAATTATATGTGTATAATTTAACAATTACCTTCTTTAATAAACATAACAACAAAATAACGATGCCTAGAAAGTGTTGTGTACCAAATTGTAGATCTAATATGAGGAGATTATGTTAAAAGCATTCAAGGTTCCAAATGAAAATCGTCAGAAATTCGGGACAAATGCCATGGATCAAAAATATTCCACGTCAAGATTGGCTTCCCACGAAACATAGTGTTGTTTGTATCAAACATTTTAGAGAAGATTTAGTACGTTCAGATAAATATACAGATGCAAATGATGTAGAACACATTATTGACAGGCGTTGTGTAGTTTTAAAACCTGATGCTGTTCCCACTGTGTTTCATAACCTTCCATCTTATATGTCAAAAGCGCCTGTCGTTCTTCGTAAGAATCCACAAGCACGAGCTACAGCAGTACAAGAAAGATATAATAAAGATGTTGAAGATTGGCTGGCGTCAGATCTGATCAGTGATTTTAAAGTTTTTCAGGACAATTATGAAGCAAGGTTACAAGATAATTTAAATGCAAAGTTTCTGCAGATTTGTAAAGACAAGAAATATGTTCTATTGTATACTGTAATTGTTGAAACCATGGAAGCACCAGCTATAGGACTAAGTATTAAAATAGACCAGGACATGTCCTTTACTGTTCACCTGAAGGGAGTTTCCATAGAAAAAGTTCCTTTAACTGGTTGTCAAGTAGTGGAAAAATTGAGAGATGGTCTCATGTTGAGAATCTTTTGTCCTATTGTTTATATAAAGATTTAGAAGAAGATCGAACTGTTGACTATTACATGACAAGGCACATGCTAATCTGGTTGAAGCAATTAGTTTATCATCCACCACAACAAGCACTAGTGTTGTGCCAGAGAAACACTTCAATTCTCGCTGAACAGTTGCAGCTGGTCAGAACTCCAGAAAAACAGAAACGGTACAGCAGTAACACCACTGTTTGCATTCATGACATATATAAAATCCCAGTATGCTACAGATTTCTAAGAAGATCAAATTATCTGTGTCTTCCCCATCATGGCACACTCAGAAATTTAATTATGCCATTGACAAAGTCTGTAGATTCTGACATCAGTAAATATTTACAGATCAAGAGCAGCAAACTTTCTGCAACTGACCAAATTGTAGCCATTCAGATGGATGAAATTTATGTCAAAGCTGCACTAAATTATACTGGAGGAAAATTGATTGGCACAGCATCAAATTCAGTCGAAAGTGCTACCACTGTGCAGGCATTTTTAATTTCTTCAATATTTGGCAATTACACTGAAGTGGTTGGACTAATTCTAATGAAGAAGATGACATCAGATGACTTGCAAGGAAATTTGATTCAGACTATACAGACAGTGCAGTCCGTTGGTTTTAAAGTCCTGGCTGTTATTTGCGGATAACAATGCAGTAAACAGAAAAGTGTACAAACAACTTGCAGGAAGTTCACAGAATGCATACACTTTTGAGAATCCAGTGTATTCTGGAACACCAATCTTTTTGCTTCATGATTCAGTACATATATTGAAATGCATATGGCACAACTGGATCAACCAGAAGGACACGGAGCAAACTTTAGTTTTCCCTTGTTATCCTGTATCACAATCAGAGGAACTCATGAGAGCAAAGATGTCCAGCTTGAAAATTTTGTATAATAAAGAATGTAATAACATTACCAAATTAGCACCTGCGATTACTCACAAAGCACTGTTTCCATCTAGTTTTGATAGACAGAAGGTATCTCTAGCCCTTGCTGTGTTCAACGAGTATAATGTTGCAGCTCTACGGCTCAGTGATCAGGAGGATGGTACTGCAACTTTATTAATACAATACTACAGTGGTGGAACATTATAAATGTTAAAAATAAATTTATTGGAACAAAGCTTCGAAACCCATTTGCCATGCCTATAACAGCTACTGATAAAACTAATTTGTTGAATTTGGAACAGCTATGCAAATGGGTGGAAGCATGGCATAATCTACCAGTAAGAGAGGAAGCTCACCGAAACATTCCATGCTTTGATTCACATTGAAGGCAATGATAGATTTCACTAAATATGCATTCATGAACATAGAGTACATCTTGTTAGGAAAACTACAAACGGACAATCTTGAGGCCAGATTCAGTGAGTACAGGCAACTTTCAGGAGCAAACTACCTTGTTTCTGTGCAGCAAATTTTGGAAACTGAAAAGAAACTAAGGATTTATTCTGTTTTGTGTATGTGCTCCTCGAGATGTGGTGATATTCCAATTCATGACTTATTAGCAGTGTTCAGTACAGACAATGAGATGGAGACAAGTGCTGCCAAACAAGGAGACCCATGGTTTGAAGTGAATGTAGAAAATTCTGAAATCATAGTGCCTGACGGAACTGTGGATGTACTTGTCTACATCAGTGGATTTGCTGCCTACAGACTGTGTAGAAGATTAAAGTGCCCTTCATGTTGCCTGCTTATTCAGCAAGCTAAGGGCATTACAGCAGAAATTGAACCTGATCTGTCCTGGTTAGACTCCACACATTTAATAGATAGGGGTGGACTGAAGTACCCATCACAAGACCTCACTGTTCTCTGCTTCATATCATATCTAGTTGTTCAAAAGCTGATATCATCTGAATATGAAGATAAGTTCTTGGCCACGACAAACCAGAAGGAGATTGTCATACAAATTGTAACTGCTAGCTACTTAAAATTCTCATTAGACAGTACTGCATGTGTCTGCGAGCTCAAAAAGAAAAACTTTATTGTCCTGGTTCCAACATTTGCTAACATTTTCCTCAACAATTATAGAAAAATAAGGAATGATCAATGCAATGTTCAGCAAACTGCTTCTTCACAAAAAGGAAAGTAGCAAAATTCAGTAGTAGATAAATATATTTATGTAATACTGTTTAGTTTCTGTGCTAATCAAGCTGTGGTGATGTGCACACTTGTGACTGACTAATTCATGGATTATTGATAAGTGATGTTAGTTTATGTGCTAATCAAGATGTGGTGTTGTGCAAACATGTAGCTTACTTATTCATGGATAACTGAAGAGAGACTACCATAAGCTGATGTAAGTACAATAGTTATCATATTTAAAATTAATCTAAGTATTCTGTATAAAATTAAACTAAAATAGTATGTGAGAGCAACAACTATAGCTACTCATCAGAAAACATCTTCTATAACACACATATGCATCCAACAACAAGTTTCTAACATCTGCAAGATGTATTGTCTAGATCAGCGTTTCCCAATAGTAACAGTCAATAGTTAGTCTGTAAGAATACACCGCCTCAGCCTGTGACGTCACATGGCAATTGCGTCGCGCTGAGGCCAGTTTTAACGTTGCACGGTCTACCACACCATTGTGCAACGTAACACGTTCTTGACAAAGATCAAACATATCACAAAGAGTGATTAAAATTGGTCTAAAGAACGAACGCAAAGAAGAAGATTATACTAGACCAAGCAAGAATGCTGTACATAGAACAGACACAATATTAAATGCAATAATAGTTTACTTGAATATTAAATGCAATAATAGTTGACTTGTCAATGTATTGAAACTATTATGTTTATATCAGGATCTTGTGGCAGATATTAAATCAGAGCTTACTGGTGACTTTGAGGAAGTGTGTGTTGCTATGCTGACACCACCTAGAATATTAGATGCTCGTGAACTGCATGATGCCATTTCAGTAAGTAAACATACTTATAGACTGTAGTAAACTAGACTGCTAAGAGTAAAAACAAATTAAGTATATATATAATAGTTTTGCATTGGTCACAAATTCTTGTCATCTTTGTATCCTGTTATAATTTTTATATATTCTGTTATATTGTTATTATCTTATGCACTCACTAACTCGTTAACTCACTAACTCGCAACGAATGCACTGCATTCTTTTAATGCATGCCATACTTCTATGCCCTTGGCTGTCCTCTGTCTTGTGTTCCAACTGTGCTTCATTTCTTTCAGTTCTTGTTCTGCTGTTCTCCTCTATGTCATTTTTGGTCTTCCACGTTTCGTTACCGCTCACACATTATCTGTGCAAATTGAACAAAATAAAATAAATTTGTATCAGATTTTTAAAAGATGCTATTACTTTGTTTGTCTTTCGGATTTCAGAAAAGTTTACACCCAATCAACATGCTATTCATTCCACAGTAGTTTATAAGTTTATCCCCATTCTCATTGTTTGGGACCCATTCTCCTATCAATCTGACTTTACTTAAGCATTAAGGTCTTCCATTACTATGACTAAGTCATGTCTTGAGGCAACTTCCATTTTGTTTTACATGTTTTGCAGCTGCTGGTAGAACTCATCTTTTGCCTTGTTCTCTCTGTCACTTGATGAGTGGTTTTCCTTCTAAAATGTTTCACTCAATTTTTCTTAAGAGAACTATTGCAACTAAATATATTCAAAAAAGTTCATTAATGTCCATTAAAATTCAAACTATATTCTGTATTGGCTGAGGACTTTTATTTTCTTTCACCCCCACCGTATAGTATAATGTGCTGACATAAGTGACTATGGACATAGATTTCTATTTCTAGTGTTCTTGTTGTGACTTTCTTGCCTATCATGATGTGTAGCCTATCCAGGTCCAGTATCCTCTTTTATTTTGTTCTATGATGTAGTAGTATCTGTAGTCTCGCAATCACCTGCTCTTCATTAAATACTACCCCACCCCACCTTTTCCCCTTTCCTACCTGGACCAAAAACTATTTTCCTCAGTTTCGTGCATGCAACCATTACACTCTGCACCTCCTCATACTTATCAGAATGAACCAGAATTCCTTAAACAAATTTTCATTTAAGCAACAATTTTGTTGTGATTAATAGCAAATATTCAGCGGTACACATTCATATGAAAATTCAGTAGATATTTGGATAAGTAAACAAAACATCTGACAAGTCTCAGAATTTGATATGCTACTACGTTGTGCTCAACTATAGCTTTTTATAAAACATACACACAAAACTAACAGTTGTTTTTTTTAAACAAAAGACATATCTTACCTAATTTTGGCTTTTTTGATTCTCTGGCTAAACAGTTCAAAGCAATTCACCGATACAATTTGTGGAGAAAGATATGCTAACTCTTTCTTTCTTCTTTACCTTGGCACTAAGTAGTCAGTGACTGACATTTTTTTGGTCATTTACAACACCAACAAATTCTCTCTACAGTGCTCAGCCTTCACATGGGACTCCAAGTCTGACACAACACTGTGCTTCCTTCGATCGACTCCAAGTCTGACCCACACTCGCCTGTCATCTACTCTTCTCCCCATCCCCTACCCCACCTCCAAAAGTTTTAATTGGTCTATTTTCTTTCAGTTTCCTCTGCAACACATTACATGGCAATTCTTGTGTTAATGTTTGGACACAACGTTTTTTCCAGCACTAATGTCCGCCTTGTATTAAAGTATGCATTTCATAATGATTTCACCTTTTCAGCACTCATTGGCTGCTGATTTTGTTTGGTCAAAATATTCTGATAATTTTTCTCAAACATATTAGAAATGTCTGGAGAACTTTCTAGAGATAGAGAATTTTTTTCAAACATGTTATATAAAATTATAACACTCTAGGAGTCTAGATGATCCCTATTCTGTTGTTGTTCTGCTCTCAAATGTATACAATAGTACTGAAAGTGTGCAGCTCTCTGATACAATTAATTTTGTTTTGTGTTGTACTTGGAAGAACTCCAAATCTTGTTTAGGTTGACAAAGCAATTTGGACTTTTTTCATCATTTTACTTATATTTTCTGGCACCTCCATCTGACAGTACTATGTTTTCCACAAATGTAAATGTATTTGCTCCTGCCAGCTCCTGGTTCTCTATTATTATTAGTGCATGTTTGTTTGAGTTTGTCATACCTTCTGTTTAGCGTAATTTACAAATGATATATCTCTTGATCAGGGAGCAGGTACATGTTTGAGTTTGTCATACCTTCTGTTTAGCGTAATTTACAAATGATATATCTCTTGATCAGGGAGCAGGTACATGTTTGAGTTTGTCATACCTTCTGTTTAGTGTAACTTACAAATGATATATCTCTTGATCAGGGAGCAGGTACAGATGAGACCACCATCATTGAAGTGTTGTGCACTAAGAACAATACTGAGATTGAGGAAATCAAAGCTGTCTACAAACAAGGTAAACATCAGAATCGGATGCACATGTCCTAAACGTTTAGAAGTCTATGTGTTTAGGGGCCTACCAGACCAATGTGCAACGTATACACATTCTTGGCAAGATCAAACATATCACAAAGAGTGATTAAAATTGGTGTAAGAACGGACGCAAAGAAGGAGAAGAACATCAGAAAATATCTTGAACAATATTCTTCTTCTTCAAGTGTTCCACATCGACCACTTGTTAACCACTCTTTGCAATTTGTATGTGATCTGAGCCTAAGAGTGATTATACATTGATGCCAGTTATGCGTCTACAAGTAGGCCAGCACATTCGATTTCTGCTATGCTTTTTTCCTAGGCCCCTACCCCGTCTCTTGCTACATGTTTTGTAGGTCACAGTGTTACTGTTCTTTACTTCCCTTGTGGGTCCTGGCAACACATGGGCAAGAATAATATTCTATACCCATATCACTGGCAGTTGGAATCAGCACTGAATTGTTAATTTTTCAACCACTTTTATTTACAATTATCAATAACCTCACAATTTTCCATTTCTCAAGACTATGATTGAAAATATACCACAATATTTACACATACAACATATTTAATATTTGTTAATATTGTGTCTGTTCTATGTTTTGCAATTTGTTTACTTATCCAACACAATCTTTCTCCCACATTATGTTACCAGTGCCAAACCTGGATGCTGACAACAAACGATAGAAGAAACTAGTCACAACAGAGATGAAGTGTCTACGCAGAATGCTGGGTGTAACAAGAAGAGACCGGTTGAGAAATGAAGACATCAGGAAAAAGTGGGTACAACAAACAGATATAACGCTATGGAAAAAATAGAAACAATAGAAGAACAATGGCAGATGCTTAAAGAATCAATCCAACAAACGTCAAAGGAACTAACCCACACAACATGTCAACGGATCAAAAAAGAAATGGATGACGGAAGACATTTTGGAATTAATGGAAAATAGAAGGAATAGAAGGAAAAACAAACATAATAAAGCAGAATACGATCGAGTCAATAAAGAGATAAGACAAAAATGTAAAACAGCAAAAGAAGAGTGGCTAAATGAAAATGCAAACAGATCGAAACAGAACACAAAGAAAACCCCAAATCAATATCGACGTAGACAACTTACTTGGCAGCGTAAGCGTACAACTACTGGATGTTTAAAATCAAAGCAGGAGATATCCTGATGAAACAGACAAGAAAATAGAAAGATGGACAGAGTACATTAAGGACTTATACAGTGATAACAGACAAGAAATACACATCAATTACAACCATGAAGGACCACAGATACTTCCATCAGAAGTTATCAATGCCATAAGACACACGAAAAAGGAAAAACCCCAGGACCAGACAACATAACAACAGAAGAAATAGAAGTAACAGGTGAATTGGGCATAGGCGTTTTAACAAAATTATTCAATGACATCTACAACACTGGATATGTACCCAAGATTTACGACAATCCATTTTATAGCACTACCAAAGAAAGCAGGAGCGATAGAATCGAAGAACACCGCACAATCAGCCTCATGAGTCACGTAACAAAACTACTTTTCAGCATTATTATGAGAGAAGTCGAAACAAAATAAGACCAGAAGTTAAGGAAGAACAATGTGGCTTTGTTGACGAGAGGAACAAATAACTAATATATACAATAAGAACAATAATGGAAAGATCAATAGAAATGAAGTTGGACTTATACCTATGTTTCATAGACTACGAAAGCTTTGATAAAGTAAAACATGGAGAAATAATCAGCATGTTAGAAAGTATAAATATTGATGGTAAAGATCTTAGACTGATCAAGAATTTGTACTGGCAACAAACAGCAGCCATTAGACTAGAGAGTAAGATTGGAATCTATCAGGCGATACAGTTAGGAGTACGACAAGGGTGCGTACTCTCACCAGACCTATTCAACTTATATAGCGAAAACATCATGAGATCTATAGAAGAAAAGACAGGAATAGCAGTCGGTGGACAAAATATAAACAACCTAAGATACGCTGATGACACAATTCTCATGGCTACAAATGAACACGATCTGCAAGACTTGATAGACATACTAGTGAGAGAAAGTGAAAAGAAAGGATTAAGCATGTATATAAAGAAAACAGAGGTTATGGTTGTCTCCAGAAACAAGAAACACCAACATGCAATATCAAAATAAATAACACAACACTGAAACAAGTCCATCGATTCAAGTATCTAGGAACATTCTTAACACCAGATGGAAGATGTACACCAGAGATTAGGAGTAGAATAGCTCAAACGAAAGCAGCTTTTATGAAAATGAAGAACACACTATCGTGAACTCACTACCAATGACACTGCAGCGAGTACTCCAATGCTATATTGAACCAATTCTTATGTATGGCGGCAGCGAATCATGGACACTGAACAAACAATCAATACGATCATTGGAAGCCACAGAGATGTGGTTTTACAGAAGAATGTTGAGAATTCCATGGACAGCAAAGAAAACAAGCGTGGAGGTTTTAAATCAGGCCTGCACACAAAGAAACCTTATCAAAAGAATAAGAATCCGACAATCAAGGTTCTTCGGGCATATAATGCGAAGAGAAGGTTTAGAACATTTGGTGACTACAGGTAAAATTCAGGGAAGGAGAGATGGTGGAAGACAGAGGGAGAAGATGTTGGATGGCCTGACATCATGGTTCGACAAAATATCAAAACGTCAGAACTGATTACATGCACCAAGCAAAGAGAGTTGTGGAGAGACATGATCGCCTACGCCGGCAGGCATGGCACTGATTGACAACATCAGTACTAGACTTCGTCAAGAAACAACAAATTAAATGGTTTGACCACGTAAGCAGATTACCATCAGACAGTGCACCCCAAAGAGTAATGCTGCTCCGATACAATGGGTACAAAGCAAAAGACCGCCACAAAAGATGGACCTCAGAGATAACAGAGGCGCGAAAGAGACTATCTACGAAGCGCATACTAGGGCCCGTTTTAGAAATCTCTTCCTGACCTGGCGCTGTGAGGCATACAGGATTCGAGAAAGAAAGATAATTGAAAATATACTTTAATATAGATAATTGGGTTTTTTTTGGTTATCTCATGGGAGCATACTCTACTCACCTGGGCATATCAGAAATGATGCAATCAGGTCAAAGTTGGATGTAAAAGCAACAATAGATTTCATCCAGAGGCAACAGGTCAAATGGTTTGATCATAACCTGGATACCTTCAAATAGCATACCCCAACAGGATATGATACACAGAGTAAATGGAACCATGGGGGAGAGGACAGCCAAGCAAAGTGCCTGAACGGAATAGCAGAGTTCCTGAACATCTCTATATACCAAGCTCATAAAAGAGCCCTCTCCTGTACACTATATTTCACTTTAACAGCTTAAGGGTACAAGAGGAATGAGATGATGTAATTATTGGTGTATGTTGATAATAGTCATTTGTCATCACACGCTGAGGGACATTCTGTGGTAGGGTTAGTTGATGTGCAGGGATTGATCTGTCAAATAAACTAAATTTATAGAAACATCTATAATGATTGTTTTTATGGAGTGTGATATTGATGCTAATCATTGTGTAGAAGAATATTGTCGAAAATTAATATTGATCTATTACAAATGGGTTTAAATAGTTGGTGGCAGAGTGTTAAGAATATAAGTCTCTTAATTTTGAGGTCATGTGTTCAAGTCCTTGTAAAATATTTTTCTCCACTATAAAATTTTTTTTTTTTTTCGATCCAGAAGCACTTGAGCTGAAAGCTCTTGGCTCGGTGTCATGGACATCGTAACCCTTGGCTCGGTGCCACGAACACCGTAAATCTGGGGAACCTGTAGCTTTTCTGCCAATCCGTGGAGTTGAACCCGCACTTACAGAGGACTAGTCACCCGTAGTCCAGCGCTCTACGAACACGCTGGGCAGACGGGCCTCACTATAAAATAAAGAATGCTCTCTGTTTGCTGCACAGTGATAGACTACCAGGTCAGCTGTCTTTATTTCTCAGTCTACCAATTTTTCAGATGAACCCTTCAACTATGACAACAATGTAACATACTTTATGTGGGGGGAAGTTGTTCTAATGGACACTTTGCCATATTAAAGTCATAGGAACACAAATAGACTTGTAGATTCACAACTGTTACTGTGACTGTTCATTGAGAACCATAGTGTAACGTATTACCTCATATCTTGTTATAATTTGATGAAACCTGGTTTATGGAACTGATCAACAGCTTAGACATTGCCTGATGAAAGACTTAATGTGGGTAATCTTAGAGAGACTACAGCCAAAATATATATAGATCAATTAGGAAAATATCAAAACATGAAGTAAGGTAATTTTACAAAGAGCAACATCATATTGAATCAATGTTTCACCAACAAAACCTTCATCAAGCAAAGAATACAAGATATATTCAAAGTAAGAAAAACATTGGCATTGCATGAAAAATGGCACATAGACAACAAAATAAAGAGTTTATCTGTTAAAGAAGCATAACTTAAAGTGAAACAAAAGTTAGCAAAATTGTAAAAACTGTCACAGATAAATAACAAAAAAATATGTGACAATGAAAAAGTAAATTTAAAGCATAGTTATGTAGTGTTAACTCTAATGGGCTGAAAGTTACCATAAAATGACTCTAAAATAAGCACATATATTGCATGACCGACACAGTGGATGATGCCAAAGTGACAAGGAAATAGTCTTTAATGTGAATATGACCCAAGAAATCCATAAGAATCTTATCTCATAAGTAGGCCGCCAAAGGAAAACTCTGGAAAACTGTATATACCTCAAGATCAAATTTGAAAATAGAAAGATGTTGGAATAAGATTTTTGTTCTGTGAAACTATGGGACTACAAATTTGAGATCAGCTTTATCGTGCCAGAAAAGGCAGTTGCACAATTATTTTTAAGCGCATCGTGGTAAGAGATGCTATGCACTCAAAGTAGAACAGTGGCAAGAATATTGTCTGAGTATGTGTGGCTGTGATAGAGGTCCAGCATCTCTCCAGTCCTGTCAAGAAAGTCATCATCTTTCCTACATAAGCATTGATGATGGGCAAATTTCGAAAATATAAAGGAGTCCCAACAAACTTTGAAATGGGAAGAGATGTAGAGGAGAAAACTTTGAGCGTCAGTAGGTTTATAATATAGTGATGTGTTGAGGCAGAGCAAATACTGAGAAGCAATGAATAGGTTCAATGTTCAATATAGCAATGATGTGGTTTTATATTGTCATGTAAAATAAAATTTGATCATAATCACCATTTTCTAGAATACATAATGTTCTGTTGTTGACTTTTTTTTAAAGATATAAATCAACTGAAAAGAAGACCAGATCTTTCATTATTATCCATCATGGGTGATGAATATCGCTCTGTTCATTAATTTATTAGAAATATGTTCATCTTGTCCATTGTCATGAAGAGATTGATGAACAGATGCAGGACCAGTAAGAGCTTGGACATTTCTGGCTGGTAATGATCACTTCGTATGAAACAATCAATGATGAACGGAGAAATGTTTCATGAAAAGTAATAATGTTTCATGAAGATACAGAAATGTGCTCAGAAGTTATCTTGCAATATATTTACTATTTTTTCCAGAATATGGCCGGGAGCTAGAGAAGGATTTATGTGGGGATACTTCTGGGTATTTTCGTCGTCTGATGGTATCACTCATGGCAGCTGGCAGAGAGACAGAAGACTGGGAATGTGATAAAGAAAGGGCGCGCAAGGATGCCAAAACGTTTTTGAGTATGGTTTTTAATGACAAGTATACTCCACAGATTATTTACATGGCTGCTAATTTCTGAAAAAATAACTAAGAAGAGTTGTGATAGGGGCCATAATTGCTAATATATAATAGAAATTTGCTTAAGTCTTTAGAAATTAAAACCGTTTGTCTGAAGCTGTTGTCATGCATATACAGGTCATCAGTTTTATTTTCTCCCTAACAGAAAAGTTTTTCACTTTACTGAGGAGTCAAAAACAGAATGTTTCTGTCAGGAAACACCACAGTGTTTTAAACTTTTGACCACCAACTGTTAAATAGTGAACAGCTTTAGTCTGCTTTATGTAGCTGTTATCTCCACGTCATGTGTTAAGAATAAGAATTCCTTCATTCAGCAAGTTTTATTCTCGCTTCTCTGCCTTTTGGCTAAGATCAAAGTGTAGTATCTGTATAGCTTGATATCTGTCACGTGGCTCATTATATGGGTTTACAAAGATATCAGCATGTGTTACAGAACTAGTGCCCATTTGATCGAAGCCGAAGGTCAGGAGCCTTCATTAAATGCCACATGGCTACCCTTGTACAAAATTAGGAGTTCCATCGATCGAAGGATTGATGGGACTTGATAGTTTATAAATGTTTTCACGCTTCCGTTGTCGGAGTCCACCTGGTATGGCACATCTGGGACAGGCCCCATAAAAAAAATTTAAAAAAGCAAGTTTTATTCTTTTATGCTGGCATATAAATTCAGTTTGTTATGAGATTTTATTTTTATGACAGCAAGTCTTAATCTATTCAGGCTGGTGAGGCTCGGTGGGAACAGAGAAGCTGAACTGAATCAGATCCTGTGTCTGAGGAGCCGCTATCATCTCCTTGAAGTATTTCATCAGTTTAAGGAAATGTCTGGCAAGACTATTGAAGAATCCATCCAGAATGAGTGCAGTGGGTCCTTACAAGAAGGATTCCTGGCAATTGGTATGTTCATATGAATTAATAATGTTAGATTTTGTCCAATGTACTGAAATTGGATTTTATGGCAGGACATCATGTCAATAATCTTAAGAAGATATTGCAACAGGACTTCATGCTACTAATCTCAGGAAGACTGGTGTGTGTTCTTATTTAACATAGACATTTATTTTTACAAAACAGTGCAGTTTTATATAGCAAATTATTTAAATCCCATCAGATCAGAAACAAATACCCTTAAAACAACAGCTGAAGTCCAAATTGAAGAAATTAAACTATTGTTCTTCTTCGAACACTCCATTTTAACCACTTGTTAAACCACTGTTTGTGATTTGTATGTGATCTGAGCCTAAGAGCAATTGTATGTTGTGCCAGTTATGCACCTCTGAAACCTTGTAGGTAGCAATAATACTATTCTTTGCTCTCCTTGTAGACTCCTGCAACACACCAGTGAAATTAAATGACTGTAACTCTGTTATGCCATAAATATTTATTTGTTGAAACTTTGGTAAGTCATAACAATGCAGTATTTGTAACTCTGGTATGTCATACAAATTTAAGAACCAACTCTAGTAAGCCATATAAATTTGAAGAATGCAACTGTAGAAACCCAATGCAAATTCCTACTTACAAGATCTTAGAAAAGTTCTTTATAAATTATATCAGCTGTACAAAAGAATTGTTGTATGGTGGATCCTTTAAAATGAAGCTGCAAAGAAACTAACAAAGGTAGATGTAAAATAAATTCAGTCTAACACATATAACAAATATTGATGAAGCAAAGAGCTTTCTTACAAAGAAGTAGACAGACTTAAAATATCAATCAAATAATGATCATGACATTGATTATTGGTTTTTTGTTACTAAACTGATATTATAACACTCCAGGCTGGCCAGTAGGTGCTCAGTCTCATTGAACAGATATCGAAGGATGTGCATACTTATGGTTCTCATGGCTCACTGATTAAACATATTCCTCATTCTACCCATCAGACATCTAAATTCATAGTAGATGAACAAAACAACAGCAAAAGTCAATAATGTGAACTGATTAAATCTGATAATAGAAGCTATGTCACTAAAATGCCTTGAAGACAAACTATAATAAAGATATGCATTATGTAAACAGTGCTTGATACGAAATGGACATTTCAGTGGTTAAACAAAGTAGTAAATGTTAGGTGGGATATGCCACAGTATTGATCTATCTATTCTCTAATCATGTTTGCCTTTCAGCATCAGGTTGAAAAAGGAGACACCTGGGCGAGCCTCTCATGCACCTTGTCTTTCTTTCTCTTCTCCAACCCTGATTTGCCTCACAGCATCAGGGTAGAAGGTTTTCTAGCTCGGGCTTTCTAGCAAGAGTTTTCTAGCTGAAGTATTGATTTGTAATGAAATAAGAGAATATGTCAAAGTATTCATTTGAATAATTCCTTGCCCTCTCTGAAGACAATGATAAAATATTTGACAAATATCATGTGTAGATCCTAGGCTTTTATTTGGAAGAATAATAAAACTACTGCATTCTACCAAGCTATTTTAAAAAGTACCTAGGAAAAGTTGT
Source organism: Arion vulgaris (assembly GCA_020796225.1). NCBI lineage: Eukaryota > Metazoa > Mollusca > Gastropoda > Stylommatophora > Arionidae > Arion > Arion vulgaris. Next base: position 33,296,008 of record CM036763.1, on the reverse strand, counting down.
CACAGTATAACCATACATGCCTTTGAGTTGAATTAACATGGTAAGAAAATATATGGGAAAACCTAAGAATACCTAGTGAAGAATAGTATAAGAGGAGATCAGAAAAGTGTAAGCATCATAGACAGAGAAGAGAGTAAAGGCCAAAATAGAATTTGGTGAAGAGAGACAGCTCAGCTCTATTCTCCACTGGGAACAATTAGATTTAGTATTAAACTTTGTTGGTAGAGTTATGCATATCATGTAGAAACAAATTCTAACAGAAAGTAACCGTATAAATAGTTCTCTTCATCGTATTCTCAATAGATTTGTCTTCCAATGAAAATTATGTTTTAAAATTATCTTATTTTCTTTAGTTCAGAGTATTAAAGACACACCTGGATTCTTTGCACAAAGAATACACAAATGTGTGGAGGATTGGAACCAGTGATAGCCATCTCATCAGGATTATTGTTACCCGTTCTGAAGTAAGATATTTGTGTGAACATTGTTGGATAGCATATATTACCAGATAGTTCTGATAGTAATGTATCACTGCATGATACCTATAAGCAAATAACAAATGCACAAAAAATAATAATAACTAAGTTTATATATATTATATATAATTCTTGTATGGGACAGAAATGTGGACAATGAACAAGCAACTGGAAAAATAGTATAAAATATTTTGAGATGTGGATTAAAAGAGAACTACTCAAAGACATAAACATGACAAATAAAGTATTTTGGAAACACTAAAGACAAGACACATTGTTGAGGAACATATTTGAGGGAAAGTTGATAGCAGGAAAGACAAAGATATGATTGGGAGGGAACATCAAGAAGTGGACAGTAAGTAGCCTGTCAGAATGTACCATCAGGACATGAGATAAATTTCCTGAAATCAATCTTAGAAGCCAATCTTTATGTGAAGATGTTACATAATGTAGATCATTACTACCACTTGTGATAGAATCTATTATGATAGTCTTTTTGCTGAGGAAGGCAAAGATGAAATGCAGGTAAAATAACACAAGCAAAATGGTAGAATGTCTGTAAAGTATAAATGTATCCTTTTCAGATAAAACATTAATGAAGTTTCATTAGCTTATTTTCTGGAGAAAATATCTGCATTTACATAATATGAAAATGCTCATACTCAGATAAGAATGTCAAAGGTGCAAATATCAAAGCTGTTATTCACGTGTAAACGAGCAACTAATGTACTAATACTCTTCTGTCCAAACCAAATACAGATCACTGAGAGGGCCAAACAGTATGTTATGAATGAACTTAGAAGAAGAAGAATATATAAAAGAACAATAATTTTAAAAAGCAGCATAGCACATATTCACAAATATTTTAATTTACAATGTGTACACAATGGCAACAAATTTGTAATTGTATGTAATCTATGATTTCCATTATGTATTTCTATTCTGTTTTTTGTTTTCTATCAGTCAAGAGACAACATCCCCTCATGTTCTGATGTAGCCCTGTCTCTATAGACAATATTTTCTCTTTGTCTTCCCTGTAGTGTTAACACTTATAAGATGTGTTGTACAATATCTGAGCTCATCCACAAGTGCACAAGTCTCTCACTAATTATAGGCGTTATGTACATATAATCCTCAATCCCCTGTATTTTATTCATAATTTGAAGATAATTGTCCATTTTTTACGTAACGACTTGTGATAGAGGTTTTTGGGAATCTGCTACAGTTGTTGGAACCTGCATTAACTGTTGTTTAAATTCTGCTTTTATATAAGTCTAACACTAACATACCTTATGGTATGAAAATGGGTTCCCTATTTACTTTTTAATTGGTTCATTTTTATTACAGGTATTTATAGCATACTACTAGCAGTGAAGATTTACTTGTATTCATTATTTATTGAATAGAGTTATTTCACATTATTTACATCTGCATCGCGAGTGGTTACGGGCCCAAATTTGAAGTGTAAAGAATAGAACCACTGTTATCTGCCATGCATGTCGTAGGAGGCGACTAAGGAGGTTTGGCTGAAATCGGATGCATGTCCTAAGCGTGTAGAAGTCTATGCGTTTAGGGCCTACCAAACCAATGTGCAACGTATACACGTTCTTGGCAAGATCAAACATATCACAAAGAGTGATTAAAATTGGTAGTAAGAACAAATATCATGGCCTTATATCAAGGTAATATTAGGTAATATCATGGCCTTATATCAAGATAGCCAGAGTACAGTAAGAACAACAGAAGGAATGACCAACTGGTTCTCCATTACATCAGGTGTTAGACAAGGTTGTGTCCTCTCACCACTACTCTTTATTGCATATATGGATAAAACAACTGGATAAAGAGTCAAATTCAGATAATGATGAAATAAATGAACTGCTGTTTGCAGATGATCAGTGCCTGATACATCAAAATGAACAAGATCTACAACATCATATTGACACTTGAACAAAATTGTGTAAAATATGACATGAAAATCAACAACACTAAAACAGAAATAATGAATATGGGAAGAAAACATAATAATCTAGACATCCATGTCAATGTCACTAAAATAAACCAAGTGAAAGAATCAAATACTTAGGAAGCATATTCACAGAAGACGGAAAACTGGATAGAGATAGAGGCTAGAGTACAAAAAGCAAATGCTGTAACCTACAAGCTAGCCCCATTGTTAAGGCACCCAAAAATTTCACAGGCAGCTAAGCAACAGATGATCAACAGCATTTTATACCTACTTTGTGTTACCAGAGCCAAACATGGACATTGAGCAAAGCGCAGTCACAAAAATAACTACATGTGAAATACGTTGCCTGCGAAAAGTTACCAACAACACAGAAAAGACAGAATCACCAACATCAGCATAAGAAAGTTGGCACAAAGCCGTGCTTGAATTACATAGATAAACAAAGAATGAAGTGGTTTGGCCACTTAATAGGAATGCATCAAAACTCCACAGTATACAGAGTCTTCTACAACAGAACATCAGGAAAGAAGGCAAGGGGAAGACCACGGAAAAGATGGTTAGATGGCGTAGCAGAATTCTGTGAAAGAGCAAAGATAACAATCACACAAGCCACCAGAACAGCGCAAGACAAAACAGAAAACCACGACACTGGGCAACAACCAGGTAGCAGTGTGACGACAAAGAAGAAGATGAAGTAAAGAACGAGCTAAGATGAAGACATCTGCATTATCAACATCGAACTGGCGCTGGGGCCGCTGGCGCTGCTGGATTTGCTGAGGCGGAGATCGGAGCACCTATGGACATGCCCGAAGTACTATGATGATAGTACTAATATAACTGATACATCTGCATTATTGTCCTCATTTATCAAAACAACATACTGCTTTCAAGAGTTTTGGTTCAAAGTTCATTGTAAATATAATTTGACAATTTAGTTTATGAGATCTCGTTTTTATTTACTTGTTTTTCTCATGTTTTCAGATTGACATGGAAGAGATTGAACATGCATACAAGGCTAAATATGGCAAAAGCTTAGCTGATGAAATTGAGAGTGAGTGTGGTGGAGACTACAAAAGAATGCTTCTGGCTTGTATTAAGCTGGACGACTAATTGGACAAGAAAAGATGGACTATCAATAAATGTTTTTAATTTTTACTCATGCTAATCATTTTATTTTCTGTAATTAATATAATCTTACTATGCTTTTGTTTTTAATGTTGGTTGTCTGTTTTCTTTTAGCACATGAAACAAGTGGTCAAAATGTATTGTTTGAAAAAATATTTACAAAATTCAAGGTTTGCCACCATCAAATATACACAAAATTCTAAGGTTGAACATTTACTATATAATAATTTTGCAATGCAGCTGATGAAGTTCAACTTCTTTATGTCTCTGGCAAAGTATGAAAACCACACTGTGCTGCACATTTGTATAATTTTTTTATTATAAACCTGAAGGATCACCATTTCAATAAAAAGCTATAAATTATGAAATAGGGTGTTATGAGCCTATACATTTCTTTACCAACGGTATAATATAAGTTATTTGGTCAACATTGCATTAATTTGTAAATTTGAAATGCACTTCAAAAGTTAAACAGAATTCAAAATTATTGTGCTTTTTCTTCAATTATTTATATAGAAATAAAATTTAGTTTCATTATATCGTGGAAAATGACTAAAGATATGGAAAGCAAGTTGAATACATTTTGAAAATAGATGTCTGCGAAAACTAATGAATATAAAATGGAATGAATTCAGGAGAAGTGATGATGAAATCAGAGAAATGTCTGGTCAACCACTAGTGACAACTGTTATAAGAAAGAAGATGAAGATATGTTGGACACACCTTGCGGAGAAATGATCAACGAATATCAAAGCAGGCATTGAAGTGGGATGCAAAGGGTTCAAGAAAGAGGATGACCTAAGGAGACCCTGAAACGAACTTTGTTGAGAGGCAAGAAATATCGGCCTCAGTTCCATTGAGGAGATTGAGCGAGTTGCCCAGGATAGAGCAGTATGGAGAAATTACTTGCAGGCCCTATGTAACGTATAACAGTACAGAGGAATTATTATTATTATTATATCGTATTCCAAGTTAGAAATTTACATATTTTGAAACTAAACATAGCAAGTGTACACTCTGTGCAGAGACTTGTTTGTATATAGACCTATAATGAACAACCACAATTTATTATTTTGCTATATATTTATTGTTGCTTATAGATAAGAATGTAGTGAAAATAGATATATAGATGTCAACTTATTATTATTCCTTTTTTTTTTAAATTATATTTAAAATGTTAAATATAATGTACACTCCATTAACCATATCTCTCACTATAATAATGTATTGTAGCTATTTCTTCACTTAAAATTGCTCATTTGGTGCTGTGATACAACCATTTAGTTCTACTAGTAGCTTAGTGCTCTAGATATAGACTATTTTTTTCATTTATAATTACATGCTTAAATGTAGACTTGCTATATTTATCTAACATTAAATCAAGAATCAAAATGAAGAATATGTTGAACAAATGTATGATAAATTGTTTGTGCTAACTAAATAATATTTATTTCTCTCTTTAATTGAACTGCACAATTTTTTAATCCTATTGCTGTTTAGTTCTGTTGTCATTTTATTTTATGTCACAAGGTCAAGTTGTGTAGCACATTCTCTCTTTTTTTGTTCATTACCTGTACTTGTTGCCCAACTCTTGTGTTCTCATTACATGCCCAAAAAGTGACTGAGACTTCCCGATTTGCATGACAGCTTCCTGTTACATTAGTCTAATGTATGGTTCCCAGGAGGCGGTATCGCCACAGGGCTGAGAAGTTGGAAGGCGCTAGGTTTAAAGTAAATTTTGGGGCGTTGAGGACCATCCGCCGCCCCTAAGCTGAAAATTCAAAGTCAGCGAGTCCTGCGCGCAATGATTAATAGTGCAATAGACATAATCTATGCATATTGTACCAGGTTATGTCGGAATCAAAGAAAAATCCAGACACTATGATGTAGAGTATTTGAACTAGGTTTTATTCAATCACCCACAAACAAAACATTACCAATGTGTCTGAATTTTCCACAAGATGTTTTCACATAAAGCTATGAAACCATTGCGATTAGAAGAACATGTGAGCAAAATGCATCCTGGCAGAAAAGATGAAAATGTATCTTATGTTCAAGATTAGAGGTCAACATTCGAGATATCCAACTTTGGCTGGTATGGTTTCAGCGGCAGCAAAACAAGACAATGATGGGTTACCTCTTCATGCAACATTTCCTTACTTATTGCTAAATCTGAAAAACCGCACACTATTGGCGAAGAATTGACACAGCGGTGAGTGAGGTTTGCGTTCTGTACTCATACGCCGAGTCTGAAATTATTTTTAAGTCTCATTGAGAAATAACACAGCGTTGAGATGAATCGTCAAAATGATGTTTTGTGACTACTTTACGAAGCTTTTTTTAACGAGTCGTCTTCTTTACCAACAAATGAGTCTTTACCTCTGGACGTTAGCTTCATAAAGATAAAAACATTTGTCAAGAACTATTTTTGCAAGAACATTAGAAGCGGACAATAAAGAAAAATCTATATTTGACGTATTGGAATACCATTTTAAGAAAAAAGAATTCCACTGAATAATATCTTGTCTGCTGCCGATGGTACTCTGGCAATGGTTGGGCCTACAGCCAGATGAATTCATATTTGAAAAAACTGTCCCAAATGTAGTCGCCATGGAAATGAGAGGCAGGAAAATCTTGCAGATCAAAATCCACCAGACTCAGGAGATTCAACATAATACACTGGAACTCTGAGGACATTTACACCAAAAAAGCAGGCCCTAGCTGTGAAAAATAGGCCTTGCATGTATTTAGGAAGGCGTCAAACCCCACACAGATTCTCTATCCGAGGTTATCAGTTATACAGAAAAGGCCACACGGAGGAGGGGGGACCTCATACGCGTGAGCAACAAATACACCATGAATCAAATAGAAGTCAGCACAAATAGGGAAGCAGAAATCATAGGAATTGGCATCTTTGTAGACATCTAACAGTTTCGAACTAACAGAGCCCTTATGCTGGAAACCATGACACTGACCAATACAAATTCTCTATTAGTGGGAGATTTTAAGTCACTCAGAAAGGATACCAAGACACCAATGTAAAAAAAAAAGGGGAATAGAACAGTGGGAAATAGTTAACAACCTGCAGCTCATGAATGGACTCGATGACCCACCAACCTTCTACTAAAGAAGACAGAAAAATATATCCCACAGACCTTGTCTTTGCCACCGGTGACATAGCCACAACTTGAATTGAACCTTCATGGAACAGCTAGGAGACAGTGACCATAAACCTGTCAAGCTCTCCTTGAAGAATAGATATTTCACCGTCAAAAATAATGACCCAGTGGAACTACAAAGAGTTGACTGGGCACAGTTTGCGAGGCTCAGCGACATCTACTGTGACCTCATAAATACACACCAAAAAAGATAAGGAACATGACGTACCTACTTAACATATCCATTTTGAGGGCAGCAAGAGAATCAATTCCTAGAGGTGCAAGAAGAGACTACAAACCTTATTGGTCAGAAGAGATCCAAAATGTTGAAGAGAAAGTGAGTCTGGCCAGAGAAAGCTTAGAAACTGAGCAGAGCATAGACAGCTAAATAGCACTCAAGGCAGCCTCGGCTAAATGTAGGAGAACAGTCAAGCAAGCCCCAATGAAGAGCTGGAGAGAAGACATCTCAACATGGAAAGTGTTGAAGAAGCACTCCAGGGTATTAAACTTAAGAAGTCACCAGGAAAGGATGGCATCACAAATGAGATGCTCATTAACCTAGGCAAGAAAAAAGCTGCTAAAAGTTTTGAATGTGAGCTAGAAAGTCGCAGAAATACCCAGTGAATGGAAAGAAGCTATCACAGTGCCCAAGCTAAAACAAGGAAAGACAGATTCGATCCAAGCAATCGTAGATCAATTAGCCTCTTTAGGTGTGTTGGAAAAGTGATGGAGAGCTTCTCAAAGAAGGCGCATGTGGCAACTGGAGCAAAAACAATTGATACTACTATAGTAGAGTGGATTCAGTCAGCATGGATCAACCGAAGACCAAGTAACTTACATTGCACAGGAGATCGAAAGTGGATTTCAAGAAAAGAAACATACACTAACTGGGTTGACATGAAGAAGAATTTTGACAGGGTCTGGAGAGAGGAACTGAAAATCAAACTACTCAAACTTGAAATCAAAAGGCGCACGTACATCTGGATATGTCACTATCTGGTAAATAGAACAGCCGAAGTATAGGATCAGGAAAAACATAGCAGAAAGGCAATCATCGAACAAGTTGTTCCCAAGGAGGATCCTGTCTCCACGCTACTTCTAGTTTTTATAAATGATTATGGAAGACATCCCCAACAGAGTGCATGGTGCAATCTACACTGATGATCTGGCACTGTGGACACGAGAAGAATCAATAGCAGTAGCCACCACAAGGATGCAAGATGTAATTTAAAAGCTAGGAAAATAGACCAGGTCTTGATTGCCCTATATAAATGAAAATTCTTCAGTCTTCAGACTATCCAAGAAGAAACAAATGCTCAAACGCAAGTTCAATGACCACCTACTCTCAATAGACGAATGTCCAACATATATGGGAATTGTGATGGACAGCAGGTGGACATGGAAAACACAGATAAATCTTGGGAAAAAGAAAAAAAGAGACTGGGGAACGTAAACAAATTAGCAGGCACCAACAGGAGTGCGGTTGTAGCATTCGAAAAGATTTACTCTGGGAGAGTTTGACCAGTACGTTAAGTCTGGCATAGCAGTCTGGGTCATAATCTCCAAGACACACTTCATAAAGCTAAACCGAGTGTTAAGTCAGGCACGGATCATCACTGAAACCATAAGTCTACCCCCATAGAAATACTGGAAACGACCATAGGACTTCAACCATTGGAAGACAGGCGGAACATGAAAGTACTTCAACGAGGAGAAAATGCAAAGACTGATGAACCATCCAATGCACCTCCAAATAAACAGCTACGGTAGGGGCAGATTGAAAAGAAGTAGCTTCATGGCAAACTCCAAAGAGCTTGCCCACGCAGACCCAATATTGGCACTGGCTAAAGCCAAGAACATACAACCAGCAAGTACCTCTCTCTCTGGTCATACAGGCTCCCAGACGGACCCAGAGCTGGATGCCCTCAATGCAGCTGCAAAATGGCACTACAACATATGAAACAAATACATGGAAAAATTGTGCTTTTTATCTGCTATCTCAGCAGTGAAATCTGAAAGGAACACAAAACTAAGTGATCTCAGGTCAACCGTAGCCCAGTTGGCCCATGATTCCGAGAGTGTAGTAGTCCAGTGGATACCCTCACACTGCAAGCTCAATGGGAATGAAGATGCTGACAGACTGGTTAAAGAGGGAGCATGGATGCCTCGATGACAACCTGGTCAGCTAGTAAGAACAAAACCATTGCCAGAGGGAATTACACAACAAAGTGGGAAAAATAACACACAAAACACAACAAGCATATTACAAACTGCCCAGAAGAGACCATATTATCATACTTCGCCTCTGACGAGTCACAACAGAATGAGAACAGAACTAGATTCAAGATAGGTACAAACGACCGATGCCCCTGTGGTTTGGCAAATGACGACAGACCACGTCCTAAAGAACTGCCCCCAGTATGCAGACCTGAGAAGAAAGAGGTGGCCCACTTACACCAGCGTCCAAGAAAACTGTATGGCGTGGCTGATAGATGCCTTTATTAGAGAATCCGAAATCCCAGTATAGTGAGCACGCAGAGGAAGAAGAAACAGAAAATGTACAAATAACAGAATTATTTCTGGAGGAAGAGTTGATAGAATTGTCAAAAAATGAAGAGATGAAATAGAAAATTGAATAATGGATATCAAGAATTGTATCTACAAAGTTAAATTCCAATATTATATCAACCCAAATGGGCTGCAGTAAGAAGTTGTTTATTGTATTCCCATCACCATATTTAGCTGAAAGAGGAGCTAGCATGGTCACCAGACTATTTACAAAGAAACGAAACAGATTGTCAATAGAGGAATGCAGCGATTTTAAATTATTGATGACAAAAATGTCACTAAACATCGACAAATTAGTTTCATCACATCAAGTTCAGCTCAAATTAATACATTATAACATAAATTGTGTCAATGAAACTGTGAGCAATACAGTAATATTGGTATTATCTTCTAATAAAATAACTGAAAAATATGTCCTTGTTTTTCAATTTATAGTATGTACAATATAGTTTACGCTAAGGGTGTGCGAATTATTCACTGAAAAATGGGCGCTCATTCAAAAAGGTTGGGAACCTATGGTCTAATGTTAAACACTTTTATTGTGCAAAATGTACTGGTTTCAAAGTAAATATTTTACCTTATTTATATGTCCTTTCTTTATTGTTGCACATACTTCATCCATTTAGTTTTAACTCATCAGTTCAACCTACCCTAATTACTAATTTTTCCTCTTCAGGGTGCAAGCTCTCTCAAGTAGGCCTATATATTTTTTAAAACAATATTTACTGTGTCTTCTGTTTTGTATTTGCCTAGATACTGCTCATATTTCATTGCTGAGCACTGATCTGTATTATTCATAATGAAAGGTACTTAGTGTAAACACCAAGTTCAACATTTCTTGCTATAGTTTGTTTTAAATTGCTTTTAGAATGAGATTGTCATTATTTAAAATGCTTCTACTTCCAGAGTTTATTCTAAGTAGCAAAAATTCTTTGTTTTGCTTATTCTCCTATTATTTATTGCAATATATCTTCTTCCATCATCATTAATCCTCTCCGCTCCTCGTGGAGCATAGGGCCTCAACAGTTGTTCGCCACTCTTCTCGGTCTCTGGCTGTTCTTTTTATGTTCTCCCAGGTCAATTGAGCACTCTTCAGCTCCTCAGTAAGACCTCGTCTCCAAGTCTGCTAGGGCGTCCTCTTTTTCGTTTTCCCTGCGGGTTCCACTCGAGCACCTGTCTAGTGACACTCGACTGTGTCTTCCCCAAGGTATGGCCTATCCATCGCCATCTTCTCCTCTTGACCTGTGTCATCATAGGTTCCTGCCCTGTTCTTATCCACAGATCCGTGTTTGTAACTCTATCATACCATCTCAATCTGAGAATCCGCCGCAAACATCCGTTGACAAGGTCTGGATCTTATTTGTATTTGCCCTAGTGACTCGCCAAGTTTCCGAGCCATACAGCAACACCGACTTCACATTTGAGCTGAAAATCCTGAGCTTTGTTTTCGTGGAGATGGCAGCGGACTTCCACCCCATGTGCAGGATCGCAAAGGCCTAATATATCTTCTTACTGTTTTCATTTTTATTTTGTTCTATTAAAAGTTTATAATTTCTTACTTGCATGCAGTGGCAGCTTGTCATTAAGTGCCAGTGGGATCGGGCCCCACCAATAATAATGATCATGAGCCGCCACTGCTTGCATATCATATAGAGTTGATTGACTGCTGCTTTCACTTACTTATCTAATTTAAAAACAAGTTACTTCTTACAGTAAATAACTGATTACTTGATACCAGAGGCTAAAATTGAAACAAACTAACTGAATACAGAAATATATACAAGACAAGGTTTTCAATGGTAGAAGTAGAAACAACAAAAATTATGTACTGAACAACAGGTGTACATCAGGGTAAAACAACCTACACACAGATATAAGTAAAATCTAAAGGTACTACCAAGAACCCACTGAAAACTACTGTTTATATACTCAATCATGTTTTCTATATTGTTTTATCATTTTTGATGTTATACTTAGGCTACAGAAGACAAGCTGTGAGTCCATAAGTTGATTTCATTAATAATTTTCCTACCCTGCCGTAGGCAAGCAATCTTTTATACATATTTCCAGCCAACCTTTTTATTTTAAGAAATCTATAAAATATATATATTTCAATAATGGGTTTAGATTTTAAGTAATGTATACAAGCTTTTGTTTCATAGAAATTATTAGTGTTGTAAAGTCATGAACTTCCAATAAGTTGTATTTTTGTTCCACAAACTGTATTTTGATCATGAAACAGTCAATAATAAATCTCTTTTATCAGTGTATGTGAGAGATGTTGTGAATTGAAGATTAGAGTACTGTGATTCAACAGACAAAAATTGCAAAACCACCCATGATGACGACACAAAAGATACTATATAGCTTAACATCATGTTACAGAATAAAGTTAACCAACAAATAGTTCTTTTTCCCAGAAAAGACCAAGTTTTGAGTTTTTAATGCTGATTTGTCAATATCTTGGTGTTGGGGTCGGCAGCAGCTGAGCTGGTGACGGCGATGGAAACGGCTGTGGCGGTAATCTAATTGGTACATGGTTTGCTATTTTTTGGTTTCTTGTTCGACTTTGTGAGTTTATTTTGGTTGGTTGATTTCTTTTATTGAATGCGAGTGTCTGAATAGCGTTGCAGTAGAGACGTTTGCCTGAAAATCAAAATGTTCTAGGTTCGAGTCTGGACCGAGATACATGTGCAATTTTTTCATGAGATCCCAAGGATTGTTGCAGGAGCTATGGAGTTTGTGCTTGGTGCAATGCATGAATTGTGGCAGACGGCATGCCATTTCTGTAGACAAGGACGGAGTTATACCTGGTGCAAATGAAGTCAAATCTTCGCCTTTGGAACTTTTTGTCTACGTCTATTTTCATATTGAAGTCATGTGTTGTTCTTCTGTTGATATGATTTCCTGATCATCTGTAAAAGACAATTAATTTAGCCCCAAGGCTGTTTTCTTCACTGGTGTTATGTATTTTACAGGTTTTATAGACATATATGATAAACAACAGCGGTGATAGTATGCATTTATGGTTACTATAGTAGGAAATCGCCCGTGTGTTACCGGGGCTCACAAGGGGAGCAAAGAGTAGCAGCACTGCGAACTACGAGGCATGTCGTAAGAGGCGACTAAGGTGGGGTTTGGCGCAGGGCTGGCTACCCTATCCAGTAGAAAATTTTAGCCACAAAATCCAACCAACCATGAACAAGTCACATAAAATAAAAACTGTGCCAACCAAGAGGAAAGGAAGCTCTTCTAGAAGAGGTATGAAGCGATGCAGAGAAAACCGCAAGGAGTCTGCACCGCAGATTATCTTCCTTTCTCCTAGGAAAAGCTCCAGAATTGGCACCTGGAATGTTAGAAGTATGTATGAAATGGGAAAGACAGCACAGGTTGTAAATGAGATGAAATTTCATGGGATTGGCATCTTGGGATTATGTGAAACTAGGTGGAATGGTGCAGGCAAACAACGCCTAAACACAGGAGAAACAATGCTGTTCTCAGGCCATATGGAAGAAAATGCCCCCATAGTGAAGGAGTGGCTTTAATGCTATCTAAAGAAGCGGAGAATGCACTAATAAAATGGGAAGCAGTGAGTCCTAGGATAATCACAGCAACATTCAGAACCACCAAAAGAAAGTATTCTTGAATGTGACCCAATGTTATGCACCAACCAATGATAAAGAGGAAAAAGTAAAAGAGGAATTTTACATAAAACTTCAAATACTATAGGTAATCAGAGAAATGGGAACATCAAAATTCTGATGGGTGACCTCAATGCCAAAATAGGTGCGGACAACATAGGCTGCGAAGAGATCATGGGGAAACACGGACTAGGGATAATGAACGAAAATGGAGAACTATTCACTAATTTCTGTGCAGCGAATCAATACGTAATAGGTGGAAGTGATAGAAGGAACAGTTCACGGTCACAGTCTCTAATAAGTATGAGGTTTTGCGGCAATTAGAAGATGAAGTGAGTGCGGAAGAATGCTGGCAGCAAGCCAAAAATATTTGGAATGAAACATGCACAGAGGTATTAGGAAAGAAGGAGCGGAATCATAAGGGATGGATAACTCCAGAAACTCTCAAGGAAATAGAAGAAAGGAAAAAGAGGAAAGCAGATTTAAATAATAGCAAAACTAGAACTGCCAAAGCCATGGCCAGGAAAAATACAAGAAGCTAGAAAGAAAGTGAAGAAACAAATAAGGTTAGATAAAAGACAATACATAGAAGATCTCAGAGAAGCAGAGGTAGCTGCAGGAAAAGGAAACCTTAGGGATTTTTACAACATCACTAGAAAGCTAGCAGGAAAATACAGTCCAGCAAATGGGTTGATCAAAAATAGTAGTGGGGAAATTATCACTAATGTTAGAGACCAAATGGAAAGATGAATGGAATACTTCAAGGAACTCCTGAACAGACCAGCACCTACAAACCCGCCAGATATCCAACCGGCAGAAATTGACTTGGATATCAACTGGAGAAACCATCAAGGAGGAGATTAGTAAAGCCATTAAACTTTTGAAAGATGGGAAAGTGGCTGGTCCAGATGGTATTCATGCGGAGCGGTTAAAGCCAACATAAACACATCCACAAAAATACTGTATAAATTATTTAGCAGAATCTGGGAGACCGAAGAAATACCAGAAAACTGGAGAGAAGGATACCTGTTGAAGCTACCAAAGAAAGGGGACCTTCAGAAGTGTGCAAACTATAGGAGAATAATGCTGTTGTCAGTACCTGGGAAAATACTAAGCAGTCATCCTGGAGAGACTGAGAGATGCCATCGATATAAAACTAAGAGATGAACAGGCAGGCTTCCAACCAAATAGAACCTGTGCTGACCAGATAACCACATTACGCATAATAATAAAGCAAAGTATTGAATGGAAATCCCCACTGTATATCGGATTTGTGGATTAGGAGAAGGCTTTTGACAGTATTGATAGGGAAACCCTTTGGAAATTGATGAGGCATTATGGAATCCTACAGAAAATTATTAACCTAATAAAAGCAACATATACAGATATGAAATGTAGAGTTCTTCATGAAGGTAAACTAACAGACACTTTTGAAATAGAAACAGGAGTGCATCAGGGATGTCTTCTATCACGTTTCCCTAAAACACATAAAGCTCTTGAAGATTTCAGCTTTACATCGCTCACCCATGATAAAAAGTTTTTGTTTAACAGTGAATATATACAGGAAACTTACTACAATGCCACAGAATTTATCAATGTTGTTTATGAGAATGAACCAAATCTGTTTAGTGAGCAAAAGATTACCTATTTAAAAATCCTTGAAAATGTGAATCATAATCAAGTCAAGTTATTTTTCCTAAACACTCCAGGTGGCACATGAAAAACATTCTTATTAAATTTGATCTTACCAAAATTGAGATCAACAAAACAAATATCAGTGACAGTAGCTTCTGGAATAGCAGTGACACTATAGCAAGGAAGCCAAACTGCTCATGTAGCATTTAAACTCCCATTCAATCTGGCATACACAGACAGTTCTACTTGCAACATCAAGGAAGGTATAGCTGTGTCCAAAGTATTATGTGATTCCTCTGTTATTAGCTGGGATGAATGCAAAATGTCTCACGAAGGTGCTATTAAAGCTTTAGACAGGACTCTCCAGGATCTTTCTCTCGCGATCGTTCTTAAGCCGTTTTTATCAATTGTGATATATAAACAGCCAAACATCAAGAACGGAATGTACATGCACATCCTTCAGTACCAATTGGATACTCAAGTGCTTATCCTTCGGTGGTGTGTTCAGTTTCAACCAGCGTTTACTGGGTTCCCTCTCCGTTAGCCTTTGTGTCCCCAGCCAAAACCCATAAGGCAGCAGGCTGCTATTTGCTTTCAGGCAGCGACCATTGACGGTCCGCCCTCCCGGGCTTATGAGCGCCATCTGCCCAGCGAACCGATCGTTTTGTGAACACCTTGGTTTGTCGCCCGTCCAGTTTTGTGTACGGTTTGCTCCGCTACACTTTGATTGTCCCCAATCAAACTACAAGGCAGTAGTAGTTCCCAGCAAGCGAAAGCGACTCGCTTTACCTCGCCTGGGTTTTTAGTTGTTCTGCACATTTGGGTGGTCCGCATCCTGGCGCGTGTCTTCCTTGCAAGCCATGCCATGCTCGCCTGCCCATCGGCAGGACCATTCTTGCATGGCCAGTGTGCGTGCTCACTTTGTGATGGTGCCTGCCTTATCGTCACCATCAGTTTTCGCCGTGCTCACGTTGCCTGGGTTGTCCAATTCTGGGGCTTATAATCATGCCCCCATCCCTGAGATAGGGGCCAGAGTTTCGCCCTGTGTGGGCCCTCGTGTAGCTCAACTTGACTCCCAGCATACTCATCGGCTCAAGAGAGAGACTCAAGAGAGAGCATCGCCACACGGTTCCACGTTTGTCCTTGAAGCTTTTCCCATCGGCCGGGAGAGACGAGCATTAATAGTCACTCTGGGAGTTCGCGTCTGTGTTGCAAACGGATCCCATCTAGCGTGACTACCTTTGCATCTCTACTTGCCCCAGAGTAGCTCTCCACGGCACCTGCCCTCTTAGCCAGACCGGAACTACCGTCTGTTACCAGGGTCACTACGTGGAGGTGAGGCAGGGATTAGCGCCAGCTAGCTAATCCTGGCACGCCGTTGTTTTCTTGCGCCTTTGACCCCTCTCCAGGATCAAGGACCAATCCACTATCACTACATCAGTATATTATAAGCCTACTATGCACAGTTTTCTCCTTTATACTTCTTCCCATTCGCAGGCTTGTCGTGATTCTTTGCCTTTCTCACAGCTCTTGCGCCTCCTTTGTAGCGAGGACGAGGATTTTCTTGATAGAGCTCGCGAGATGCTTGATTTCTTCGAGGCGCCTATACCCGGAGAAGGTGCTTGTATCTACTATGCATTGAGTTCAGAAAATTACTCGCCAGCAGGTCCTTACGAACCAGCATATGACTGCTAACTTACCGGGTAAGACTTATCTTAACTTTCCACTCCCATAGTTCACTGGTCAAAAAATGTTTTATTCCACCATCTGTCTATCCTTAAGTCAGATCCCGAGACCCCTCAGTCTTCCCCAACTATCCTTTGGTGGCTTACAGACGGAACATAAGTCTTAAGGATATGTTGGTCTACAGTCGCTTAAGTCCACTAGTCAATTTGGCACTGACCAGTGTGGCCGTAGGCGTTGCAATACGTGTGCTTGTGATACAGATTCATGCTGTATCTTTCCTTTAGCCACGTTGTTGTGAAGATGGTTTACATGCGAGTTCAGAAATATAATCTATGCCAGGCGGCTCGCCATTAAGGGCGGTGGGGCCAGGCCCCACCAAAATATTGAGTAACAGCACTTATTGTTTCAGACATTTGTTTATAATTATTACTTTCAACCGGATACTGATTAGCTTTGAAAGTTGATATATAGCGCTAAAATATCACACACATTCTGAAATCTAAAATTCAACATATTTTCCTCCAATTAGTATACACCCATGGTCATTAGGGGCAGTAAGAACATGCCTACCAAACCAAAAATAATTAACGTGTACTTATTATTTTTTTATAATTTTGTTCGTAATTATTATTGTTAACTTGACACTGATTAGCTTTGAAAGTTGAATATTTAACACTAAAATATAAATATTATAACATAATAATAAAACAATAATAATTATAAATATTATTATTAAAAAAAACTATTATATATGGTCTCAAATTCAGCTTCTCTCTATAACGCTTGACGTATATATCAAGCGCTATGTTTTATCGGTCGTTTAAAATTCTCTACTGACGATGTAACATTGCGACCTTTGACCGTTACCTTTAATAATAATTGCCAAAACAATTTGTCATTTTATTCACCGGAAGCTAAGTTCCTACGCGATCAACCAATTAACAGTTAAACGACTCTTGATTAAATAGTGCTTTGTATAATTATCGATTGAATCACAAATTATACATAAAATAGTAGAAAAGGATATGCATTAATAGAAAAATGTAACTATTATTATAATCGTTAATGGTAATCGTCCGTTTCGTATTCAATATACATATGACTTCTACAACACACACTCGTTTGCGATTGACAAGCTGTGACCTACTTTTGAAGTTGTGCCTTACTCGAAATTCAAAATGAATCAAGTGGATTATTTATTACGAAATCCGTTCCTTCGTTAAAGATAGAAGAAAAGCTTGAAATTAAACAGCTAGGTGCACATCAGCCAAATAGCTTTGTATATGTGCAACAAGATGGCAAGAAAAGAGGACTTTCAATAATAAGTGGTTTAGTAAAAATCGTGGTTAACTGTCAGTGAAGAAAAGCAAAGTTTTTTTGTTTTTATTGTTTGCTATTTCATGGTGAAGGACTGTGATCAACGGTAGGTTGTAGGGATCTCTTTTGTATCTTAGTTATATGGTATATATTTTAGTTGTTGTTGAACCCCAGGAATTATGAGTTTTCACCATTTTGCCTATAGTGCGTGGGGAGAGTGCCTGGCTTTCTTGCAATGAGAGCTGGCAATTATGGTTGACCATTGATTCAGGAGGCGAGTATACGCTTACACGCGACTCGTACGTTGTTACTTTTACATTTGCTTTGCATTTATCCAACTTTTTCATTAGACATCGGCCAGAAGATGCGTGCATTCACTAGTATTTAGGACCCAGAGGCGTGTCTGCGTTTGCTTTATTACCTATACCAGAGTAGCTCTCTCTCGATCCTTACCCACTTAGCCAGACATGATCTTTTGTCTATTTCCAGGGTCACCACGAGGAGGTGGGGTAGGGTCTTGTTCAGTGCCAGCTCACTTACCCTGGCACAACGTTGTCCCATTTGTTATTTGCGCATGCGGCGCCAAATTATTATAGTAAAGGGGAATAACTTTATGGAATAGACAAATAATAGTAAATATTAAAATATAAACCTAGCCTAAAACCATGATTTTTCCGATATTTTGTCTGGCCTCACCACCAAAAATTACCAGAGCTGCCAATGATCTATGCTATCACTTGCAAGCGATGTGCTAGCGCATATATCAGCGAAACAGGCAAAATGTTCATTGACCGTTTCGGCCAACATTTGCGCGATATACGCCAATGCTCTGTGACCCTGTAGCCCTCATTTCAATGGTACTGACCATTTGGGTGCTCAGACGTCCAGGTCACTGCCATCCGATCATGTTCCTCTGATGATCGCAGTCCATTTGCTCTGAAGAATCGCTTTATTTCTTTATATGGTACTTTGCGACCTCATGGACTCAACGCTCTACATTCCTATGCTTCTTAGTACTTTCTCGTGCTCTATATTTTATATGTGTAGATGTTATCTCTCTTTAGCCTGTTACGCCCTTGGCGTTTAGGACAGCAACAAACGTACACCATTCTTCCCTGTTCATGGCCTTCCTCTGTATTGTGTTCCAGCTATGATTCATTTCTTTCAGTTCTTGCTCTATCGTTCTCCAGGTCGTCTTGGTCTTCCACACTTCGTCTACCCTCTGGAGTCCATCTCAGTGTAGTTTTCGTGTCGGAGCCAGTCTCCATGCGCATCACATGTCCAATCCATCTCCAGCGTCGCTTCAGATGATAGTGCCCATATTCTCTTGTTGGCATCGTGCAAGCATTTCTTGGTTCGAGATAGTAGTCGGCCAGTACACGCGTAAGATTTTCGCAGACAAGTTGTATGTAAGGTGGAGAGTCTGGACATATCCTGTTCTGTCATTCTCCAGCATTCCGATCCGTTCCAATGTTGACAGCACACAGCTGTTATAGATACTGCTGTATTGGGCAGATTTCCAGGCGGTCTGAAGGGTCATGAATGCGCTTCGTGCCTTACTCAGTCTGTTTTTAATGTCAGATCCAGCGCCTCCTTCATTGCTAATAACACTTCCAAGTTATATGTATATGAGTCATATATTTACTTGATGTTTTAATGTTTCTCTTCTTTTTCACTTCTAGTTTTTCTGTATTTATTTCGTTATTCGTTTTAGTCACATATTTTCATTCATTTTTACCGTTGTAATATCTTTGTCAAAGTCTATATGTTGTGTTCTGTGACATTCGTACTTTTGTTGTATCGTTTGTTGATAAAGACCTTTTGGTCAAAACGTTGCTGTATATTGTTGTTGTTTTTGTATAACTACAGTACTTTGTTATTTCGTGTTTCACCATTCTACATAGTTTTACTGCAGTCTCCATCTATATCAGGATCTAAGGAGCAGTAATAAGATGATGGGAATTGTCATTGTAGTGCTTTCTGGTGATTTTCAACAAATTCTGCCTGTGATTCAGAGAGGCACAAGAGCTGATGAGGTCCAAACTTCCATAAAGTTTTCACCAATTTGGAGGAAAGTTTAGAAACTAACATTGACCGTAAACATGAGGGTTCACCTAATTGGCGACAAGTCAAGTGGCGAGTTTGCAAAACCACTGTTAAATATAGGTGATGGCAAAATACCTGAAGACAATAGATAGACTAACATAACCAGCAGAATGGGCAGATTGATAAATAACCTTGATGAATTAGCCACCAATGTATTTCTAAGTGTAGGCCAGATCAATCTGATGTCTCAAAAGTGGCTTTGTGATCGAACAATCCTCACACCTAAGAATGAAACAGCATCTGCAATAAATGATTATCTGCTAGGTAAGATTCCAGGGGAGGATAAGAGCTACGAGTCAGTAGACAATGTATTGAAAGAAGATGATGATGTTAACTAACCAGAAGAGTTTCTGAACTCCTTGACTCCACCAGGCGTGCTCACTCCGCTCTCCCCACAGACTAGAACTCAAGATCGGGGCCCTAATAATGTGGCTGAGAAATTTGAATGCCCCATCTCTTTGTAATGGAACCAGATTGCGAGAGTGCAACTTCAAACCTAATGTGGTAGAGGCGATAATATTAACTGGCTACGTTGCAGGACATTGCATATTTATACCTCGCATACCACTTATTCCAAGTGACTACCCTTTTGAGTTCAAGTGCCTGCAGTTCCCAATTAAACCCTGTCACAATGACTATTCACAATGATTATTCAACAAGAAGACCACCCAAACCCAAAGTCAGCGTCACCAAAATGGGGATGACAGAGAATAGGTAGACTTTCAGAAAGGCGTTTACTGCTCTGTGTGAGAATGAAATGGGAGAATGTAGTGTAGACGAAAAGTGGAACATTCTAAAATCTAACATATATGACTGTGCCATTGACTCATTTGGCACCAAGAAATTCTCCAACAAAGACTGGGTAGAACAAAATGAAACAACCCTAAGCCCTCTACTTGAGGAAAAGAAAGAGCTCTAATAAATTACAAAAATAAACCTCGAAAGTTCAAAGGACCATCTTCGCACACAAAATCAATATTGCAACGAGAGTCAAGGAGGTGTGCAAATGAATACTGGTCAAATCTATGTTCTACGATACAAAATGCTGCAGATTTGGGCAACACTAAGGCAATGTACGAAAATATCAGAGTAGCTCTGGGACCAAACATAACAAAAATTGCACCACTAAGATCAGAAACAGGTGAGCCAATAACAGATATGACCAAACAGCTCGAAAGATGGGTGGAACACTATTCCAATCTTTACTCTGTGGAGAAACCAGCACACCCAGTCCTCGATCAGATCATACCGAAACATCATGACCAAACCGAGCTGGATACCGAACCCACAGAGCTGGAACTTTCCGAAGAAATCAACAAACTTTCAAATGGCAAGGCATCAGGACTAGACAACATTCCTGCAGAAATCCTCAAATACAATAGGGATGTCCTGCTGCCCCACCTCTACAATCTCCTTATTCAGTGCTGGAGAGAGGGAACACTTCCTCAGGACATGAGGGATGCAAAGATAGTGACACTCTATAAAAACAAAGGGGATAAGGGGATTGTAACAACTACAGAGGCATCTCTCTTCTAGCGTAACAGGCAAAGCTTTTGCACTAGTCCTTTCAAAACGACTACAGAAACTGGCGGAGCGTGTTCTTCCAGAGTCACAATGTGGATTCAGAGCTAGACGGTCAACAACTGACATGATATTTACCCTTTGACAGCTACAAGAGAAGTGCAGAGAGCAGAGCAAGCCTCTATGTATTGCTTTCGTGGATCTGACTAAGGCGTTTGACACAGTCAGCAGGTCAAGTCTTTATAAAATATTGAAGTATATTGGTTGTCCCCAAAGTTGCTCCAATTGATTGTTTCCTTTCATGAGGGCATGAAAGCCAGCATACAGTTCGATGGAAGCACATCTGATAGTTTTGAGGTTAAGAGTGGAGTCAAGCAGGGCTGTGTCCTTGCCCCACTCTCTTTGGTATCTTCTTCGCAGTCCTTTTCAAACCACGCCTTAGGGGACGCTGATGGTGATGTTCTCATCCGCACTAGATCTGATGGTTCACTGTTTAACTTGGCTCGCTTAAGAGCCAAGACAAAACGACGGAAATACTTCTCAAGGACCTCCTTTCGCTGACGATGCTGCCTTAGTCGCCCACAGTGAGACTACACTGCAATGCCTAATTAATAATTTGTCAAAGGCATGCGACCTCTTTCTCTGACAATAAGTGTCTCCAAAACAGTTGTATTATGTCAGGGAGGCAAGACATCAAATATCACTTTAAATGGCAACCATCTAACACCAGTGCAAAAAATTCTGCTATCTTGGGTCCACGGTCACTGCCAGCCTTTCTCTTGACGAAGAAATCAACGCTTGTATAGGGAGTGCGGCTACTACATTCGCATACTATCAAAGCGAGCGTGGGAAAACAAAAATTGACATTGCAGACGAAGACTCAAATATATCGAGCCTGTGTAATTAGTTCTTTACTATATGGCTCAGAAACATGGACAGCCTGCTCAAGACACGAGAGGAGACTTAACATCTTTCACCTTCGATGTCTCCGCAAGATTATGAACATCAGGTGGTACGACAAGATAACCAACTCTGAAGTACTGCAAGTGCAAACCTGCCTTCCATCAATGGCATGCTCAGCAGTAGACGACTAAGATGGTTGGGACATGTGAGAAGAATGGAAACTTATCGATACCAAAACAAATGTTGTTCTGTGAACTTTCGGAGGAAGAGGCACCAGGGCAGACCACTGCTCAGATATAAAGATGTCTGCAAAACCTCAATGAAAAACTTTTCTATAGATCCCAGCACATGGGAGGGACTAGCAGATGACAGAGTTGTGTGGAAAGCCAAATTACGGAAGGGCGAAGAGTCTTTTGAGAAGAGACTTATGTACGAGCTGAACAACAAGAGAGAAAGGCGAAAACTCAGAAGTTGTCACAGTAAAACACTTGCCTATTGACCGTCTGTAAAGATGAAAAGGGCCATATATATATATATATTAACAAAGCTCAGGGACAGTCCTTCAAAGTAGCTGGAATTGATTTACGAGATTCATGTGTTTCTCATGGTAAGCTTTATGTTGCTTGCTCCATAGTTAGTAGCAAAGACAATTTGTTCATATCAGCTCTTACAGGAGAAAACTTGTAATATTGTCTACAAAAAGGCATTGGTTTAGAGATATGTCGGGATAAGTACATTTCTTCCTTAGCTTCCCATACGTTACAATTACTATAACATTATTCAAGAAGGTCTGCCGAGACAAATCACACTTCCCCATTAGAAACGACTCATGGTCAAATCCATACGATTTTTATGTAATGCAAACAAACGGTGAACATCCTCATCCATTTTCGTTCATTAAAAACACAACTAGATTTAACTATGATCAAATGATTTGACTCATGGTCAAATCCATACGATTTTTATGTAATGCAAACAAACGGTGAACATCCTCATCCATTTTCGTTCATTAAAAACACAACTAGATTTAACTATAAATTTATGTGCGACAAATGGGTACATCTGCTAGTTACTTATAAATATATTGTTATAAGTCCCATTAGTAATGATAACAATAGCCGTCCATCGCAAGCGATGATGACAACAACCTCAGACGTGTGCTGCTGCACCTCTCTGGTGTGTGCGGAGGTGACTGTAGAGTCCAATCCTAGAACAGAATCCCAACCACAGGTGGAGCATACATGATCATGGTAAGACATGTGGGTGTTGTGTGTTCTGTCTTTTCGCGCAGTAATGATACATGTGCACAATGAGCTGATAGGATCAGCAATATCTTCACAGCAAAGGTTGTTAGCAATTAATCTCCAATGATACACTAGGTCTAACTCATTAAAATGTCACTATTATCCTGTGCCATATTTAGGCATCCGGTTCTAATTAGCCAGTTTTACTGCTGGTTTAATTTAAACTAGATTTGGCACATAGTAACTAGGTCCATTTGTTTTGTAAAAACAAAAAAAAGCAAAATTTTGTAAAAGGCTATGAACAATGACAAACAACAAACACAATTTTGTACAATAACAAAAAAAAAAAGGAAAATAACTCAGAAATGACACCATGAAAGTCCATAGTTTATATTATTTTAGTTATTTTGTTACTTCTAAAGATGTGCATGGCTGGAAAATACATAGTATCTGATCATGAGAATAATGATAATCACGAGAAAATGAAGACTAACTATGTACAATATGCTACATAAGGACACCTAATCGTGTGATAAAGTTATTAAATACATCCTATAATAGAAGTGATTACTTACTAAGTATTCAACAAAACATCTGGTTTTTCATTAATGTTAATTATATGTTAGTAAACATCCTTACAGCACAAACGTACTACGTACATGTGTCATGATTTCTCAGCAGACATGTTTAGTTGATTTTGTTACATCAACAGAGAGTCACTATCAGATATCAACAAAATTCATTACAATAAACTCTTGACATTATCAGCTTAATGAGCAACACTTGTAACCAATCAAGTCTACAAACAACACTTGTAACCAATCAAGTCTAAGAATAACACTTGTAACCAATCAAGTCTATGAAGAGCATGTGCGGCAAAGTTCTGCTCAGGACAAGCTATTTGATGAGTTTAACACTGCATTATATTTTCTAATACAGTAAATATTTTCTGAAAACATAACAATTTGTCTTTAATTTGATACATCAGGTCACATTTTAAACCATATTTTGAAATAATATTTTAATTTAGCTCAACTAATGTGTGCAATATTTTTTACAACTAAATCAAATGAGGTTGACCAAAGCAACTGCTACAAATGTCTATGAATGAATGGCTGCAGTAAAATTTAGAAGAGTGAATTTAACAAAGGTTTATTAGAAGTGTGAGTGTCTGTAGCTCAAGTGGTAGTGAGCTCGATCACAAACCCAAGTGTACCTGATCCATTTCGTGGATTTTTACAAAGGTAAAAATAGACATCACCGTTCAGAAAGCAATGGCAAACTACTGAACGTATAAGTGGTGCCTAGAAAATCAACGACTCGTTTACTGTGGTTGATGGCTACATCTTGTAAAGGATATGCCATGATTTTCTTTACTAGAAGTACTACAAATCATTTACACATATGAACAGATTTTAACCTATTCAACAGTATTTATCTTTAAAAAGTGGCAACTGAAAAGACTTTTAAAGGGGGGAAAAAAACCAACTAATCAAAACTTATAAAGAAGAAAATACATTTCTCACATTTGTCCTTACTTCTATGGATGTCATTGCCATTATTATTTTGTTTATGACTTGTGTGTTTATAGATGTATTATTTAGTTATCTTATATTCGTAGCTCAGTCTGCTTCTTTATTTGTGTCAATCTATAACCTAAATAATTTAATGTAGGTTAGTTGAATCTTCTTTTTTTTACTCATTTTGTCTTTTATTTTGGTCTCTTTCTGTCTAAAGACCACTAGGATGGAATTCAGATTTGTTTTACTTCTACTCACGTGTAACGATCTGTAACCCATACATATTTATTTACCATTCATACACTGAGACTAGAGAAATATAATTTGTTAAGAGAATAACAAGGTATATACCTTGTGGAGAGGGGCTCGGGAGAGCTAAAGGCTAGGGAGTAAACCCTGATCAAAAATCCCCACTGCCTTGTGGGTCAGCACATTACTGTAGAAGGCTAGAGGAGTAAACCTTGACCAAAAATCCGGAGGGAGGAACCCTAAGGCAGTTGATGGTTAAGTGTGTATTCCTTGCCATCTTCTGGCATCTCCTGCAAACCCTGCTTGATTCTAAACGTATAGACTTTGTCTTTCCAATGGATGAAACAGTAGGGCAGAGAGGGGGTTTGTGCAAAATGGGCAGGGCACATTCTCCATATCAGCTGCCCAGGCTAGGCACAAAGAGAGACGATACTTCAGCTTTGCTTCCGGCTTGGGCACAACTCGGAAAGCAACAGTTACATAGCAACAGGACAAATAAACCTCTTAGATTTGGGACATGGAACGTAAGGACCATGTGTCCCATACTTGTCAACCTAGACCCGACGAAAACAAAAGATATCAGAAAAACAGCTGTCATAGACAGAGAACTTGAGAGACTGCAGGTAGACATAGCTGCACTACAGGAAACCAGGCTACCAGATTGTGGCTCAGTAAAAGAAAAGAATTATACAATCTTCTGGCAGGGCCTAAGCACAAATCAACCTAGACTGTATGGAGTCGGCTTTGCTGTGCACAATAGACTTGTGAAAACTATTCATACACTAGTAGCTGCATCAGAGCGAATAATATCCCTACAACTCAATGTAAAGGTGGACTCTAAACATCATATGTGTCTAACACCAACCCTAGCAGCGTCTGCATAAGATAAAGACCAAGTTTTATGACTCATTACAGAATGTCATTAACTCATTTCCAGTGGATGAACAACTGTATATATTGGGTGACTTAAATGCACAAACAGGATCTGATCACCAGTCATGGTCAGTATGCCTGGGTCATCATGGCATTGGAAATATTAACGATAATGGTCAAAGACTGCTTGAATTCTGCTCCCAAAACAACCTGTGTGTGACAAATACATTTTTTGCTGTCAAACACAGACACAGAGTGTCATGGTGCCACCCAAGATCAGGTCACTGGCATCAGCTTGATTTTGTACTCACGCGCAGACAACACCTCAACACAGTGAAAGTCACTGACTTTCCACAGCGGACTGTGATTCAGATCATGCACAAGTTATCAGCAAAGTCAAACACCCGAGTGGTTACTGGGGCCCAAATTTGGGGTGTAAAGAATAGAGCCACTGTTACCTGCCACGCATGTCGTAAGAGGCGACTAAGGAGGTTTGGCTGAAATCGGATGCATGTGTCCTAAACGTAGAAGTCTATGCATTTAGGGGCCTACAAACCAATGTGCAACGTATACACGTTCTTGGCACAGATCAAACATATCACAAAGAGTGCTTAAAATTGGTCGTAAAGAACAAACGCAAAGAAGAAGAAGAGAGCAAAGTCAAAATACTTCTAAGGAAAACCCATTCAACAAGAAGACCACCCAAACCCAAAGTCAGCATCACCAAAATGGGGATGACAGAGAATAGAGAGACTTTCAGAAAGGCATTTACTGCTCTGTGTGAGAATGAAATGGGAGAATGTAGCGTAGACGAAAGTGGAACATTCTAAAATCTAACATCTATGACTGTGCCATTGATTCCTTTGGCACCAAGAAATTCTCCAACAAAGACTGGGTGGAGCAAAATGAAACAACCCTCAGCCCTCTACTTGAGGAAAAGAAAAGAGCCTAATAAATAACAAAAAGAAACCTCGCAAAGTTCAAAGGACCATCTTCAGCACACAAAATCTGTATTGCAACGAGTCAAGGAGGTGTGCAAATGAATACTGGTCAAATCTATGTTCTGCGATACATAATGCTGCAGATATGGGCAACACCAAGGCAATGTACGAAAATATCAGAGTAGCTTTGGGACCAAACATAACAAAAATTGCACCACTAAGATCGGAAACAGGTGAGCCAATAACAGATATGACCAAACAGATCGAAAGATGGGTGGAACACTATTCCAATCTTTACTCTGTGGAGAAACCAGCACACCCAGTCCTCGATCAGATCATACCGAAACATCATGAACTAACCGAGCTGGATACCGAACCTACAGAGTTGGAACTTTCCGAGCAATCAACAAACTTTCAAATGGCAAGGCATCAGGACTAGACAACATGCTTGCAGAAATCCTCAAATATAATAAGGATGTCCTGCTGCCCTACCTCTACACTCTCCTTATTCAGTGCTGGAGAGAGGGAGCATTTCCTTAGGACATGAGGGATGCAAAGATAGTGACACTCTATAAAAACAAAGGGGATAAGGGGATTGTAACAACTACAGAGGCATCTCCTTTTAAGTGTCACAGGCAAGGCTTTTGCACTAGTCCTTTCAAAACGACTACAGAAACTAGCAGAGCGTGTTCTCCCAGAGTCACAATGTGGATTCAGAGCTGGACGGTCAACAACTGACATGATATTTACCCTTCGACAGCTACAAGAGAAGTGCAGAGAGCAGAGTAAGCCTTTATGCATTGCTTTCGTGGATCTGACTAAGGCATTTGACACAGTCAGCAGGCCAAGTCATTATAAAATACTGAAGCATATTGGCTGTCCCCCAAGGTTGCTCCAGTTGATTGTCTCCTTCCATGAAGGCATGAAAGCCAGCATACAGTTCGATGGCAGCACATCTGATAGTTTCGAGGTTAAGAGTGAAGCAGGTGATGTTTTCATCCGCACTAGATCCGATGGTTCACTCTTTAACTTGGCTCGCTTAAGAGCCAAGACAAAACAACGGAAATTCTCAAGGACCTCCTTTTGCTGACGATGCTGCCTTAGTCGCCCACAGTGAGACTACACTGCAATGTCTAATCAATAAATTGTCAAAGGCATGCGACCTATTTTCTCTGACTATAAGTGTCTCCAAAACAGTTGTACTATGTCAAGGAGGTAACACATCAAATATCACTTTAAATGGTAACCACCTAACACCAGTTCAAAAATTTGCTATCTCGGGTACATGGTCACTGCCAGCCTTTCTCTTGACGAAGAAATCAACGTTCTTGTAGGGAGTCGCTACTACATTCGCAAACTATCAAAGCGGCGTGAGACAACACAAAACTGACATCGCAGATGAAGATTCAAATATATCTAGCCTGTGTAATTAGTTCTTTACTATATGGCTCAGAAACATGGACAGCCTACTCAAGACACGAGAGGAGACTTAACATCTTTCACCTTCGATGTCTCCGCAAGATTATGAACATCAGGTGGTACGACAAGATAACCAACTCTGAAGTACTGCAACGTGCGAACCTGCCTTCCATCATGGGCATGCTCAGCAGTAGACGACTAAGATGCTTGGGGCATGTGAGAAGAATGGAAACTTGTTGCATACCAAAACAAATGTTGTTCTGTGAACTTTCGGAGGAAGAGGCACCAGGGCAGACCACTGCTCAGATATAAAGATGTCTGCAAAGCCTCAATGGAAAATTTTTCTATAGGTCCCAGCACATGGGAAAGACTAGCGGATGACAGAGTTGTGTGGAAAGCCAACTTGTGAAAGGGCAGAATCTTTGAGAAGAGACTTATGTATGAGCTGAACGACAAGAAAGAAAAGCGAAAACTCAGAAGTTGTCACAGTAAAACACTTGCCAATTGACCGACTGTAAAGATGAAAAAGGCCATATATATACCTTATATCATGGAGTAACATGTTATCGGTAGTTCAACCCCAACAAGCATGTTGAGAATGTAAAGAATAAAACATTGAAAGGATTACAGCTATTGAAGTAGCTGCTGGCACAACATGAGGATCAGACACTCTGAGAGGTTTATATCTGCTGAGCAGTAGAATACAACAGTACACTTTTAACAACTTGCTCAAAAACATACCTTGAATTTACAGTTGAAACACAGCAAAAGAAATATTAAAAAACAACAAATATATAAATTTGGCTGAACAGATGGGCAATGGGAACACCAAAAAAGAGACACTAAAAGAGAGGGCTACAGACACATGGTAATTGGTTACTAAACTGACGTCATTTCACTCCGGGCAAACCCATAGGTGCTCAGTCTCCCCATCAGATATCGAAGAGTATGCATACTGATGGTTCCTGTGGCTCGCTGATTAAACACACCTCTCACGCTGCCTCTCAGGCATCCAGTTCGACTTGAACAACGGGTAACTCCAAACTGCTTAAATCGCTTGATCGATTCAACATCGATTTTAGTGTCCTCATCCAACAGAGTCGCGAAGAGACCGAAGAATATCCCATCCATCTTCAACTCCCCAACAATCGATGCTGTTGATGCAAGCCTGTCCGCTCTCTCATTACCGTAAACACCCGCATGCCCAGGACAGTATATCCACGTAAGCCGCTGGAGGTTAGAAACTTCTATAGACGACATCCACTCATACAGACACATGGTTAACCTGAACCCAACATCAACCGCCCAACAAGGGCGAGATCAGAGCAACATTTTAAGCTCTGAAACCAACATATACGAAATAATTACATGCACAGAATCCAATTATAACCCACTACAAAGTAAATCCAATTATAACGCACTACAAAGTGCCAGTTGAGTACACATCATGACAAAACTGATGACTACCACCTATTTGCGTGTCAAGAATTCGAGGATGTCAAGAGGAATAAAACACATTTTATGAAACAAAGCAAGAACCCACAAACACTTGCAGATACCACTAAATGGCATTAGAACATAGAGGGGAACAGCTTAAGTACTGCTGGATAACTGAAGAAGGAAAAGAAGGTCTAAAAGTAGAGTATGCTGCTACTATTTTATAAGGGCCTAGTGCTACTAATGAAACAAAGCAAATGTAAATAGCTATAAAATAATATTTGCTTGCAAACTATGAAGTTACATTAAAAAAAGGTCAAAATATGGCACTTCAAGTTCTATATTAATTGACATGAATATGAGCTACCTCTTATCTGTGATCCTTGTAGAACTATTAGCTATTTAATCTGTACATAGACTAGGTTAGCAAACAACAACATTATCAGTTCAGAAATAAAATACGATAACAACCTAAAACTGATTCATATTTTCAATAAAATTACAAAACAGAGAAAGAAAAATAGCATGTCTTGCTTCTCCTTACATGACAAACAAAACCACTGAACACAATTATGAAGTTCAAAAAATAAAATCAATAAGATAACAATTTTCATCAATTTCAAAACAGATTTGGAAATGTAATATGTCTACAGTATGTGCTGAGATGCATGGCATGCTCAAATGCGCGCACTCACACACACGTGCGCGCTTGTGATAAGGATACCTGTGTGGATATGATTGGTGAATGTTGCAAACTATTTACATTATATTTCAACAATGAAACAGACGATTGGTTCAACATGTTCAGTTAACAGCAATAATATACTCAGGCTAAAACAATGGAGCAAATCTAACATATATAATAACAAAATAATGTATGTGCAGCAGAAACATGTCTCACTAACACGCTGAAGACATATGACATGATCAGAATTATTTTCATCCTCAGCACCAGGAACTAATGGTTTCTGTATGCCTTCTTCGTCTTCTGCATACTCTAACAGGCATCAAACTTCAAGGAAAGAAATAGTCAGCTTCATGCTGTTATCTTCAATTATGCATTTGAAACAAATAAAACTTGAGAAAAATAAATGAAATTAAGATGTCAATATTAAAAGTAGTATTTACAATTATGAAAGAAAGAAATACTTTGACACCAAGAAATGATTTAATCATATCACCTGCATTATTATCTTGTCCAATCACTGCTATAACTTACAAACAAATCAAACACACACACAAAACAAAGGAAAGGAAGCAGAAAAAAACATTTCAATTAGTCATATATATTTCATATGTGCTATATCGCCAGACATAGGCAATTGTGATCTACAATTTTCTGTCTCTATTGAGGGTAATGAGTTTCATAGCTGAAATTGCTTATATGACATGATGTATATAGAAGTTTATAAAGTGTTGTTGATAGTACCACTGTTTTCCATGCTATATTCTTCAATTATTATTATTCAATTTCTTTGTCATTTCATCACAATGTGGTCTGTAATTCCTCTGTGTGAGCATCTGTAGCTTAAGCTGTAGTGAGCTCGATCACAACCCAATTCCTGGTTCAAACTCCACGGAAATTAGTTCCTTGGATTTTTACGTACTGTAAAAATAGACCTCACTGTTCATAAAGCAGCTACTGAACGTATAAGTGGTGAATAGAAAATCAATGACTCATTTACTGTTGTTGATGGCTGTGTCCTGTAAAGAAAATGCTACGATTTTCATTTTCAATTCCTTCTCTACATTCTCTTCCAAGAGTAATGATAACGTTGAGATGGTCATGCTACCATCTGTTGGGATCCATTCTTCCCCTTTTGGTAGGCCCGCAACCGTAGTCACCTGGCCAATTGTTCTCTCAGCCTGGGCCATCCAGGACATGCCACGCTTTATTCTCGTGCCCTTAACATAATTAGTGTTCTTGTGCAGTGGATGTCTCTTATCCGTAGTAACCTGCATATATGCCTTGGTTTGGGCGTTGCATGACGGGAGCATAGTGACAGAAAGCCAAGCATATATCTCATCTTCCCAATGGGGGTATCTCTAGTGCATCCCAGGACTATACGCATACCTTCATTCTGAACCCGTCGAGTCGTTCACATTGTGATCTTGATATCGTAAGAATGCTGAGTCCGTAATCTACCGCGGACATAACCAGTCGATTGAACATAAGGACAAGTAGTCTCTGCTCAAGGTGTGTGGTCACCATAACTTTGAGTGCCGCAAGACCACGCTTGCAACGTTGTATCGTCTGTTCAATATGGTGTTTGAAAGATAGACTACGATAGAAGGTTATTCCAAGATAGCGCAGCCTGTCTCTGCGCTCGATGGTATGTTCATCAAAGATTACACAGGATAGATCAGCCTTGACTATGTGATTATTCAACGAGCACCACAACATACACGCTTTTCAGGATTGACCTGAGAGCGAGACTCTACACCAACCCGAGATGGTATGCAATGTTTTCTGAATGTCCTGAACCATCTCTCGTCTATCTGACCCAGTCTATATATTAAGATATCATCTGCAAATGTCAATGTCCGACCCAATCCGGTTTGCTGAATTTTAGCTACATTTGTTGTGTAAATATTAAACAACACGGGTGATAGAGGAGAACCCTGGGTAGTCCCGGGGATATACATGCAGGATCCGATGTCCATGTTCCTAAACGTAGTGCAACGGTTCTTTCCATTAAAGAAGCAGCTATCCAGTTCACCAGCCAAGGATTAACTTCACATTTAATCATAGAGCGCACCATTATTGAAAAATTCACCTTGTTATAAGCATCCTCCAAGTCAATGGCCACAGCAAGTCTGGATTGGAAGCCTTCGTAAACATCATATGCAAACGTGCCAGCATTGTCCCATGTCCCTTTCATTGGTCGATAGTTACCCAAAGTGTCAGGGAGGATGTGGTCCGTCTCTAAGTGACACATTACCTTTCTGGCGACAATCAGTTATCAGAGTACTATCATCATAGCACTCCGAACATGTCCATATGTGCTCCGATCCTCAGCAAATCCAGCAGCGTCCAGCGACCCAACTCGCCAGTTCGATGTTGATTAATCAATCTCTTTGCATATTTAGTATGTCGCTCTTTTCGGGTTGCACCAATATTGACACCCATCTCTTTCAATCTGGTCAGCGAGTGGATTCACAGCCCTGAAACTCCTCTGTTCGGAAAGACTCAATGCGTGAAGAATGTCACTTCGATCCATGGCAGCTCCTTCTGATATTGTAGCCAAGCCAGCCAATCTATCAGCTCTTTCATTACCCCTAACTCCTGCGTGCCCAGAGACAAAAATGAAGGTGATTTCTCTGATCATTGTCTGTACCAGTACCTCCATCCAGTTGCTCATGGAGTCACTGAGTATGAAAACACGAGAGTAATTGTGAGATGCCAACCAGTTCACCGCCTCCGTAACCACCCGAACCTCCATTGTCAAGCTACTTGTGGTTGTTGCTTAGGTCCCACTGGCCTCTCTTATTATTTTTCCTCCTGAGCGTGCTGAAAAAACCCACGCACAGTGTTGTTGGCGAATGACTGAACCATCAGTGTAAATAACTACATCTGTATCATTGATGATGTCATTCAAGAAAGCCTCCACCTCTAGCAGTGATAGATTATTTTGTTCGCAGTTTTTCTTAATAGATGTAATAACGGTGAAAGCAGTCTGAAATTGAGGTGGCAAAGCAATCCATTCCTCTCCTGTTTCAATTCCGGAAGGATCACATATTTTCCTAAGCGTATCTTCCACCTGACTCAGCCATGATCTGCCTCTCTTGAGTCTACACCCTTTCTCCTTAATGAGCTCTTCATGGAGAGGATGTTCCTTATTTGCATTGATTCTTAGATATGATCGAACTCTCCAAGTTTCAATTCTGTTAGCAATAGTTGGGAGGTCAAGAAGAAACAGCATTGACACTCCTGGTGTATCTTTGGTGCATCCAGAATGATGCGCATAGCCTCATTCTGAATTCTTTCCAGTCTCACTGTTTGCATAGGACTAATTGTTAGGAGAGCGCATGCATATTCTATACATGACAGAACAATACCTTGGTACAAGAGCACAAGAAGGCGTTGCTCAATGTTGGCAGCCGCCATG
Source organism: Arion vulgaris (assembly GCA_020796225.1). Classification (NCBI taxonomy): domain Eukaryota; kingdom Metazoa; phylum Mollusca; class Gastropoda; order Stylommatophora; family Arionidae; genus Arion; species Arion vulgaris. Next base: position 33,262,111 of record CM036763.1, on the reverse strand, counting down.
ATTCTCAGTGTGGAAAGTGCGTTGCAAGCCTTGCAATAACTTGGCCACTATCTTCTCTAGTAATTTGCCATATACATTTTGCAAGGTGAGTATGTGGTAGCTGCTGAGCAGTTTAGGATCCTTCCCATGTTTATGGAGCGGTCGTAAATAGTTCTGAAGCCAATCCTCGGGTACCACAGCATTCTGTACACTTTTGTTAAAATCCACCACAACTGCATTAACTAGTCTCGTCAAGCTGTTTGATGTGATGATATTGGACACCATCAGGCCCTGGATCGGTGCTGTGACTTGTCTTGAGTGCATTAACAACATCCTCCTTTGTTATTAAGTCAATGTAAGGTTCTCCAGAGCTAGTAATATCACGAAGAACACTCATGATATTATGGCAGTCGGTTTTATCCCCTTTTTCTGTCTGTTCCACGAAACGATGAAGAAACCCCTGCACCTTTTCTGCATCTATGGTCAATACGGCTCCTGACGAATCGCGTAAAGTATGAAAAGACTGGCTGGTATTCCTCCTGTTCATTTTGCGATGAAACTGCCAGAATTGATGTAGCGACTTGTCACCACAGACTTGTGTTATGAAAGTCTCCCATAACCCACTCTTTGCTTCACTAGCCAATACTTTGAAATCGCCAGTGGCTTTGTGGCGAATAGCAGACTTTTCAGCCACATCACACATATTTCAAGGTCACTTCTTTCGCGCTCTCTGCCATGACTTTGTAGCAGCCTCTTTTGCCAGCCATGCTTTTTCAACATTTTCATTCCACCAAGGTGGTTGCAGGAAAGGAGTCCTAGCAGTCTTCTTTCTGGCAGTCTACCACAGTATACGTAATGGGTTTTCATGATCAGAGTGGCATGGTGTGTACTGAAAGACAGATTTGGGCCTTCTGTGTCGCAAATTATTGGCCTTGTTAAGAAGAACAACGCAGGGAGATGAGAACATTCCATTGAGCAAAAGTAGCATCAGTTGTGGAGATCAGTGCCAGATTAATGACACCATCAGTGTCCTCAGGTCTAGAAGCTAATAGAGTTGGGTGGCCGTCATTCAATATTGTAAAGTCAGAGTTTAGTAGAGCATAACTCAAAGCGATGCCCTGTCTATTCTCGGTAGCGTTGCCCACTCCTTTGATCGAGCATTGAAACCCCCTGCTATAAGAAACTTTGTGTGTGGTACATCTGAGAGCTTCTCAAGAAAATCCCAGTTATCTGCAATATGGAGTTTGTCCACATGGGCGCAACATAGATTTGCCATACTTGATCACGAATTGTTAATTGAATTCCTTGTAATTCCACACCCTCGGGTAAGAAGTCATGTGTGTCAAGGCAGTTGTGGGAAGGCCATGTTTCATATAGATAGCCTGACCTCGTCCTACTCGGGTTCACTGGGTGTGAAATAACATTTGGAGCCTGGACACTCAAGGGCTTTATCCTGCTGCAAGTTGGTTTCCTGAATCATGAATATGTCGAAATCATAGACTAGCTTCTGTAGAATTGGACCTCCCTGTTTTGCACTTCGACAATTCCAGTAGCCAATGCGTAGATATTTCAGAGCAAGTCGATCTGTTTTTCTTCTAAACCGCCTCTGTCCAGCTCGTCTCTTACGTCCATTTCTCTTCTCTCCTCTACCTCTTCTTTTGAATGCATATTTTCTTGTCTGATCTGCTGGAGGACCAGTCAACGGTGCACGAACACCATAGCACCGGCTGGAGCTCATTACATATAATACAAATTAGATAGCAATGTAAACCTGGAAACAAAGAGCAGGTAACATTATAATTGGTGAAAAAGTATAAATCACAAAATAATAGAACGACATATTTTGTTCAGCTTCTAGCCGATCATGTAGAATAACAAACTAACACTTCCCTTGTACCCAGACATTAGAAAATATCAGATCACTGTTATTAGGTATGTTACAAGAAAATGTAGCCATGTACAATCTATTGTGACAAGGAAAACTGAACAAGAATGATTATGACAAAACAATATGTCATTGGTAGTTCAGAAAACATGACATGGAGAAGTCAACAACAGAATTGATAAACACTACACAATTTGAAAACGTCAATATTATGCTTACAGTTAAAGAACTATTGGTGTGAGCTTTCCAATTCCTCTGTTAACATTGCTATGATTTGTCGTCCCTTACATTTGCTAACAAAATAGTAACACTAATATGTTTCTAACAAAAACATGACCTCATCAAGTGACCATCCATGTCTTTTGAACACTTCAGCTTTTGAAATGCTCACAACAATACTATTTTTACATAGCTTAATTTTGACATAACTGATTTTACCGCACTTCAAACAAAACCAATAGGTGCTCAGTCTCTTGCAGCAGGTGATGATGAAAGGTATTTTACTGATGCAATACAATACCAAAAAACATTATTAGTCTAACTGAATAATTAAATGTGAACTTTCACTGTCAAGTACGAGGCGTGTTCAAATGAAAACGGGACTTGTTACACCATGCGTGCTAGAGTGCACGGATATTGATGACATTTTGCACAAGTAATGAGTATCCAATAATTAACATACGGTCACGTGTTCATCTTCCCAGCATGCATATGTGCTGCATGAGACTTAACAATATGGCGGTGTGATTCCGAACCCGTCCAAAGTAAATCAGCATGCTGTGATCCAGTTTCTTTCATTTGAAGGATGTCAAGCAGTAGACATTCATCGGAGAATGAAGGCAGCATATGGTGACAAATGTTTGTCGAGGACAACAGTGATGGAATGGGCGCATATGTTTAAAGACGGACGTGAGTTAACAGCAGATCTTGCACAGCCAGGTCAGGCGCATATTGTTGCAACAGAAGAAGCCATAGCCTTGCTTGATAAAGCAGTACTGACTGACCGTCGTCGGAGCATTCGCTCGCTTGCAGAAGAATTCCATATGTCAATTGGGACAGCCCATATGGTTGTTCGGAAGAAATTGAACTATCGAAAGGTGTGTTCACAGTGGGTCCCATGGATGTTGACTGACCACCATAAGGAAGAACGGATGGGGTGGAGTTTGAACCACTTGATGCGTTACAGGACAGAGGGTGATGCATTTTTGTTAAGCATTGTGGCAGGTGATAAATCGTGGTGCCACCACTATGAACCGATCAGCAAAATTGGCAGCATGCAATGGAAACATCCAGGTTCACCAAAACCCAAAAATTCAAGACACAGGTTTCTGCTGGGAAGGTTATGGTGACCGCATTTTTGACCATGAAGGGCTTTTGTTGGTCGATTTTAAGGAACCTGGTGTCAACATCAATGCCGCCCATTATAAAGACACTTTAGACAAGCTGCATAAGGCCATCAAGGCTAAGCGACCAGGCAAGCTTTCTCAAGGTGTGATTCTTCTCCACGACAACGCTTATCGCACGTCGCAAAAATTGTGCAGGAAACATTGGCAAAGAAGAATTGGGAAGTTCTTCATCACCCAGCCTATAGTCCCGATTTGTCCCTGTGTAATTTCCATTTGTTCGGACCGTTGAAGAAAGCACTAAAGGGACAGCGATTCAACAGCAACGGAGTCGTGAAGACAGTGGTGACCACATGGTTCAGTGAGCAGCCACGCACCTTTTTCTCAGACGGCATTCGACGTCTACCTAAACAGTGGGATGCTTGCCTAAATGCATACAGAGATTTTTTCTGATGAACCCAGGTGCATTCTTATTCACAAGTGGTTGCTTTGTTTAATTCCGTTGAAACTGTTAATTTGCGTATGATACTTCTTAAATAAATCCACAAGTCCCGTTTTCATTTGAACACGCCTCGTAGTTTACAAGTCATTTGACAGAGTGCTTCAAGGTCAATACGGGAGTTAGACAGGGATGTATTCTTGCACTATTTTTGTTTAACCATGACTGGCTGATGAAAGAATCCATAAAGGATAACAGCACAGGCATTCGATGGACATTTACCTCAGTACTGAAAGATTTGGATTATACAGATGATATTAGTCTTTTGGTAAGCCAATGTGAGGATGCTCAAAGAAAAATAGATACAATTTCCAGAGTTCAAACAATAGGGCTTAAGTCTATTGTCTATTCCCAGGTGGAAGATGTAGTTGGCTGTCCACTCTTGCCGTTAAGTGTAGGGATGGGAGCTGTAATTTGCATTCTAGGGCCAGATGAGTCGCGCTCGTTGTGTTATATCTGTGTTTATGTAGTGTGGTCTTGATATCGTCTATCCATCTTTTTCTTGGTCTTCCTTAGCTCTGGTACCCGATCTCTTTTTATTGTATGCTGTTATTGGTGGTTGGTTGTATTTCATTCTCATTAAATGTCCAAACCACTGTATTTGTTGTTTTTCGATGTATTTGGTGCATGAAGTTATGCCCACTCTGCTTCTGATGCCTTCATTTCGTAGTCTGTTTTTCCTGGTGACTCCCACTGCCTTCCTCAAGCATTTCATTTCACATGTAGTGAGCTTTCTGTGGTGTGTTGCTGTAAGAGACCAAGTAGAACACTGGTAACACAGTGTTGGTAGGAAAATACTTTTTATCATCTGTCTTTTCACTTAATTGAAGGAATTAAGTGAAGGACTTAAGTTAAGATCGCAAAAACAATGAGAAATAACCAAAAATTAGAAACCCAGCTAGACTACAAAATGAAATCAATGAGGAAATTCAAGAATTTGCATGCTTGGGAAGTACAGTATCACAGGATTTTGATTTAGAAAAGGGCCTCATTAGCAAAATCAAAAAAAGCTAATCAAACTTTTGCCATGCTCAACACAATCTGAGAAATGAAAAGCCATAGGTTGAAATCTCTAAGCAAAACATAAAATACATAGAAGTGTCCTTCCTGAGAATGCTGTTGCACAGTTGCGAGTGCTGGAAAATGACCCACAATATTATACACAAGTTGGAGACTTTCCATCAAAAATGTTTCAGAATAAATCAGCCTACTTTCTGGCCAAATATTATAGCAAATCTTCTTCTACCCTTCACCCCAAAGGAGGCATAGGTTCCCAACCAAGGCCTTGCGAGCTCTCATGCACTTGAGTATGAGAGCAAATGTCGAACTTTTAAAACACAAACTGTGCACTGTTGGAGACCATAATTAAAAGACAAAGACGGATTGGACATGTATATTGTATGCCAATAGGGACATGGGCTAGGACAAATCTTTAGTGGACAGTGGATAGAAAAAAAAAGACTTGGATGGCCAAAATAAACATGGAGAAGAACTGTAGAAAAAAGAATTGATTGTGGCTTGGTGTGGGAAACGACTGGTAGAAAGGTGGCAGAATGACAACAGTGGAAATCTCTTGAGGAAGTCTTATATATCAAACAAGACACAAAGAGGATATAGATACATAGATGATTTGCAGCCATTGCTTATACACATGCCAAATTTTTCCTTACAGATGTCTGACTATTCATGCCATGAACAATTTCCTATTCTTTCAGTCTTATTATTACAGTCTCATTAAGTACTATGACAACATCCAACACATAATGATGTCACCATCCAACACACAATGATGTCACCATCCAACAGATAATGATGTTTGTGAGACACGCTGAACTGCAGCAGCAGAACAGAAAAGACAAAAACCAAAGAACAATACAAGATCCAACAACTGCAAGCATTCCCTGCCCACACTGTCCAAGAACCATCCAGGCCCACACTGTCCAAGATCCATCCAGGCCCACACTGTCCAAGAACCATCCAGGCCCACACTGTCCAAGAACCATCCAGGTCCACACCGGGCTTAATAGTCATCCACACATTCAAAGACTGACTTGTCACATGTAATTTTATTCATCTATTGTGATAGATGAACAATGTATATTTATAAATTGTTTTGAGTGGAACAAAGAAATAAAATTGACAATGTCAGAAATTCATGTTTATACATTGCACTTTCCACTATAAAGGAAATCTATACCACAAAAATATATTTCTATTGCATAGTATGGTTCTTCAGATCAAATCATCCAGCTCTAGTCTGCATATATTAGTTATCAAATCAATCACAATTTTCTTATAGACTTATTATTTGGATGTAAGAAGATCTTCTTACATCCAAATAATAAGGCCTAGTACTCCAAGATATATATAACACACAATACCTATCTGATTTTACAAGCTATGGAATTACTGTTACCACTTTTTCAAAATACATTTACAGATACCATTATCATCAAGGTGCGTGTCCTTTACATTGCTCTCTTTGCAGCGCATCTGAAATTTACTCTGTCTCTAGCCAGTTCACCCACTTCGCCGATGGTCATATTCATGGTTTCTTTAATATCTTGTAGCCATATTCTTCTTGGTCTGCCTCTGCATCCTGGGACCCTGCTATCCAATATTGTTCTCTCCAGGCCATTGTGACTCTTGATGTGGCCAAAATATCTAATTTTTCTGTATAGTATGTTGTTTATCAGCCAATTGTCTTTAACATTCAAAATATAATATCAACCAGTCCAAATATAGTCTAACCACTATCACAAAAATGTAACTAACAACTTACACAATGTAACAAAAGTAAATCCTTAACAGCATATAGCAACTATAGCCTGCATTATAATGAAACCATTTATCTATCATGTATCAAGAAACTTGCTCCAATGATCTATTATAGATTATCTTCAGAATTTATGTAGCTTACCTATTTGTAGACTCTACATCACATTGTGTAGCAGCTGACAGTAGTGACAAAAATGCAGTCACATAGAGTAGATTTTTTTAGTTAATTGATTGATTGCTTGATTTAGTTAATGAAACCGTAGAGCAGGTTTTTAGAGCTAACAAACTATGTGAAACCAAAATAACAATATTTTTGGTAGCTCTTCTATATTTGCAGTTACATTTGATACCATAATGACCAATTGAGAGTTTTAAAATTGGAAATAAATAAAAACTATTTGTGATTGATGGAATTATTAGAAAGAAAATGTTAGTAGTGTATACTTAATCCAGATCTAGGAAAGGAAGAGATTTGGCTACATAGACTTTACAGCTAGTTTAGTCACAGATACAGATAGCCTGAGATGCAGACTGCAAATAGTTATAATTCAGAAAGATGTGTATTGAATGAAATACCGCTCATATGCTGCCAGGGCCCGCAAGGGAAGCAAAGAATATTACCACTGCGACCTACAAATCATTTCGTAAGACTGATGTAGGGGCCTAGGGAAGGTACCCTTGTAAATAAAAAGCATAGCAGAAATCGGATGTGATGGCTTACTTGTAGGCGCATAGCTGACCACAACGTACAATCGCTCTTAGGCTCAGATCACATATAAATCACACAGAGTGGTTAACAGGTTAAATAGTGTGAAAAGTCTATGGTATAACACATACAAGTTAACAAAAGTAAGACTGTAAACATGTATTTTTTCTGTGGCAAGTGGGTGAGAAACTAAACATTCAAAAAGAAACATCTTTTGAAAGAAAGTGCTACCAAAAAAATTACACGGCCTGAACAAGAAAAAATAAGAAAATACAGACATCCTACAAAACCTGAATATCTAGAAACAATGGAGAACTGGGTTTGAAGATTGGTGTGTCAAGAAAACAATGGTACAACAGGTATACGAGTCGGCTCATCAATCAAAATAGAACTGGTACGGTCAGTCGCTGGACGCTGTTGGACATATTGCGAAGGAGATCGGAGCACCTATGGACATGTCCGGAGTGCAATGAAGATATTCCAAACTGAAACTGAATGGTTTAACAAACAGTTTCATGTCTTGTAAAAAATGAAATATTTAAGTTACATTAAACGTCACAGTTGTTTAGAGAAGACAATAATGGTGGATATGTTGTCTGGAAAACAATACAGGGATGATGCTGACAACTAGATATTAAGAAAACATTGAACATAATGGAGCAGATAAAAAATCCACTAAAGATAAAAAATATGAGATGCGGGCTGCGATGAGAGCGACATTCTGAAAAGAACATGCTACATGGAGAACAAATTCATTACAAAATTTATTACTGTCATCATTAAAACTTTATGGTCTAAAGCAGTGTTTCCCAACCTTTTTGTGCCATGCCCCACCAAAGCCTTTTTAAAATTTGTATATTATTTTAATTATTAGTAATTATTTATAACTTACACTTAGTGAGATCCTTGCGATTGATGCATACTGCAAAGAGATTTTATGTAAGGTTCTACTTTAGTTAACGTCAGCCTCAAGTCTCCTCGTTGTGTTACATCCAACCGATTTCTTTTTTTTTTTTTATTTTAAAAGCAGCAAATCAGTTATGGCACTAAATCCACATTCAGCTAAATATGAAGATGGAAACGGTAATAACAGTTTTCTTGCACATTTGCTTGAATTTGTATATTTGATTTCTGTTTCTTCACAAAGCCATGCCGCGCTCCATTTATATTAAAAGAAGTTTTAACTGACTCATCATTTTGCATTTCTGCGAGTTCTCCTTGATACTGCATATTTGAAATATCAGACAAATTCACTAACATTGACTGCAATCAATTTGTTTCAAATCAGAAAATCTTTCTTTAAATCAGCCGATAGAATTTTCAGATGATCGACAATAACAAGTATTAGTATAGCAATATCAGTCACTTCACATTTCTGGAGCCAATGAAACTCTTCAAAATGTTTGTTGCAAATATATTTCTGACATAATTCAATAAAGGTAATGAAACCAAATATCTTTGCTTTTGCATCAGCAAGAGTTTTATTTGTTCATTGAAGTTGGTTATTTAATATATTTAGTTTTTCAAAGATATCGGCTAGATAACTCACAAATGCTTTACCATCGACTGTTAACAGATACTTCATTTCAGGTTTGTCGCTTAAAAAGTCACTAAGAGTATCAAATAGTTCCATAATTCTTGTCACGTAGTTCCCTTTCGAGAGCCATCTTACTTCAGTGAGAAGTAAAAGTCTCACATGGTTTGCATTTTCACAAAATAGCTTGAAGGGACGCTCACTTTTGGCATTAGCTTTAATAGCATTGATACACTTTATAATTGAATTTAGTACTTCATTCAGAACAGGCCAAATGTTTTTAGCTACCAAATTTTCCCTGTGAATAACACAATGCACAAGAAGCATTTCTGGATTCTCATCTTCAGGCAATTTTAAGCAGCCATTTTTCTTGCCTATCATATTAGGAGTACAAGATGTTATACTTTTCATTGGTATATTTTTGACATATAAGTAATTTTTTAGCTTATTATATACATCTTTGGAGGTAGGGGTGCTTTCTAATGATTTACAGAACATTTCTTCAGCAATATCACCATTATCAATATATCTTGCGTAAGTTATCAACACTACTTATCAACACTGTCTCTCAAAGTCCCACATCTGTTACTCTCTTGGAAAAGACTCACTTTACTTCGACTAACGACATTCTTCTGTCATTGTCTAAAATGTATATCCCAACCACGCCTTCTTAATCTGTCGCTAAACATGGAAAACAAGATCTCATGATATTCTACTGTAACCTATATATAAATGCTCCTTCGTTAACTATACAACCACAAAATGGTTCTCTAAGGACACCTGTATAATCCCGCTGCACAGTGAGTATCCATTACTCTAATAATCAAACTAATGGCCCATAACTTGTATTTGAGTCAAACCACCTCGATGTTTCTTGGTTCATTTTCCCATTGTACCTAACATTCCAAGCCAAATCAAATTTGACCTGCTTTCTGTGGTGGAAATATAATATGCGTGGCTCTGTCCAATACTATTACATACTCAAGATTGCACTATATAAATTCATTTTGGCCTTCATGACAAGATTGGCAAATGACGGACACATTACAGTTTTTTTTTTAAATATGACTCATTTTTAACACAATAACACATACTTTCCCGCTTTCAAAGCTTTGTTAAAATGAGATAGAAATGTACCTAGATATAAGTACTTTCCGCTTATGGAAGATTTTTTAAACTTGAGTAAAGTGATTGTGAAGCAACAGTGGTTTTTGTAAACAGACATCCAAAAGTCAATATATCGGTTTTGCAACATCATGAACATTAGTTAAACTCCGAACGAGTCCATTGCCCCCTAAACGATGAAATGCCCCTGTGGCGACCCACGTTGGGAAACAGGGGTCTAAAGGTAATTTGAAAAAAAAACATGATTTTCAGACATTTCTACTAGTAGTTGTTATCTGATTCCTTTATCTACTATTTTTCAAGTTTTTTAGCAGAATAAACTGCTTTCTCCCTCTTGAGTGATGCTCACTGATGTGATTGGTTACAGTAGGCAGTTGTTTCATGAAGGTATATCTCATTATTCACGTTCTGTAAACTGAATTATGCAAGCCTGTGCCTACATCTGTCCACTGTACAGAGAATTTGATGGATACTACTGCCTTGTAGTTAGATTGGAAACAATGAAAGACTAGCGGAGCAAACCATACACAAAACTGGACAGTATGCAAACTAAGTAGTCCAAAAAAAGACAGGTAACCTGGGCAGATGATACTCAACAAAATGGGAGGGAAGGTTGTCTAAGGGTCGCTACCCTAAAAGAAAATAGCAACTTGCTGCCTTGCAGGTAGGCTTTGGACAGCCAAAGGCTGACGGAGACCGAACCCAGTAAACGCTGGCTGAAACCGGGCACGCCGCTGAAGGGATAAGCAACAGAGCTCCAAATGGTGCTTAATGATGTGACTAAAAAACGTTCTGGCAAAGGCTGTTTATACATCACAATAAGAATGATCAAAATGGCCAAAAAGAACGATCACGACGTGCGAGAGAATTTGATGGAGAAATCTTAAGTTGAATAGCTGCAGATTTTACCAGTGTAGTATTATTGACTTGCATTAATCTGTTGTTAGTTATATTACATAGAGAAAAGCGAGAGTCCTCCAAGCGAGTCAAGAAAAGCTGGTAATCACCTAATGGTTACTTTCACCAGTAATGAGTTGGAAGAGGCATTAAGGAGCTGAAGCACAGAAAGTCGCCCGGAAAGGATGGGATCACAAATGAGATGCTTAAGAACTTGAGTACTAGAACAGCCCTACTGGCCGCCCTAAATATGTCGTGGAGAACAGGCATAGTACCACGAGAATGGAAAGAAGCGATCATGGTACCCATCCTTAAACCAGGCAAAAATAAACTCGACCCGGCGAGTTACAGACCGATAAGCCTTCTAAGCTGCACGGGCAAACTCATGGAATGCATGGTGAACAAACGGCTATCTTGGCACTTAGAAAGCAAAGGGCTTCTCATGGTACAACAGGGAGGCTTTCGGAAGAATCGATCTACAGAAGATCAAGTAACCTATTTCGCCCAGGAAATCGAGGATGGTTTCCAAGAAAAGAAAGACACTGGCAGTTTTGGTAGATATGGAGAAGGCGTTTGACATGGTCTGGAAAGAGGGGCTAAAACTGAAACTCCTCACCCTCGGTATAAAGGGAAGAATGTACAAATGGCTTGATAGATACCTAGAGAACAGAACAGCAAGGGTTCAAGTTCAGCGGTACACTAGCATGAAAGCCACATTAGAGCAAGGAGTCCCCAAGGAGGAGTGCTCTCACCAATCCTCTTTCTAATCTGTCAATGACATAGCCACATGCCTACCAAAGCGAGTACACTCTTGCCATGTACGCCGACGACCAGGCAATATGGGCGAGGGAAGAGTCAATGCCCATAGCAACAAATCGATACGTTAAATAACCTGGAAGTGTGGTCAAAAAGTGGAATATGAACATAAATGCATCTAAAACCACTTACCACTTACACTCTGTTCTCCCAGAACAACCAGGATCACAAAATTAAGCTTAAAGTCAATGGGCAAGATCTTCCAGAAAGCACGACCCCAACGTACCTTAGAGTCACACTCGAACGAAAACTGACTTGGTGTCCCCAAATCTAAAATACTACGGCAAAAGCAAGACACAAGCTCACGATGATGCGCAAACTCGCAGGCTCCATGTCGGGAGCAAACACCAGAGTCCTCAAAACACTCTACTCTGGAAGAGTGCAACGTCCTGAGTACGGCATTGCTGTGTGGAGCAGTGCATCCAACAAGCAAATCGCCAAAGTGAGCAATAGTCAGAACCGCGCAATGCACATTATCACAGGAGCCATGAAGTCCACGCCTATCAAGGCGATGGAAACAATCACAGGCATCCAACATATGGCAGATCGAAGGGACAGAAAAGTCTTGGTATTGGCGGAAAAACTTAAACAGCTCAGTTCCCACCCTATACACGAAAGAATGAACGGATTCGGAAGGGGCAGAATACAGAGGACCAGCTTCACAAAAAACGCGAAAGCACTGATCGCAGACCATCCGGTCCTAGCAAACTGCAAAGCCAAAGCAATCCCGGCAACTGATAAGTGCCCACCGTGGAAAACCAAGATGCCGGAACTAAGGGAATCAATCCCAGAAAAAGGTCAGCAAGACAACCTCAAAAGAAATGCGGCCACAGAAAAATACATAGAGACAGAGTACCCTGAAAATAAGTGGTTACACTTCTATACTGACGGATTGGCTAGGAACGCTATCATAGATGGCGGAGGAGGAGTAGTGCTTAAACTCTCAAAGAAAGTGACGGTCACAAAAGCGATTGCCACAGGAAAATACTCAACTACAGGGCAGAGGCAATAAAACAGCGGCCAAATGATCGTAGAGAGAAAAGGCACCTCTGCAACAAAGTTGTGATATTCACCGCTCTATCGGTCATCACAGCACTCAAAGGCATAGGCAAAACAGAGCTGAATGAGCTCAAAGCGACCTCGATGAACTAGCGCACTCTCTAAACGCACCGTCATTCAGTGGATACCATCACACTGTAATATAAGCGGAAATGAAGTTGCCGACAAGTTAGCTAAAGAAGGCGGTGATACCTCAAACTGATCTCGAGGTCAGTATGAGGAAGCCAGAACAACCATCGGCTGGCACTATAGAGACAAATGGACAAAAGACCATCCTCAGCATAACAACACCGGTGGATACTATGGTCTATCTCGAAGTGAACATGTTGCCATACTTCGCTCTCTACCGCCACAACAAACTCCGTGCCCACATGTTTCACAAATTTAAAATTGGCACAACTAGCCTGTGCCCTGCAAAAGGCGATATGACGGCAGAACACGCTCTGCACGATTGTCAACTGATAGCAGGTATAAGAAAAGAAAAATGGTCCCAAAACACAGAGCTTCGCGAGAAGCTGTACAGAGGAACGGGGTCCCTTAAAAACACGGTAAAATTCATGAAAAAAGTTGGCTCATCAGTCTAGGCCAGGATCGCGAGAGATATCACATAGTAGATAACAATGAAGAGCATCATTGGATGGGGTGGGGTAGGGGGTTTGTTTGAAGAGATCCTTGGTTGTTGGTTGACCTGCATTAAAATTGTAAACAATGCAATACATTAGAGATATAAGCCCTTGCTTGATGTTTCCCTGACACGAACAACCATCTGCCAGTATATGTGCTCAGCTGATAAAATATATTTTCTACTGTATTTTAGCCAGTGGCAGCCAACTGTTGTGTTGATATATGCTCTGAGGATTAATGATATATAGTGTGCGCTGAGGTGTCAACGAAGCGTAGTATTCTCCAATAATTTCCATAGCTCACTGATTATACACATCTCATTTGCTTTCACAATTGTGTATTTTCTTTACTGTTTTAATTATTTTTAATTTCACTATCGCTTCTTTATTTCCACCTCAATAGGAGCATTGGACAACCATTTTAGCTGAATTTATTTGTAGAAAATCTGAACTAAAGCAATAATGTGCTTCTACATTAATGTGTTTTTATACAACAACTACAAGGCAATGGTCAATGTGTGCTGTACACATTTTGCAGCAGTATTCAGCAGAAAGTCAACAACAGAACTGTTTAGCAGCAAAATATTAAGAATATTGTGAAAGTAAATCGCAGTGTACATCAGAAGACAACAGCAAACGAGATGGATGGAGAATTAGTATTATTTTTATTATTTACTGTATATACATTTAATTAAAAAATTGTTATGGCTTACTCCACAACACAAATCATTCAATTAACCATCTTTTGTCGTCCCAATGCTACATGGTTACAGTGCAGTGTCATTGTCCTCCCACTGCTACCTGATTACAGTGAAGTGTCATTGTCTTTTGTTCTCCTACTGCTACCTGGTTACAGTGCTATGTCATTATCTTTTGTCATCCCACTGCTACCTGGTTACAGTTCTATGTCATTGTCTTCTGTCATCCCACTGCTACATGGTTACAGTGCTATGTCATTATCTTATGTCATCCCACTGCTACCTGGTTACAGTTCTATGTCATTGTCTTCTGTCATCCCACTGCTACATGGTTTTAGTGCAGTGTTATTATCTTTTGTCCTCCCACTGCTACCTGGTTACAGTGCAGTGTCATTGTCTTTTGTCATCCCAGTCTACCTGGTTACTGTGCAGTGTCATTGTCTTTTGTCCTCCCACTGCTACCTGGTTACAGAGCAGTGTTATTATCTTTTGTCCTTCCACTGTTACCTGGTTACAGTGCAGTGTCATTATCTTTTGTCCTCCCACTACTACCTGGTTACAGTGCAGTGTCATTATCTTTTGTCCTCCCACTGCTACCTGGTTACAGTGCAGTGTCATTATCTTTTGTCCTCCCACTGCTACCTGGTTACAGTGCGGTGTCATTATCTTTTGTCCTCCCACTGCTACCTGGTTACAGTGCAGTGTCATTATCTTTTGTCCTCCCACTGCTACCTGGTTACAGTGCAGTGCCATTATCTTTTGTCCTCCCACTGCTACATGGTTTTAGTGCAGTGTCATTATCTTTTGTCCTCCCACTACCTGGTTACAGTGCAGTGTTATTATCTTTTGTCCTCCCACTGCTACCTGGTTACAGTGCAGTGTCATTATCTTTTGTCCTCCCACTGCTACCTGGTTACAGTGCAGTGTCATTATCTTTTGTCCTCCCACTGCTACATGGTTTTAGTGCAGTGTCATTATCTTTTGTCCTCCCACTGCTACCTGGTTACAGTGCAGTGTCATTATCTTTTGTCCTCCCACTGCTACCTGGTTACAGTGCAGTGTCATTATCTTTTG
This sequence comes from Arion vulgaris, assembly GCA_020796225.1. Lineage (NCBI taxonomy): Eukaryota > Metazoa > Mollusca > Gastropoda > Stylommatophora > Arionidae > Arion > Arion vulgaris. The sequence goes on along the minus strand of CM036763.1, from coordinate 33,247,095 downwards.
TCCTCCCACTGCTACCTGGTTACAGTGCAGTGTCATTATCTTTTGTCCTCCCACTGCTACCTGGTTACAGTGCAGTCATTATATTTTGTCCTCCCACTGCTACCTGGTTACAGTGCAGTGTCATTATCTTTTGTCCTCCCACTGCTACCTGGTTACAGTGCAGTGTCATTATCTTTTGTCCTCCCACTGCTACATGGTTTTAGTGCAGTGTCATTATCTTTTGTCCTCCCACTGCTACCTGGTTACAGTGCAGTGTCATTATCTTTTGTCCTCCCACTGCTACCTGGTTACAGTGCAGTGTCATTATCTTTTGTCCTCCCACTGCTACATGGTTTTAGTGCAGTGTCATTATCTTTTGTCCTCCCACTGCTACATGGTTTTAGTGCAGCGTCATTATCTTTTGTCCTCCCACTGCTACCTGGTTACAGTGCAGTGTCATTATCTTTTGTCCTCCCACTGCTACATGGTTTTAGTGCAGTGTCATTATCTTTTGTCCTCCCACTGCTACATGGTTTTAGTGCAGCTGTCATTATCTTTGTCCTCCCACTGCTACATGGTTTTAGTGCAGTGTCATTATCTTTTGTCCTCCCACTGCTACATGGTTTTAGTGCAGTGTCATGATCTTTTGTCCTCCCACTGCTACATGGTTTTAGTGCAGTGTCATTATCTTTTGTCCTCCCACTGCTACATGGTTTTAGTGCAGTGTCATTATCTTTTGTCCTCCCACTGCTACATGGTTTTAGTGCAGTTTCATTATCTTTTGTCCTCCCAATGCTACATGGTTTTAGTGCAGTGTCATTATCTTTTGTCCTCCCACTGCTACCTGGTTTTAGTGCAGTGTCATTATCTTTTGTCCTCCCACTGCTACCTGGTTTTAGTGCAGTGTCAAATCATCTCATTCTGTTTTTCAATGCAATTCAAGCAGGGATAGAATTCCAACCTTCTTTCTGGTGCTAATATTTGTGACTGTTCCTTCTTATGTTGTTGGTGACCTTACGAAGACATCGTATTTCACATGTGGTTATTTTCTGTGTCTGTGCTTTATTCATTGTCAGTTTGTGATGCTGGCAACATAAAGTAGCAATGAATTGCAAATTGTGCTCAGGCTCCTGACACTGCATTCAGAAGTGCTAGGGTTGGCTAGATCCTCTTCAGAGGGGTCGAAAGTGAAATTAAGTAGCCTGCCAATAACTGTATGACATCCAGGTCACTCCATCTCCACAAGGTGCACGCTGGTAACTGAGGCTTTCTAGCCCCACCCTGTGACAGGTCTAGCAAGATGGCAGATGGTGAAAGTAACTACTACTACACAAATAAGAATAGATAGACAGACTCTTGGCAGATATCAAACTGAAAATGATACAGGATGAGAACGAACAACGACTAAGATGGTTAATCAGAACATCTGTAGAACAAGAGATAAAGAGATACATTCAATTAATAATCCTTGATAATATACTTTTTCACTAGATAGAACAAACTGGGATGTTAATACCACAAAACATATCCCCCAAATTATATGATACTACGACCGCATCTCATGTATACGAACATTCTTAAAAATGAACAATTTGTCTCAGTAAAATATATGTAGTAAGTAAAATGATGAAATTGTACATTTTTTTAAAAACAGTTTACATAAACTATACAGGACAGAACTAAACCAAAGAGCTGTAGCTGGCACAATATCTTTCAAGATTTTAACACCATTTAACACATTCTTTTGTTACAAGAAACTAATACATTTTTAAAAAAAGATTTCACAAGTTCTTCCTTTCGTTTGCTTGAAATATTGTCTATATATTTAATGTTATCTCTTGTATAAACGTCACTGTCTTTTGTAACTCACACAGAGTTCTGTATAGTTTTCTGTCGAGTGTTGTTTCGTTAGGCCAGTGAGTTTGCCTTAGTATATCATATTCGGGGCAGTCTTGAAGTATGTGCTCTGCAGTCTGATGTGCAAGTCCAGGAAATTCTTCAAATTCAAAGGAATCACATTGAAAAATCTTTTACTTGCTAGAGAAGTGACACTGCTTTATGGCAATCTATTATACATCTATTGTAGAAACATTCTATGTTGTAACCTGATATACAACCTCTTATCATGTCAAAAACAAAGTACAACTGTGTTACATTCAATCTGACATTAAGAACAATATACTATCTGTTTTGTAGTTCATGCGCTTGCTTGTACTGTTGTCCTGCACATTATCTGGGAAAGTAATAATTATTATTGCAATGTCACATTTAATCTCTTTCAACTATGACCTTTGCAGTGAGTGACATGCGGTTAGTGATGAAATTAACAAAAAACAAAATAAGATGAATAAAAGTTAGATTGGTATTACAAAATACTACACAAACCATAACAGTGTTATTACCTGAAATAGGACAATTAAGTTGTTATCCACATGTTATCTTTCTAATATAATGATTTTAGTGTTCATGTGCAGATACTGATGAGACACACTATTATGATATTTTATAACCTCAATATATGATGTGTGTGTGTGTGTGTGTGACAGTAGACGGTACCATCTGCAAATTGTTAAACCCACTGCCTTGTGGGGATAGGCGTCCCTCGAGAGCACTAAAGGCTTAGGAGAGTAAAACCTGATAAAATATCCCAACTGGATTGTTGATCAGCACTATTATGCAGAAGGCTAGACCTTGATCACAAATGCAGAGGGAGGAACCCTAAGGCAGTTGATGGTTAGGTGTGTATTCCATTCCATCTTCTGGCACCCCTGCTTGACTCCAGACTTTCTCTTTCCTCTGGATAAAAACAGTAGAGTAGAGAGAGGGTTTGTGCTAAATGGTAGTTCCGTTAGGCTTCACCCACCTCAGTTCTTCCGGGATGTTAGTTGTTATCGCAACAGTACCTTGCACGGTTTTACCAGGGAGGGCAGTTTCATATGCACTAAAAACGCAACTTTATGTTTTGTGCTCTGCCAACCTTGCCCAATAGATGTATCTGCGCTAGGCCATCGATACGGAGTCAGTTGCAATCTTCCCTTGTACCGACACGAGGGTAGACTTTTATTCATTACACATCTATCTTATTTGTTTTTGTCCCACAGCTGGCAATGTTTGCCCCCTTCTCAGGGATTCGAGTTTCGCCTCATGTGGGCTCACGCTGTCACTGGATGCACCTCTCATCCTTTCATGTTCACTAATCTCCCCATCGGCAGATAGACTGGCAATTGTGGCGAGACCTTGAACTTACACTTCGAGCTTGTGTATGGAGTCTCTTGCTCCGGAGATGGCAATTTGTGTTCGGCCCTTACTCCGGGGAGTAGGGATTCGAGCTGAGACATTTCGCTGCCGTATCTTATTGTTCTGGAACTTGGGCAATATTTTGTTGAATTCGCCAGGAGATTCATGCATTTTGTTTGTATGGACCTGCATTGTTTTTACGTACTTGCACTGCTACCACTACCAGTAGTTCTCCCCGATCCCTGCCCCCATTAGCCAGACCGAACCAAAGTCTGTTTTCAGGGTTACCGTGTGAAGGTAGGGGACAGGGTCTTGGGAAGTGCCCCTTCCCTAACCCTGGCGCATATAAACCTGTGCGTTTTGACCCCCACATCTATTCACACACCAGCGCTGTATCAGAGGGCGTAACATCTCTTCGACTCTGTAAAAAAAGGTAGGCTCATAAACATCATATGTGTCTACACACACCAACTAACAGTATCTGCTGAAAATAAAGACAAGTTCTATGACTCATTACAGAACATTGTTAACTCATTTTCAGGAGATGAGCAGCTGTATATAATGGGTGACTTAAATGAACACATTGGACCTAATCACCATCACCATTCATGGAAAGTATGACTGGGTCATGATGGCATTGGAAATAACAATAACGGCCAGTGACTGTTTAAATTCTGCTCCCATAACAACATGTGTGTTACCAATGTTTTTTGTTGTTCAATACAGCCACAGTGTTGTGGTGCCACTCAGATCAGGTCACTGACATCAGCTTGACTTCATACTCACAAACATACAACCCCTCCGTGCAGTCAAAATCACATACAGACACACACACTTTCCACAGTGCAGATTGTGATACAGATCATGCACTAGTTATCAGCAAAAGTCAAAGCACTGCCAAGAAATACACACAAAACAAGAAGACCATCCAAATCCAAGATCAACATACTAGAATGGGAATTGCAGAGAATAGAGAGACATCCAGAAAAGGGTTTACTTCTATGTCTGAGAATGAAACGAGAGAAAGTAGCAAAGACTAAAAGGGGAACTCCCTTAAAACTAACATGTATGACTGTACCATCTCTTCCTTTGGCACCAAGAAATTCTTCAACAAAGACTGGGCCAAACAAAATAAAACAACATTCAGCTCCCTAATTGAAGAAAAGTGCCCTGATAAATTATAAAAAGAATACCTCACAAAGTTCAAAGGACTGTCTGAGGACACAAAATCAATAGGGCAACAGGGGTCAAGATGTGCAAATGAATACTGGTCTAATCTATGCTCTGTGATACAACTTTTATATGATATAACTTTCCTATCTGTCCCAAATAATGGGAAAAACTAGCTGTGACCGAGTTATGTGGGAAAACAACATATATTTCCTGCCAGCAGACAACTTTATCTTGGCAGCATTCTATCAAGAGAGGCAATCATCGACACTGAGATTAACAATAAAGTATACAAAACCAGAGTTGCATTTGAAAGACTGTGTGTTACTGTGTGGGAGCAGAATAAGATAAACATCACCACAAAGCTGAAATGGAGTGTGTATAGCAGAAATGTAAGAAAACTAAACCACTTCCGCACAAGATGTTCTCACAGATTGCTCAAAATAAATTAACCGGACAAAACTCCAGATACTTAAGTCCTCATTAAAGCCAAGATTTCATGTATCCACATTCTGTTGCAGAAAACCCAAGTGAGATTGGCTGGTAATGTTGCATGGAACCCTGATAAAACATCTCAAAACAACTTTCGTATGACAAGATAGAGATGGGGGGTAAATGACAGGTTGGGGGACAGAATACAACATTTCAAAGACATCTCCAACTGTCACTAAAATGTGTTGATGTTGACACCACATGCTAAGAATCCCTTGTGCAAGATAGCCAAATGTAGCACTGCAACAACACGAGGAACTCGCACTGCTGAGAATCATCACACTGCTGAGATGCAGAGAAAACGAGATGTGCGAAAAAACAGGTGTACAACACCCCCATGAATGACCTGCAGTAGGGGAATGCATTCCAGGATAAGTCTACAGTCATCTCCACCCAGAAAGGTGCAATAACACATGTCTGACACTTATCATCGCTTGCAATGGACAGCTATGACATAATGGCCAATATCACTGAAAGATATTTCCTGTTAACCATACATTTGACAAGAAATGTTGCCATTAAAGTACTTCAAAATGAAAACTTTTCACTTTTCACTCTTAAAATATGAGGACGTCAAAAAGATTTGCAAATACATTTTTGCTGGCAGCTGCTAGTGAAACAGTTTCACGTAATCATGTAAAAATGATATGTCCCAATATTCAAAGATATAAATAAATAAACTGAACATAATGAATACAAAAAAGTCTACATCATAACAATAAACCTACCTCTGGGTCTTATGGTACGAGTTGGTCTCTTCATGTCTACACCATCATCTGAACCACCTAATTTACCCATTATCCTCAGTTGTTCAACGACAGAATAATGTGAATATGATTCCACTGTGTTTGCAGCCAGAGCTGATCTATCCTGGGCTAACACTGCATCTTCCATAAGTAGATCATTAGGTTTATTCTTGCTGCGTGTTCTACCACTCAGAATGGGTGTGTCAAAGTAAGCTGAACAAAGAGAATTGATAAATATTACCTTGTGACATTAAACATGATCAGACGTTTAAAAAATCTCAATTAGAACTATTTTATTGAGCAACGAATGACAACTGCTTGATAAAAATAAAACAAGATTATAAAGGATCAAGCAATTGATATATTTTCATGTTATTCAATTTTATTTTAATTAAATATATTATTAGAAAAAGGTGATACCATAGTATATAACATAGTACAGTCATGGAGTGTTCAGGATCCAACAAAACATATTTGTTTTCATAAAGATTGTTATGTATACTAAACAAAAATGTTGAACCACCATTCTCATGACTAACAATTAAATTTCTTGTAAATTAAACTATCTGGAAATGACATTAGTTTGGTAACGTTACTACATTTACATTATTAGATTGTCAACAGTGTATGCACTACAATTCTATATACACAAAGTTCATGTAAAAATGTTGAAAACTTGGTCTGAACATCAACATTGCATTCTGCAATCATTCTTGTCCGTTACTCTGTGATCCTTTGAATGATTATGGCCATATTACAGGTACACCAGCTTAACTCTTTCCACGTTTTTCGCCGCACACGAAGTCCGTTGCATGCCATTAGCCGTACACTGCGCCATAGAGTTGATTCCCTTATAAGCAGTCTTTCTAGTTTCACTTCTACTATTTTACTTCTACTTTTTAATCTTGTTATTCTAATAGGTTGTCCAGTTTTCTTCAATTTGGTATGTAATAAGATATGTATATATATATATATAGGTTTATTTATTGACGAGTAGTTTTTTTGTTTTTGTTTTTCTTACCTCCTTGAATTAACTTTTAAAAATTGAGGAAATAACTCTGTGTGGTAAGAGTTAAACTCCAATGACTTGTGCAGCATATACAACATGATCTGCAAAGTTCTCTGCACATCTCCACATGCAATCAACTATGCTGAAACATACAAAGTTCAAGTTGTTTTGCAGACTATCCATTGTTGAGAGTTTTTCAGTATGAATGATGATAAATCATCTTTGAGATAGTTTTTGTTAGTGTCAAATCATACTGGCTTAGGTTTCTTCTTTAATCTTCTGATTTTAAACTTTAGCATCGCCATTACTAACTCAAGATCACTTCCACAGTCTGCACTATGTAGGATGCAAGCTGTTGTTTCGTTTTTTCTGTCCATTTTAATTTTTTTAATCTCTCTAATTGCCTCTTAAATATGGATCACTATACTGTAATAATTACAGAATACTGAACAAAATATAACTACGGAAAAATTACTTTTTCTGCAGTTTATCATTGCTACAAGTGCACATATAAGTGGCTGCTTTTCTCTGAGTATCTGATAAGTGACTCACATATAAAAGTGAACACAAAGAAACAGGCATACACATGGAACTTCTTTCTGAGTGTATTGTACCTCTAAGTTAGCTGTAACACTTAACAATATATGTACATGATTTATAAACTACAAGTTATAGTCTCAAGATAAAAAAAAAAAAAAAAAGAAATCAACAGAAACAAATTGTTGTAAAACATACTTTGATCAATGGACTTCTCTGGGACATAAGTATAAAACTGTCGCTTCAAACGTTGACTTTTTTTCAGCACATCCTCAAACTCACTGTAATCTTTCTCAGGAATTCCGGTTTTTTCTGCACTGACATCATTTAAAAATCTGATGTTATCTTTGTCCCCAGTTGAGTGCCTTTTCTCATAACTATCATCATCATTGTGGGTATTAGTCACTGAGTGCAAGGCATTGTGAGAGTTTTCAATGTAATCAACTGATTGTGTCTTATCATAATGACTATCACTGACCAGATCTTTATCCATCAATACTAGGTTGTTCATATGGTATGCCTGCCCCTCTTTAGTACCATCTTCAAATATGTCAGAGTTACAGTGAGATCTTCTCTCTTTGTATGGCAAGCCTCTGTTAACACTTGATGATTTATTCAACTGACTATCATCTGTACATAAGGTTGCTGATCGACATAGCCTGTTTTCTTGTGCATCAACTTGTTCACTGTTTTGAGATGAAGATATTTTACAATTTCTAGAAACATTTTTAACAATTTCTTCTTGTGAAGAGTTTTTTCTATGACAATTATACTCTTTGTCTTTTTCTTGTGACTCAGTCACATTAATCTTAAGATGACCACTAGTGTTTTCCTCATACCATTCCTTGATGTCATCACTGTCAGAAATACTACCATCATCCAACTTGGTCTGAGCAGTCATTAATGTTGGAGATCTAGTAGTTGACTTCATCGATGAAGTTATGTGCACAAGCTGCAGCTGCTTCACCGGACTGGACTCTCTAGAAGATGTATCACCTTCTTCCTCATTATGCGTGCATGTTCTCTTCATTTTTTGTCTTTCTTTGAAGGTCTCAGTATTTTGTGCTACTAATGCAGAAGTTACTGTTTCTACTCTGGTCTCTATATTATTACAGCTCTGTGGTCTTTGCTGGCAAGCCTGTGATGTCACCAGCTTACTTTTGTTTATAAAATCTTCTTCTCTTTGATGCAGTTCCGAGTTAAGCCCCAAGGTAAGACTTTCCCTATGTATACAAGATTTGACTAGACTAACTTGACTTGTTTTGATGTCCATAGATTCCAATGTAGAAGATAGTGTTTCCAGAACGGACTGCTTTACTGACACACTGCAGGTGGACAAAGTAGGATGTACTTTTGATGTGCTATCCATTACTGGAACTGCTGGAGCTATGATGTTATCAACAGCCTCTACAGAATATGGCAAACAAGCAACAGTGTCATCGATAGAAGATAGAGATAATGTAAATGAGTGTGTAAGTTGCAAATTATCACTTTCTTGTAAAATGTGGGAGTTAGATAAGTCTGTTTTCACAGCACCTTTACCACAATTTGTATTATTTGTACTTTCTTTGTTTAAATAGTTGAAATCACAAGTCTGGGGTGTTTTAGAACAGTACAAATCTACATTCTGTGCTGATACAGAATTGAAATGTGATAATTCCAATGCAGCATGTACAGGTTTTGAAGTTGTGACCAATTTGTCTGTATTACCACTGTAAGATACACTACCAGCTGTTTCTGTCTCCCCACCGTCAGCAGATTTGTGTCTCATATTTTTCACTAGCAATGAATCTTTATGTGAATTTTTAGATACCAATGCTGAACTCAATGAATCAATCTGACTATTGTATGATGTTAAATGTGGGTGTCCATGAACTACTTGTTCAACTGAATCGCTCCATGTTGGATGATCAAATATTCTCTCAGTAATATTGTCACAATTCAATGTTTCAGAAACACTTTCAAATAAATTTCTATCAAAATGAGGTATATAAGAGCCACTTCTTGGTGACAATAATGAAAGATTATTTGACACGTAGATATTTTTTGACTTTGGTGGTGATGAAATACTCGTGAATGTTGATAGTGGAGAGGACAAACTAGGCGAGTCTGTAGTACCGACAGTTGTTTTAGCAGTAGCACTAACTGTCAAGCCTGAAATATTTACCAAACTGTTAGAATAAGGCACATGTTTGTTCTGAGCTGAGACTGTTGCACAGCTTAATGGTACACTGCTGCCAGTACAAATAGTTGAGTTTACTATGGCTGTACAGAATATGGGGTGACTAGATACACTGGGAATGCTGAAGGACAAAGTAGGTGTCTGTAGCTCCTGCCCCTCTTGCAGGACTGGCATGACTGGAGATGGAGCACTGGAATGGCTAGTATAAACATTTGAATTGTCAACAGCCTTATTGTTGCATCTGGAATGGGTACTTTCAGCAGATGTGAATGCTTGCATTGTCTGATTAGTGCTCACAACTTCTGAGGACATATGATTGCTGTGTATGCTGTTATGGTGTGGTTTGTCTGACATGAGAAAAAAGTTGTTCTGGGATGAAGAAGTCTCAGTCTTTGAAAACGCATTGTATTGGATAGTTTGTGAAGATAATAAATGATTGCTTTTCTCCATGGAAGATGAACTTACTGTCAGTGTTGGGTCTTTAAATTTGTGTGGAGGAAAACTCTTAGAAAGCTTTTTTCCTGAATACAACTTTATAATATCCAAATTACTGTTTGGAGATGAATTCTGATTTGACAAGAAATGGGAATCCTGATGTAAAATGTCTTGGGTTAAAACAGGAGACCCTGTTTTACAACTAACTATGGCTGTAGGTGATCTTGCATGATCAACATTACCAGTATGTGCACAACAACTGTTAGAAAGACCAGCCAAATCCAGACTGCCTGACAATAGTGACTGCCTATCACTGGATCCAAACTTAGGTGCACTGGATCCTGGAGATCGAACTCCACTTTGGACTGATGCACGTAAAGAGCTTAGGTTATTATAACTTGACTTTGGTGACCCCGATGATGCAGGAGATTTGCACAGCCTGAACTGGGAAACTGTGGCAGAGGTCTCTGAGGTAGGTAATGGTTTGACCAACCTCTGAACAGACTCTGTTAACCGACGTGGGAGTGGCAATCCTGGCGCATACATATGATTCAACATGTTGACATTGACAGATGATCTCTTGGAATATATTGAAGTAATATTAGACCCCCCTTTGCCATCAACACTATAACTTCCACAACCTAATGTTTTGCCATTGATTAACTCCTCCATGTCAAAAATAAGCTGAGCTGGCTTGTCATCTGAACCTTTCAACCGTTCAGTTAAAGTATCAGAAGACTCAAATTTCTCTACACTGTATGCTGTAGTCAACACATGTGAGGTATCTTTAGCTAACTCTAACAAATGATGTATCTTGCTCATTTTCTCCAAGACATCTCTCTGCAGCTCCAAATGTTCTGTTTGAACTTGCATCATTCCTAGATTACAAGAAATAAAAGATTTCAGTGATATTACTACTTGAAACAAACAAAGTGTTAGTTATTATGTATTCAATGAATTTTAATGGCATTTTGCAACACTGGATACCCTTTGCTTTCAATGGTCATCTAAATCAAGACCTGTGAGGTCAATCTGTTGGTAATCTGCTAGTGGCAAAACCATTTAATTTGGTGTTTCTTGATGAAGTTTAGTACTGATGTTGTACACACGTTTTGTCTGATTTATTTCTGTTCTTTATACCTCCAGCATTCTGCATAAACACTTCATCTCTGTTGTGACTAGTTTTCTTCCATCGTTTTATGTCAGCATCCAGGTCTGGTCCTGATAGCACAATGTTGGGAGAAAGATCGTGTTGCACAATGCTCTTTAAATGTTCATCGTGACATGTTTGCATTTCAAAATTTGTGCCATTTGTCCTATGATTTGATTTATTGCATCTATGTTGGATTGTATTAGTTATTCTTCTATTTGCTGAAAAATATTCCTAGGTATGTAGGGTCTTTGACTTCTTTAATTAATGTTTGTTGATGAAGATATTGGTAGAGTTTTCTTATCTAACAAATGTCATTACTTCAGTTTTGTCAATGTATATTCTCATATTGTATTCATTGCATGTTAACTTGAGTCTGTTAATGTGTTGCTGTAGCTATTCCTCTTTTGTTGATATGACTGTCTGATCATCGGCAAAAAGTAATTCATTTGAGAGTTTCCACGGTAGTTCCCTTCACTGGTGTTAGCTATTTTACAGATTTGATCGATACATAGGATGAACAACAGCGGTGATAATACTTATTCTTGCCTTACACCTCACCCAAAGTGGAACTTTTCTGATAGGCCTATGTTTGTTCTAACTACACTGGCTGTTTATAGAGGCTCTTACATAGATTAATTAAATGGTCATTAACTACATAGATTGACAATACTTTCCACAACTTGTTTCTTATATACTCAGTCAAATTCTTTTTCCAGATCCATGAAGGTGTTTGTCGGATTCGATAGTCCTTTCCACTAACTGCCAGACGTGAATATCATGTCAGTACCGCTTGAGTTTTTTTTTTTTTTTTCTTTCAAACAGAATATTTTTCCAGTGTGATTCGGTAGCTCTATTCCACTATATTTTGTACAATCCATTTTCCTACCTTTCTTTGTCCAGGTGGTAACTATTATAACATTCCTCCAATTTTCTGGTGTTTCTTGTGTGATCCAGACTTGGTTGAATAGTCTCTGTAGCCAGTTTATTCTAACCTCTTTAGTTGCTTTGAGTAGGTTTGAAGTAATATTAACTAGGCTGTGTTTTTTTGTTATATGGAGCCATATTTACAGCACTTCTATTCTCTGAAAGTGTTATACTTGGCTCTAGCTCTGTATTTATATTTATTATGTTTTCTAGAGTGTTGAATCCTCTTGTTGTAGGTTGAGGAGTATTGCATGGTAATTTTTGGTTTGTTTAGAACATTTGCATTTTCATTGTTAATAATTCAGTGGGATTATATTGTTCATTTCTATCCCTCATGGTTTTAATTTTCTTATAGAACTTTCCCATTAAATTTTTTTAGTTGAATTCAATATTTTGCCAATAATTTTGAAATGATTGTATTTTTTCCTTTTTATAACCTCTTTAGCATGCTTTCTTGCTGTGTCATACTCAGTAAGGTCATTTTGTTTACTTTTGAAGATGTATTTGTGTAAAATTACATTTTGTCTACTATTTGATTGTTGATTTTTACCAAAGTTTCTTTCAAATAAAGGTAAATCACTTTGGAAAATGTTCAAAAAGATTTTCTACCCTAACTACATTATTTATCGTAATATCCACATTATTTTGATAACATACAGAAACTGTTCGTTTTTCCCACAAAATTAAGTCTGGAACAAAATCAAACTATATATGAGTTTATGTACATCCAGAATCAAATATTGATGGATGTACACACATAAGTATAAAATATAAGTTCTTTCATTCTGTACTCTCCAGTTATTGTAATACTGATGGTGACAACCCACTGGTGCCTAAGTACAGTAGAACCCGGTTATGTCGCCGGCCTAGGGGTTTGCCAAAAGCGTCGGGATAACCGATGATCGAGATAAACGAAAACCAATATGGCGGCAAAATATTAACATGTGCTTGAAATTTCTTTATGTACATGATGTGCGTTAATAAATGAGAATGTACATGCACGTGTTATTTGTTTGATGAAGCGATCGGCATGCTATAAAATGTACATACATGTTTGCTAACAACAAAAGGCATATGTGCACCAACTAACAGCAGAAATTTACCAATATAAAATAAAACCACGCGATTCTCGATACAAACCTTTATTTATACAAACTGACACAACTCTGAAAAGTATCGTACACGTGGTTACTATGGTTTCTTTACAAAGTCTAAAATGCTTTGTTGCTTTTTGCCTTTAACAGTCTGCTTGAAAACAAATGCTTCAATATTATTTATGCTGTCTAAAACAGTTTCATCTCCTACAAAAGAACCATACCGTCGAATTTTCTGTAGCATTTCTACCACCTCACCAGCTGAGGGAATTGGTTCCAAATCTTCGTCCGCATCTTCTTCATCTTCTTTGTCATTGCCGCATGCAGATGTGCTTGCCAGTGCTGACTGCACACTTGATACAATGTCTTCATCGGTGATCACGCCATCAGTAACGACGCCCTTTTTCAATTTCTATGTAATCTCGGAATTCCTGGACAGTGATGGCTAACTCCTGTGCCTCCTCTTCCAAGATAGCATCTGTAAGGCTTGATTTTTCTGCCACTCGCAGATTCTTCCAGGCTGCATGGAACTGTGCCTGAAACTCATCATCGGAAATATCCTGAATGACGTAGTGCATCCAGCAGTTTGAGATTGTTTCCTTCTTCACGTCATTCCAGGCTGATCTCAGGGAAATTCATTGCATCTAGAAGGGAAGGGATGTACTGTGCCTTCTTTTCATCATGGAGTAGGTATTGGCGCATCAACATTTTCCTGTAGTACACCTTAAGCACTTGGATTATCCCCTTGTCCATTGGTTGGAGCTACTCTGTGTTAGGTGGAGGTAAAGATCTTAATGGCCTTGAGACCAGGAACATCCGGATGAGCTCTACAGTTGTCCACGATCAGTGCCACCTTCCTTTTCTCTGCTTGGAACTTCCTGTCCACTTTTCACCCATGCACTGAATAGATCTCCTGTGATCCAGGCGCTTGGCTGGCCATCATAATCACATTGGAGAACTTTGGTCTGCTTAAAGCATCTGGGATTCTTGGACTTTCCTATAACGTAGAGCGGGAGTTTTGGCTTCCATCCATGTTAGCAGCAACTAGCACTGTAAGTCGGTCCTTCGACTTTTTCCGCTCGTGACAAGCCTCCCGCAAACGCCATAGTCTTGTCTGGAAGGCATTTCCAAACACCCCAGTTTCATCAGCATTAAAAATGTTCCGAGTCTCATAGGTATCCAAAATTGTGCGCATTTGAGTCTTCAGCCATGAATCCACTTGTTCCTGTTGAAGCAACGCCTCTCCACAAATTGCTTTGAAGACAATGTTGTGCCTCTTTGTGAAACGATCCAGCCACCCCTGACTTGCTATAAAGTCAGGGTGTCCTAGCTTTGCAGCAAGGATGTCCGCCTTCTCCATCAGCAAGGGACCATTGACGGGAAGGTTTGTTGCTCGCGTATTTGTGAACCATTGAAACACTGCATCGTCGATATCTTTGTGCTCAGCCACTCTAAGTTTTTTTCTTGCTGGATCAAAGACAGACTTCTCGTACATTTGCTTTATCACGTCTGCCTTCTTTTTCCATCCCGAAATGGTGTTTGCTGGAATACCATGCTGACGACTGAGGTCTGCCGGTTTTGTTCCTTTTTTCTAGCTGCAGTATGATTTCATACTTTTTCTCTATTGACTGATTCTCCAGTTTTCTCTTAACACCTCCAGACATTTTTAGAATGGAAAAATAAACAGAATAGCAACAGCATATTATCCTTCAGACAAGGAACTCACGTGAACTCAGCACATGCGCAGTGAACCAAGTACGTAAATTAAAAAATCAAAATACCGTGTTCTTGCAAAATGGGATCTCCATTCCATCGAAAGAAACTTACATGAGTCAACACCTGCCAATATTGGACTGTATATATTACTGTAGCATAAGTTAACACCCATGGTCATGGGGATCGAGATAACCAACGTTAAGTGGCAAATTTGGCCCTCTTTGTGCTCGAGATATTAGGGTTTGGCGACATAAAAGAATCGAGATATCCGATGAGAAAATGCTAAGACAAAGAGAGAATTTGGCGGTTCCACTTCAAAAGCGCCGACTTAATAGGGTTGGCGAGTTATCCGAGATCGAGATAAGTGGGTTCTACTGTACTTGGATAACTAGAACTACACGTTGTGACACATATTATAAATTGGAATATCAGTGGTCAGAATCAACATATTCCTCATCTTTGTTATCACCTATCTTAGATTCTAGCCATTCTCTAGTAACATCTGAAACACGCTTTGGTCTTGATGAAAACGGTAAACTCATTTCACTAGAAAATTGACCAAAATCGAAGCATACTTCCTTTTCGAACGCTCCATATCGACCACTTGTCAACCAGTCTGTGCAATTTGTTTGTGATGTGACCCCAAGAGCAATTGTACATTGTGCCAGTTAAGCGCCTACAAATAGGCCAGCACATCCGATTTCTTCACCGCTTTTATTTATTAGGTAGCATCCTAGGGCCTACATTAGTCGCCTCTTGACATGCATTGTAGGTTGCAGTGGTATTATTCTTTGCTTCCTTTGTGGGCCCCAGCACCATAAGGGTTAAATTGAAACAAACAAATTTGCATCAAAAAAAAAGTTAGAATTATGTGTTTTAACCATAATGTTTACATTTTAAAAGGAAGGGATGTAATTTACAATTCCAGGGCTAAGATTCATAAACCATTTGATCTGTTGTCTCTGGCTGAATTCTGTTGCTTTTACACCCTTTTGGACCTGATTGTATTATTTCTGATTTTCTCTCTTCTTGATTGAAAATCAATAAGAGTAGGCTAAAAAGTCACAGCCTTGCAAAATTTATTATAAAATTTAAATAAAATTACAGAGACCATCTACAAAATTACATCTTGGATCCTCACAGGTGCCTGAAGAACACTTTTGTGCGCACTGTACACACAAATCTGCACATGTTCAATTCCAGAATGTAAAAGAATCTAGCAGATTCTCCAAGAACCCAATTTTGGGTATATAAACAAAATGTGTGCCAATGTTGCCAGGTTACTAACAGGCATAAATGGGATCTGACTACTTATTCACAAAGGAAACAAACTGCAGTGATGGCCCCTACTTCTTAACTTTTAGAACCCGGGGTCCCGGTATTTCGGGATTGAATGTAAGCTCCCGATATATCGATCTGAGAATATTTTTCCATAATTTGTCAGTATTTGAAAATAAATTTGTGTACAAATGTGACGTCAAACACAATCCATGTGTTCTACATGGTTTTGCTAAATGACGAATGATGTGTGGTTTTTTTTGGTACCGATAAGGTGGTTAGTTAAGTATTTTCATGTTGAATTGATTTTCTAAATTTTTGGAAATGGTCATTCTAAAAGTATAACAGAGAAAGCTGCTGAACTTGTTTTGAATGAATCTGAAGATGAATTAGGTTTAGAATGTGATTATTCTGATAAGGATATAGAAAGTGAGATGGCTGATCATTTAGATGATGAAGAATTCTTGAATAGATTGATATTCAAGTTTTATGTTCAATTTAGAGAAAATCTCATGCGAGATATTCACGGCCATACCCACATATTAAATCAAATAAATTTAAAAGTTAGTATTCTGCAAATTGTTAATAAGCAGGCATAACGGAGATGATGGGGTAAGTCAATGACAAAGTATAGTGCCTTTAAGTGTACTAAATTATCGTGTTTTAATATAACTCTGACACGGCTGTTTTTGCTCAAGAGCTCCGGGAAGGGATTTTAAGGTAAAGGTGGTCAGGGTTCAAATGGTTAAGCAGTAGACAAGGAGGAGGTATAAATATATATCACACGGGACAATCGGGACGATAGGCTGGCTGATGAAGAACTTCCCAATTCTTCTTTGCCAATGTTTTCTGCACAATTTTTGCAGCGTGCGAGCGCGTTGTCAGCAGATCTTGCACGCCAGGTCAGGCGCATATTGTTGCAACAGAAGAAGCCATATCCTTGCTTGATAAAGCAGTACTGACTGACCGTCGTCGGAGCATTCGTTCGCTTGCAGAAGAATTTCATATGTCAATTGGGACAGCCCACATGGTTGTTCGGAAGAAATTGAACTATTGGAAAGTGTGTTCACAGTGGGTCCCACGGATGTTGACTGACCACCATAAGGAAGAACGGATGGGGTGGAGTTTGAACCACTTGATTCGTTACAGGACAGAGGGTGATGCATTTCTGTTGAGCATTGTGGCAGGTGATGAATCGTGGTGCCACCACTATGAAACGAACAGTAAAATTGACAGCATGCAATGGAAACATCCAGGTTCACCAAAACCCAAAAATTCAAGACACAGGTTTCTGCTGGGAAGGTTATGGTGACCGCAATTTTTGACCATGAAGATCTTTTGTTGGCCGATTTTAAGGAACCTGGTGTCAACATCAATGCCGCCCATTATAAAGACACTTTAGACAAGCTGCATAAGGCCATCAAGGCTAGGACAAGGCAAGCTTTCTCAAGGTGTGATTCTTCCACGACAACGCTCGTCCGCACGTCGCAAAAATTGTGCAGAAAACATTGGCAAAGAAGAATTGGGAAGGTCTTCATCACCCAGCCTATAGTCCCGATTTGTCCCCGTGTGATTTCATTTGTTCGACCGTTGAAGAAAGCACTAAAGGGACAGCGATTCAACAGCGACGCAGACGTGAAGACAACGGTGACCACATTGTTCAGTGAGCAGCCACGCACCTTTTTCTCGGACGGCATTCGACATCTACCTAAACAGTGGGATGCTTGCCTAAGTGCATACGGAGATTTTTCTGATGAACCCAGGTGCATTCTTATTCACAAGTGGTTGCTTTGTTTAATTCCGTTGAAACTGTTAATTTGAGTATGATACTTTTTAAATAAATCCACAAGTCCCGTTTTCATTTGAACACGCTCGTATATATATATATATATATATATATCTATATATATACAGTAAACCTCGTAACACTAACTCAAGGGACCGAAAAATCACGAGTTCGTGTTAAAAAAATTTGTGTAATCGGGGGACTCAAATTTTAACATTGCAATGCAGCACAGTATTAACCATATACAATACAGATGCCATCATAGAAACACTACTACAGTAATTAACTTTTAAAGAAGTACTCGCGTATCATTTTCTGCAGAAAAATTCCTGTATATTACGCTGTCGCAGACGGTAGCGAAAGTGCATAGTAACTTCACGGCCAACTGTGTGTATAGCTTCCGTAAACCTAGTGGTCATTTCAGCTGTTGTAGCAAACCGTTCTAAAGTGTCCAAGGCCAGTAATACTTCCTGGCGGGTGGGCGGTATACTATTGTCTTCATCACTTTCTTCTGATGATATTTCTTGCACCTCACACACAACTGATTGTACATGTACATCAGATTCCTCTGGAGAACACACGGCAACATCGTCATCTGCACTAATGAATTCCTCAAAACTAACTCCAGGGTTTGCAACGTCTTGAAGAATATCCCATTCGTCATGAGAGGTGGTGTCGATGTCACCATCTAACTCTTCGATAGGATTAGTGTTGCTATGTCTCCAGGCTCTGCTAAAGCAGTTCTGCAAGTGTTTTGATGGCACAGATTCCCAGGAGACAGCGATAGCTTTTATTGCATCGAGCACACTCCAACTTGGGGTTATCGTGTTGTTTTCAACAGCGAGAATTGCAGCTCTCACAAGTCGCTTGCGATAAGCTCTCTTCATAAGAGCAATAATGCCTTGATCTAAAGGCTGAAGACGACTTGTTGCATTTGGGGGAAAAATTGAACCTTTACGTTTGTTAAGTTCAGATCATGTATTTTATGGGCCATACACCTGTTCATTGTCAGAAGAACATGCCTATTCTAAGCCACCATTTGACTGTTGAAATGAAGAAGCCACTTACGAAATGATGTGCTGTCGATCCAAGCTTTCTTATGGTGAGTAGATGCAAGGTAGAGTATCCATGTTCATGTTTTTAAAACAACGTGGTTTCTTGGACTTGTCTATCACCCATGGGCGGTGTTTATCACTGCCGCCTGCATTACATACAAGGACAACAGTTAGACGTTGTTTACTGCGCGCTCCACCATGGCACTTGTCACCTTTTTTCCCGAGGGTATGACTTGGAAAGATTGTAAAAGTCCAGTTTCGTCCATATTGTACACGCACACGAGGCATACTTTTCTCTCACTCCGTAAAATCCATGCAACCAGTTGTTTGCCCCTTCATCAACTTTATTTGCTTCACCACAAATCACTACTGATGAAATTGAGTGTCTCTTTTGGAAACCCGGGTACAGCCAACCAGCGAACAGCTGAAATCTTGAATATCCAAATTTTTGGCAATCTATTGCTTTTGACTGAATTATAGGTCCACTTAAAGGTACATTGGAAGTGCACATATGGTTGAACCATTCTAGAAGTAGTGTTTGATATCTTCGTATTTAGCACTACGAAGTCGCTTAGATTTGTTACCGGAACCTAATGCAACAGCATTAAGAATTTTTCCCCGGTCTTTAAGTACTGTGGATAAGGTAGACTTGGCAATTCCATACTGTTCAGCAATTGTCTTTTTCTTCAATGCACCAACAGTCTACTTCGTTTAGAATTCTTAGTTTTGTTTCCAGATCTATACCTGTCTGCTTCCTCTTAGACATGACTCAACTGACTCTATCTAACTTTCCGTCCTATCTGAACATTTTCGCACCAGATTTTTATCAACTGGAATTTCACTTCTATTTTCACTTTCTCCTCCTCTCTTCTCTCCTTCCACCCCCTCCCCTTCCTGCCCAAAACCATACTTTACTTCTTAATTGGGTGTTCTGGCTATAAAATTCTCGCACCTGTAATAAAAATACAGTACCCAGAGCTTCTACGATGTAACCGAATCCTGGAAACGACAAATTTACTTCCGACAGATCTGGTATCGCACCTTCTGAGACGACATTATCTATTCCCGCTGTCCGAAAATGCTTTGTGTACATATAATGTCTTCACCTATCTCGCGTCTATCTCAAACTCAAGGGCATTCTTTTACACTCACTGGACATCCACAGGTAAATGAAACTGTTAGTGTTACCTTTCCGATCACTAACAATGAAAGGCTTTAAGGTGACAAAAACATTGGAAGCTTTGAAGTTCGGGTTAAATGAGATAAAATTGGCGGAGGGACTAAAATACAGTTCATGATTCGTGGTACACAGAAATTTGTGTTATTTACTGATAAGAAATAGACATTTATGATGGGACCACATTTTTGTTCTTGTTAACTGGTGTTCGTTAAGCAGTTAGTGTAACAAGGGTTTACTGTATATATATATATATATTCCTTAAAGTCTGATGGTGTCCCCCACAGACGCCTTCAGTTTACATCCAATATTCACCATATTTCTTACAAACATTTTTGGGCCAAATTTAGATCAGCTAAAGAAACAGTTTTGAAATCGGATCAATATTAGCTTTAAAATTAATTTAAATCAAATTCTTGATGTCCTATCCAATATTTAAGTCAGCCATCTTGGTTACAAAAAAAACATGCAGTTAAGAAAGCTTACAGTCAAAGGGATATAATTCAAAAATTGTCAGATGGCCTCTACAACATAGGCATGGATTACATCCTTAGTTTCATGCTTTCATGTCCTTACAGCTTCACTTTTCTGTTTCAAACTACACTATAGAAATTTTAAAATAATTAAAAGGAATGCGAAGACGCTACTTTGATTAGACGTGAAGCATTACAAGAATCACTAGAACCGTTAAAATCGTTTAACGACTACATATCCAATTCAAATCACTCTTAAAAAATATCAGAAAATACAATTCATGCTATTAGATGACATCTTTTGAAAGGCTTACCCAATTCCTCATCAAGGATTAATAACTTTCACCCGCAGGAGCCAGGTTAATTAGCTAGTGTATATATATGTATATATATAGTGTGTGTGTGTGTATATATATATATACTGAAGCACATTAATAACGCACCACCTGTATAATCCAGGAACAGAGTGTGAAATATAAATATAAGTGTTTACAAGCTTACATATTTGGAATCCTCATTCATTTTCCTTTCAATGCATGATGGTAATTAATTTGCACATTTGATTGTTATGAAATTAATTGCATTTTGTGCAGGCAAGGGAGAACACAAAAATGCAACCAATAAAAAAAAAAATTCATTCACACTATCCTCAGTATCTGGTATGTCCACTGTGTGCTTGCAAACAAGCTTGGTAGCGGCTCCGCATGGAATGCCCAAATCTGTGAAGGAAATTATGTGGAATCAAGTCCCATTCACGTGTAAGAGCATCTTCCAGCTGTTGCAGATTAGCTGCCGGGCATGCCTGTAGACTCTGCGTCTAAGCTCGTCCCAAAGATGTTCTATAGGGGACATGTCTGGTGATAGGGCAGGCCAATCAATTGTCATAATGTTCTGCCACTGTAGATATTGTGCTAAGCATGCGGTGTGCGCATGTCGTTATCCTGCTGGGGAAGCTGCAATTCTGGATAATTTCTGAACGCAGGAGCAACCAATGCATCCAGAACCTCATCTCGACATGTCACCGATTTAACATTTGCACAGGAAAAAAACACACACACGCACGCAAGCGCGCGCTTGTGTGTATCTATATCTATATATATATATATATTGCCTATCTTTTCAGTGATGCTATTGTTATTGGTTGATCCTATATATATATATATATATTAATCTTAAACACAGAAAATATAGCTGCCAACAGCGCATGACATATTTTTTTTGCATACAATATTGACAAATATTACCTTTATTTCTTTTATCTTTACACAAGATCTTTGTCTTCTTATGTTGCTCTTCCCCGGATGCAATGGTAATAATTTCAGTATTACCACAATGTGATGGACCATTCATTGTCACACTAGAACTGATGCCCTGAAAGAGATAAATAATACTAGTAATAGTGTGAAAATACCATGAAAGACTATAAAAAAATATGTGCAATTTAACAATTATTATTATCTTCATAACACATAAACTAAACACAATGTATCAGCAGACAACACAAAATCAATGCAGGTATTTCTCAGAGATGTAATAAGGTTGAAGATAAGTAAATCTAAGATATAAGATGTTTCAGTTTGGAATATCTTCATTGCACTCCGGACATGTCCATAGGTGCTCCAATCTCCTTCGCAATATCTCCAACAGCGCCAGCACTGAACCGTACTCAGTTCTTTTTTATTGATGAGCCGACTCATATACCTGTTGTACCGTTCTTTTCTTGCCACACCAATCTTCAAACCCAGTTCTCACAATCTAGTAGTTGACGTGGATTGGTTTAGATGAAGGTCTTCTCTGCCACGCCTATGAGGCGTCACGATGTCAGCTCTGTCCATTGGCTAGCCCTCTGATATAGCGACAGAGCCAGCCAGTCTGTCTGCTCTCTCATTGCCATAAGATATAAGATGTGCAAGCTAGAAACCTATTTGACTAACATATGCTAAGATATGATATAAGAAAACTAGTCACGACAGAGATGAAGTGTCTACGCAGAATGCTGGGGGTAACAAGAAGAGACCAGTTGAGAAATGAAGACATCAGGAAAAAGTGGGTACAACATCAGTACTAAACTTCATCAAAAACAACAAATTAAATGGTTCGACCACATAAGCAGATTACCAACAGACAGTGCACCTCAAAGAGCAATGCTGCTCCGATACAATGGATACAAAGCAAAAAGGCAAACCACGCAAAAGATGTACCTCAGAGATAACAGAGGCGATGAAAGATACTATAAACAATGCGCACACAAGAGCCCATTTTAGAAATCTCTTCTTAACCTGACGCTGTGAGGCAAACCAGGATCGGAGAAAAAGAAAGATGCGAAGATATAGCTGGTGTTATTTCTGCTTCAGGTGGGGAAAAGAGACCACACTGCAAATCTTTGTTAACATGTCCATTTTATGTAGGTGTCCACAAATTCTGGAGCATTTATATTGTAATTAACAAGAATATAGAGAACTCACTCCAGGTGTCTCCTTTTTCGACCTGACGCTGAAAGGCAAACAGGATTAGAGAATAGATTGGTTATTGGTTATTAAACTGACGTCATTGCACTCCAGGCAGACCAATAGGTGCTCAGTCTCCTCCAACAGATATCGAAGAGTATGCATACTGATGGTTCCTGTGGCTCGCTGATTAAACACACTTCTCACGCTGCCTCTCAGGCATCCAGTTCGACTTGAACAAAGGTAACTCCAAATTGCCTAAATCGCTTGATCGATTTAACATCGATTTTAGTGTCCTCATCCAACAGACAATCGCGAAGAAACCGAAGCATATCCCCCTTATCCATCTTCAACTCCCCAACAATCGATGCTGTTGATGCAAGCCTGTCCGCCTCTCATTACCGTAAACACCCGCATGCCCAGGACAGTATATCCACGTAAGCCGCTGGAGGTTAGAAACTTCTATAGACGACATTCACTGCACCGAAACCTGCCCTTCTGGATTTCATGAAGCATCAACTGAGTCAGACACAACAACTGCCCCAGTAAATGAAGTCCCAGAGATCCAATGGAGGGCAGCAGTAACGACCTCAACCTCCATCCTCATACTAGAAGTAGTTGTCCAGTATGCCCCACTTCGCTCTGCAACAACCCTACCATGCACATTAGCCAAGAAACCCCAGCCGGACTTCTCACCACGTTGAACCGACCCATGGGTATATACAACAACATCATCATCCCTTGCATTATCTTCTATCAGCTGCTTAACTGCAAGATCAGCCTTCATGTTGCCCAATCTCTACATTCTTTTCCAAGAGTAATGATAACATTGAGATAGTTGGTCATGCTACCATCTGTTGGGATCCATTCCTCCCCTTTTGGTAGGGTCGCAACGGTAGTCACCTGGCCAATTGTTCTCTCAGCCTGGGCCATCCATGACATGCCACGCTTGATTCTCATGCCCTTATCATCATTAGTGTTCTTGTGTAGTGGATGTCTCTTATCCGCAGTAACCAGCATACATGCCTTGGTTTGGGCGAATGCATGACGGAAGCGTAGTGACAGAAGGCCAAGCATATATCTCATCTGCACAATGGGGGTATCTCTAATGCAGCCCAGGACTATGCGCATACTTTCATTCTGAACCCGTTCACATTTGTGATCTTGATATCGTAAGAATTCCGAGTCCGTAATCTACCACTGACATAACCAGTCGATCGCACAAAAGGACAAGTAGTCTCTGCTCAAGGTGTGCGGCCACCATTACTTTGAGAGCCGCAAGACCACGCTTGCACCGTTGTATCGTCTGTTCAATATGGTGTTTGAAAGATAGACTACGATCGAAGGTTATTCAAAGATAGCGTAGCCTGTCTCTGCGCTCGATGGTATGTTCATCAAAGATTACACGGGTAGGTCAGCCTTGACTATGTGATTATTCAACGAGCACCACAACATACACGCTTTTCAGGATTGACCTGAGAGCGAGACTATCTACACCAACCCGACATGGTATGCAATGTTTTCTGAATGTCGTCAACCATCTCTCGTCTATCTGAACCAGTCCTATATATTAAGATATCATCTGCAAATGTCAATGTCCGACCCAATCCGGTTGGCTGAATTTTAGCTACATTTGCTGTGTAAATATTAACACGGGTGATAGAGGAGAACCTTGGGGTAATCCAGGGCATATATGTGCAGGATCTGATGTCCATGTTCCTAAACGTAGTGCAATGGTTCTCTGCATTAATGCAGCAGCTATCCAGTTCACCAGCCAAGGATTAACTTCACATTTAATCAAAGAGCGCACTATTATTGAAAAATTAACCTTGTTATAAGCATCCTCCAAGTCGATGGCCACATCAACAGTCTCTTGCTTGGATTGGAAGCCTTCATAAACATCATATGCAAACGTGCCAGCACTGTTCCATGTCCCTTTCATTGGCCGGTAGCTACCCAAAGTGTCAGGGAGGATGTGGTCATTCTCTAAGTGACACATTACCTTTCTGGCCACTATCTTCTCTAGTAATTTGCATATACTATTTGCAAGGTGAGTATGCGGTAGCTGCTGAGCAGTTTAGGATCCTTCCCATGTTTGTGGAGCGGTCTGAATAACTATGAAGCCAATCCTTGGGTACCACAGCATTCTGTACACTTTTGTTAAAATCCATCACAACTGCATTAATAAGTCTCGTCCAGCTGTTTGATGTGATGATATTGGACACCATCTGGCCCTGGATCGGTGCTGTGGCTTGCTTTGAGTGCATTAACAACATCCTCCTTCATTATTAAGTCAATGTAAGGTTCTCCAGAGCTATGAATATCACGAAGAGCACTTATGATATTATGACGGTCAGTTTTATCACCTTTTACTGTCTGTTCCACTAAACAATGAAGGAACCCTTGCCCTTTCCTGCATCTGTTGTCAAGACGGCTCCTGATAGTCACATAAAGAGGAAAGGACTACTTTCCTAGAGATAGGATAAGATTAGATTAGATAGATAGATTCAACCTTTGCTAATAATTGATTTTATTCTTTACTTGAGCAATATATTTTAAAATATATGAACTTACAAATACAGTTCAACACAATCGCCTGTGTGGTGCCAGGCCCTAAGGGAAACAAAGAATAGTACCACTGCGACCTACAAGGCATGTCATAAGAGGCAACTGATGTAGGACCTAGGAAGCTATCCACTAAACTAAAAGCATCGAGAAATCGGATGTGCTGGCCTACTTGTAAGCGCATAACTGGCACAATATACAATTGCTCTTAGGCTCAGACTACACAAATCACAAATAGTGGTTAAAAGTGGTCAAGAAGAAGTTCAACACACTGACATTATATCATCATCAGGTAAAGACAAACTGATAAGAAAAGAATTGTGCAAGTAATCTCTGTTATCATTCAAGAAAGATAAATAGTATAGACTGCTTTCTGAATTCAATGCCCATATGGTAAATGCGTGTACATCTGGATTTTTATTAAAACAACACTTTAATCTTGACTAATTTAGATATTTATTTTTCTTCTTCCCTCGTTCATTTTCAGACTTCCACATTCATGACTCTGACAAAGAAGGGAGTCAGAAACAGGTTACCTAAATTGACACAAATTTGTTCAAGAAGGAAGGCAAAGATGTGAACATGTGTTTCTTCGTTCACAGTCCTATGTTGGACTACAATAGGTGCTCGGTTGTTTGTTATGGAGCTGGTATCACATGTACATAGATATGTTGTGTCAATCCTTAATCTGTGGTAACAGATGGCAAAAGATATGCAAGCTTATAATTTCTGGGGCTCACTGGTTACAAATACTTCTGGTTCTGCCCCTTAGATGCCTAACTACTGTTTCATCATAAAACAGGTTGTTACTAAGCAACTACAGTATGTCCCCCTTATCCAACTCCTCCAACATCAACTCTTTGAGTATATTAAGAATGTACAATGCACTAAAGATGATTCAATTTTGTAAAAAAAAAACACTTCATTCATTTATTATCTGCTGTAACCAAGATTTCACTTTATGGAAGTCAGCAACCAGATTGGTACATTACTTGGCTCATAAATATAGACTAAAAGGCAAGGGAGTGAAAAGAGCTGCAAGAAGAGACAAAAGAGCATATGTCAATCGACTGGTTGAAGAAGGTGGAAAAGGCAGCTAAGACTGGAAACAGTAAATTGCTCTAATCATAAAGGTGCGTGTCCTTTATACGCTCTCTTTGCAGCGCATCTGAAATTCACTCTGTCTCTAGCCAGTTCACCCACTTCACCGATGGTCATAATCATGGTTTCTTTAATATCTTGTATCTGTCACTGCTATAGGCATACATACACGTTTGTGACCTAGAAACAAAGAGTAGCTATTTTTAGCTCAGCCTTCAGAAATTATGTAGCAGCGAAAGGGTTAAAGAAATTCTAAATAGACCTGACCCACCAGTACTGCTTAAGTTTGACAAAGAGATAAGAAACAACTCTCTAACAATTAATGAAGAATTGATAAATGCCACTGATGTCAAGGGGGCAATCCATTCCTTGATAAACATTACTGCACAATGCTCAAAGTGACAGGTTATCACCTGTTATTAGCAATTAGCCAGGTGCAAGAACTATTTATTAAAATATGGGAAGAAGAAACTGTCCCAGAACAATGGAAAAAGGAAATAGTTCCCAAAAAGGTGAGTTCAAAGATTTCAACAACTGCAGAGGGATCAGCGATGACCAAGATGTTTTGAAAAAGCAATGACCAAGATGTTTTGAAAAAGCAATGACCAAGATGTTTTGAAAAAGCATTATAAATAGAATCAAAGGGACAGTGGATACAACCCTGAGAGAACAAACTGGTTTTAGACCTGGAAGAAGCTACTTAGACCAAACAATTACTATATTGTCTATTCCCAGGTGGATGATGTAGTTGGCTGTCCACTCTTGCCGTTAGCGTAGGGATGGGAGCTTTAATTTGCGTTCTAGGGCCAGGTGAGTCGCCTTTGCTGTGTTATATCCGTGTTTATGTTGTGTGGTCTTGATATTGTCTATCCATCTTTTTCTTGGTCTTCCCTTAGCTCTTGTACCCGATCTCTTTTAATTGTATGCTGTTATTGGTGGTTGGTGGTATTTCATTCTCATTAAATGTCCAAATCACTGCATTTGTTGTTTTTCGATGTATTTGGCGCATGAAGTTATGCCCACTCTGCTTCTGATGTCCTCATTTCGTAGTCTGTCTTTCCTGGTGACTCCACTGCCTTCCTCAAGCATTTCATTTCACACGTGGTGAACTTTCTTTGCTGTGTTGCTGTAAGAGACCAAGTTTGACACTGATAACAAAGTATTGGTAGGAAAATACTTTTTATCATCTGTCTTTTCACTTCCATCTTGATCTTTGGGTGTTGTAGTAATGGTGCCAGCTGATAGGTCACTGCACTTGCTTTTTGACACCTTGTCTCTATTTCTATATCAAGTTTTCCGTCCTGTGTGAAAATGCTGCCTAAATATTTGAATTCAGAAACTTGCTTTATTCAGGTGTTGTCCATTTGAATGTTTGCTTGGCATTCTGCTGATTTTCATGGTCTCTGTCTTTTGTTTGTTGAAACAATTACACTAAGACTAATCTTGGAAGAACATATCAAGAAGCAACAACCACTTGTTAAATTTCATTGATTTTAAAATGGCCTTAGATAGTCTACAAGAATCTCCCTGTGGAATATTCTGAGATGATATGGAAACAATCAATCAAGTGCCATGCCTGCCGGCTTAGGCGATCATGTCTCTCCACAACTCTCTCTGCTTGGTGCATGTAATCAGTTCTGAAGTCGATCTTGTGTCGAACCATGATGTCAGGCCATCCAGCATCTTCTCCCTCTATCTTCCGCAATCTCTCCTTCCCTGAATTTTACCAAATTTTCTAAACCTTCTCTTCGCATTATATGCCCGAATAACCTTGTTTGTCAGATTCTTATTCTTTTAATAAGGTTTCTTTGTATGCAGACCTGATTTAAAACCTCCTCATTTGTTTTCTTCGTTGTCCATGGAATTTTCAGCATTCTGTAAAACCACATCTCTGTGGCTTCCAATGATCGTATTGATTGTTTAATCATTGTCCATGATTCACTGCCATACAGAAGTACCAGATATAGTACAGAAGATATGGAATACCAGACCAAATAATAAACATCAAGAGCCTCTGCGATGGTTCACAGTGTGAAGTCCTCACTGATGATGGCCAAAGTGACTGGTTTATGGTTGAAACCACAGTAAAGCAGGTTGTATTCTATCTCCGCTATTGTCTGGAGTGGCCAAGAAATGCAAAGAAAAACAGATAACTTATCTATAGCAGCAAAAGTTGAACTGCAGATAAGCTATGAGAAGACAAATGAAGAGGGGTCAAAGGCACAGTCATAGGGACGTTGCGCCAGGTTTAGTTTGCTGGCACTAATCAAGATCCTATCCCACCTCCATGTGGTGACCCTGGAAACAGACAGAGGTTCCTGTCTGGCTAAGCGGGTAGGGATCAAGGGAGAGGTATAAATAGTGGTGCAGATGAAGTTACGTTTGATGAGATCTGCTCTCAACAGTCAAGCAGATTCACAGTGATTATTTCTGCACGACTAACCCAGCCGATGGGAAAAGCCAAATAAATAAAAAATGAATCGTAAAATTCACGATGCAGTCGCCAGGAGACCCATGTCCCTCGAAACAATAGTTGCAACGACACCAAGGAAGATTGCAGCAAACTCTGTATCAGAGGCCAAGCGCAGATACATTTATTGGGTAAGGTTGGACAAGCGCAAATCCTAAAGTTGTGTTCTAGTGCCTAATGAAACTGCCCTCCTGGGACAACCAGGTACTGTTGTACTAACAACTAACATCCTCGGAAGAACTGGGGCGGGTGATGTTGGCGAGAGCAAAATTCTCAGTTGCGCTGCTAGCGCCGATTGAAACAACCCTCTAAAATATATGTGCGCAGCCCCAGTCCAGTGTTTCCCGGGACAGGGAAAATGCAGAGTAGAAATTGCAAATTGCCACGTACCGACATGTGCCCCAAACGGCTGAGAATACTCCTAGTCTGGAATAAACTCACTGTGGATAGAAAAGTAAGGCTGATAATGTAAAGGCTTGACTGGTACAAGCCCAAGCATTGGTGAAGGGTGATACTTTTCGGACGCCGATCATCCTACACAGAGTAAGATGATGTGCAAACAATATGGCTCAGATCATATAAAGGCCAATTAAACAACAGCCGAAAAATGATTGTTCGTGTGACAAGCACATGTGTCTCCAACGACTGAGAATGTTCCTAATCCAGAACAACCTCACATAGCCAGAAAGGACAAATACTGTAGATATACTCTTAGGTGAAGATCATAAAGCTAAAATATACTGTGAAAAATGATCCTTAAAGAACAATGAAAAATGATCCTTAAGGAGTAAGGCATCCGAAAAGTGACCGTTCCAATGACTAGCCCTAGAAGGGTTGAGAATGCTCCTAAACCGGAACGACCTCACCCAGTCAGCAAAGTAGTAAATGCACTTTGGCGTAAATCCAAGCCCAAATGTACGGCATTAAAAGACGATTAAAGAGTGTTTATCATATGGAACAACCTCACCAAAGGCAGGAAATTCAATAGAGAAGTCGCACTTCACTAATCAACACTGGCCATAAACGTACCGATGGTACAAGGAATCAAGGCAAGTGTTTCGTGGACAACAGGTTTCCTGCAATGATCCCACTTGAAGGATCTAAACTTCAAGCACCTCTGAAGATGGCGAAGGCTCACAGTATTGCGAGGGACACCAGTAAAATGGTAAGCAGGCCTCGCGCAAAACTCAGAAGCGCAATACCAGGCGTAAAGACTTCCATCTGAATTGACAGCGGACGAATGAAAAGAAGAAGATATAATAAAGACACCTATAGAAGAAAAGAATAAAGATATAATAAAGATAATAAAGAATATAATAAAGAATTAAATTAAATCACACTGGTAACAAGTAATGCAGATAGCCTGGAATCCAAAATGATAAAAATAACAGAGCAGATCATCTATTTGGGTAGCACTTTTGATTGCACTGGAAATGTTAAAAAAGAAATGCTACGAATTGTCAAAGCAACATCAGTTTTTAAGTCTAAATCGCCAGAGTGGTTACCGGGGCCCAATTGGGGTGTAAAGAATAGAACCACTGTTACCTGCCACGCATGTCGTAGGAGGCGACTAAGGAGGTTTGGCTGAAATCGGATGCATGTGTCCGCTTGGGAATGCTAACCCGAAATAAATGCTTGCAGAAAACGGATGCACCAGGCCGTCAGGCGCATAACATGGTGCAACGACCCTTCACAATGAGGAATGGGATAACGAATTCTACGGTTGCCATTCTGCCTCGGAGATTTAGCCACGCAGTAAGAATCTCAGACCTACCATCATGAGGGTGGCCAAAACTTACTGCGGAGGAGGTCGGCACAACGGGAAACAGAAATCATAGAAATTATATCCTACAGAACTGTCCCCAGTATGCAGACTTGAGAAGAAAGAGGTGGCCCACTTACGCTAGCGTCCAAGACAAATTCTATCTATGGCGTGGCTGATAATCTGAGGCAGACGGATGCCTTTATTAGAGAATCCGAAATCCCAATCTAGTGAGAATGCAGAAGAAGAAAAGTCTAAATAAAATAAGAAACTGCAAATTATGTAGTTTTAAAATTATATAAGAATATTTAATTCCAATGTTATATCAATCCTAACATATGTCAACGAGAATTGGAAAATTACTAAAGATGTAGAAAGTAAGGTTAATAAATTTGAAAATAGATGTCTGCAAAAAATAATGAACATAAAATGGGATGAATTTAGGAGAAGTGATAAAATCAGAGAAATGTCTGGTCAACCACTGGTAACAACTGTTATATGGAGAAGATGGAGAGAATATAAAGATATGTTGGGCACACCTTGAGAAAAAATAATCAAAGAATACCAAAGCAGGCATTGAAGTGGCAGGCAAAGGGTTTAAGAAAGACGCTCAAGTGAAACCCTGAAACAAACTTTGCAGAGAGAGGCAAGAAATATTGGGCTTGATTCCATAAAAGAGATTGAGCAAGTTGCCAAGGACAGAGCAGTATGGAGAAATTACTTGGAAGCTCTATGTAATGTATGATGGTACAAGAGGAATATATATAACTAAGATTAAATCAGCTAGTAACATCTCTAAAATAGGAACTAAATTGGCTTGCAAGTCTTTAAAATACTGAAATAGCCATGTCTGAACATATCAGTATCACCCTATTGTGAGATACAGTGACAGCAATAATGAAGCTTCAACAGCCCTTGTTAACCATTGAAAATCAGTAATTGTACACTTTGAAATGATCAGGGATGAATTGAAAGGCACAATAATAACAAATACTAACTGGGCTTCAGAGACAATAAAAGATATTAATTTGTAGACATGCACATTTTCTGTGTGTATATATATATATATATATCGAAATAGGGGGAAGACTGCAGTAAAACTTGGTAAATAGTGAAACACCCTGTAGCTACCCATTTCAATGATACTGGCCATTCAGGAGCTTGCGATGTCCAGGTCACAGCCATCCGATCATGTTCCTCTGATGATCGTAGTCGATTTGCTCTGGAGAATCGGTTGATTTCTTTGTATGGTACCTTGCGACCACGCGGCTCAACGTATTACATTCTTATGCTTCTTAGTACTTTCTCTTCCCATGCTTTGTAATCTCTATGGGTATATGTTGCATGTATTACATTCTTATGCTTCTTAGTACTTTCTCTTCCATGCTTTGTAATCTATATGGGTATATGTTGCATGTATTCAAGTTATATATTTACTAGATGTTTCATTGTTTCTTTTCTATTTCTAGTTTTTATGTGTGTTTTTGTGTTACATTTATTTCGTTATTCGTTTTATTCCAGATTTTCCTTAGATACGTTGGTATTTGGTCGTCCATTTGTGTTTCATTTTAATTTGTCACTCCCATTTGTTCGTTTGCTTGATAAAGGCCTTGTTGGTCGAACGTTGCTGTTTATCGTCACTGTTTATGTATTTTGTAAAACTATAGTACTTTGTTTGTACGTGTTTCACTATATATATATATATACAGTAAACCCTCGTTAACATGAACTCGAAGGACCAAAAATCACGAGTTCGTGTTAAAAAAATTTTGTAATCGGGGACTCAAATTTTGGCATTGCAATGCAGCACAGTATTAACCATATACAATACAGATGCCATCATAGAAACACTACTACAGTAATTAACTTTTAAAGAAGTACTCACGTATTATTTTCTGCAGAAAAATTCCTGTATATTGCGCTGTCGCAGACGGGCAAAGTGCATAGTAACTTCACGGCCAACTGTGTGTATAGCTTCCGTAAACCTAGCGGTCATTTCAGCTGTTGTAGCAAACCGTTCTAAAGTGTCCAAGGCCGTTAACACTTCCTGGCGGGTGGGCGGTATACTATTGTCTTCATCACTTTCTTTTGATGATATTTCTTGCACCTCACACACAACTGATTGTACATGTACATCAGATTCCTCTGGAGAACACACGGCAACATCGTCATCTGCACTAATGAATTCCTCAAAACTAACTCCAGGGTTTGCAACGTCTTGAAGAATATCCCATTCGTCATGAGAGGTGGTGTCGATGTCACCATCTAACTCTTCGATAGGATTAGTGTTGCTATGTCTCCAGGCTCTGCTAAAGCAGTTCTGCAAGTGTTTTGATGGCACAGATTCCCAGGAGACAGCGATAGCTTTTATTGCATCGAGCACACTCCAACTTGGGGTTATCGTGTTGTTTTCAACAGCGCAAATTGCAGCTCTCACAAGACGCTCGATAAGCTCTCTTCATAAGAGCAATAATGCCTTGATCTAAAGGCTGAAGACGACTTGTTGCATTTGGGGGAAAAATTGAACCTTTACGTTTGTTAAGTTCAGATCATGTATTTTATGGGCCATACACCTGTCCATTGTCAGAAGAACATGCCTATTCTGAGCCACCATTCGACTGTTGAAATGAAGAAGCCACTTACGAAATGATGTGCTGTCGATCCAAGCTTCTTATGGTGAGAGTAGATGCAAGGTAGAGTATCCATGGTCATGTTTTTAAAACAACGTGGTTTCTTGGACTTGCCTATCACCCATGGGCGGTGTTTATCACTGCCGCCTGCATTACATACAAGGACAACAGTTAGACGTTGTTTACTTCGCGCTCCACCATGGCACTTGTCACCTTTTATTCCGAGGGTATGACTTGGAAAAGATTGTAAAAAAGTCCAGTTTCGTCCATATTGTACACGCACACGAGGCATACTTTTCTCTCACTCGTAAAATCCATGCAACCAGTTGTTTGCCCCTTCTTCATCAACTTTATTTGCTTCACCACAAATCACTACTGATGAAATTGAGTGTCTCTTTTGGAACCGTACAGCCAACCAGCGGAACAGCTGAAATCTTGAATATCCAAATTTTTGGCAATCTCATTTGCTTTTGACTGAATTATAGGTCCACTTAAAGGTACATTGGAAGTGCGCATATGGTTGAACCATTCTAGAAGTAGCGTTTCGATATCTTCGTACTTAGCACTACGAAGTCGCTTAGATTTGTTACCGGAACCTAATGCAACAGCATTAAGAATTTTTCCCGGTCTTTAAGTACTGTGGATAAGGTAGACTTGGCAATTCCATACTGTTCAGCAATTGTCTTTTCCTTCAATGCACCACGGTCTACTTCGTTTAGAATTCTTAGTTTTGTTTCCAGATCTATTACCTGTCTGCTTCCTCTTAGACATGACTCTTCAACTGACTCTATCTAACTTTCCGTCCTATCTGAACATTTTCTCACCAGATTTTTATCAACTGGAATTTCACTTTCATTTTCACTTTCTGCTCCTCCCTTCTCTCCTTCCACACACCCCTCCCCCTTCCTGCCCAAAACCATACTTTACTTCTAATTGGGTGTTCTGGCTATAAAATGCTCGTACCTGTAATAAAAATACAATACCCAGAGCTTCTACGATGTAACCGAATCCTGGAAACGACGAATTTACTTCCGACAGATCTGCTATCGCACCTTCCGGGGACGCATTAATCTTTTCCTCGCTGTCCGAAAATGCTTTGTGTACATATTAATGTCTTCACCTATCTCGCCCATCTATCTCAAACTCAAGGGCATCCCACAGGTAAATGAAACTGTTAGTGTTACCTTTCAGATCACTAACAATGAAAGGCTTTTAAGGTGACAACAAACATTGTGAAGCTTTGGAAGTTCGGTTAAATGAGATAAAATTAGCGGAGGGACTAAAATACAGTTCGTGGTACACAGAAATTCGTGTTATTTACTGATAAGAAATAGACATTTATGATGGGACCACATTTTTGTTCTTGTTAACTGGGTGTTCGTGTTAGCAGTTCGTGTTAACGAGGGTTTACTGTATATATTTGCATATTGAAGGGTTCCTTAGTATTCCAAACACACAAGTTGCCATTCTCAATATTATTTCTACTAAAGGATTAAAATGAAATAAAATTTGAAATAGTGTCTGACCAACATCAACACATCTTAATGTTAAGAAAACTGCTGATAGTATTATAACATGGGTGGCATGTAAATCATTTTAAAATATCAACATTATGTGACATGTTTGCTGGCATAGGCAATCATGGATTGACATGAACATCTGTCTTGAGTACTGACTAATCAGTTTAGATGTTGCTATATTTCCATGTGACAAAGTGTCTCTTAATGAAAACAAACTTAAGTCATTACCAACAATAAACTGTAAATTATCTGATGCTCCTATGGTTAAACAAATTCAACTCGTCACAAACTGTTAATTACTGGCATTTCATTGTCAAATGTCCAATGTACAATGACTTGGAATTATAGGATAGCATGTCTGCTGGAGACTTGTACTTCCAGAAAATTCAATAACGTTCAATAAGGAAGCTATCAGAGTACGAAAGCACAGTAAACCATTATCAGTTTAGGGGTTTTCATGTCAAAAATCCAAATGAAAAAAAACATGTTACAGAAATGTCAACAGAGTAATAATCTACTACTAGTCTGAATCAGTAACAGAGCCTCATGAATAGAGAGTTATAGGAAATGGTTTCCAACAAAATTGTTAACACACATTTACAAAACTGTACACATGTTGTTTCAGTTTCCATATTTTGTATATTATATTATTGAATGATATCCAATACATGCTTCATTTGTACTTTTTTAAACGGCACACTAGCAAGAAACAATTACTAGTAGACTGCACAATTAACAATTATTTTAACATTGCATTTCCTATGGCTATATGGGGCATAATACAGCTCTGATGGCTCCTCCTATTGCCCCAGTTTATTGGGAGTTGTGTTAGGGTTAACAATCCAAATCTATAAATATGACGGCATTAGAGAAACTGATCTGCAAAAGCTAGCAATGCTAGAAATAGCAGAACTATGAGGGCGTGTCAGTAAGTAAGTCACACAGTTCTGTGGGATGGCAGGTAACTGTAGTTGGTGTTTTCTAAAGGTGTCAGCAACATTGAACTTTATATTCCCGTTTGTCAGGTGGCGCTAGATATCTCACGCGCATGCATAAACAAAATGGCGACTGTACTTACCAAAGAGTTTTTTTGTTGTGTGTTTTTTGTGGGCAAAAGGACTGCCTGCAAAGGACATTCATAAGGAAATGCTTCCTGTTTATGCTGACAAATGTTTGTCCTGTAAAGCGGTCATAGCTGGTAGAAACATTTTCTCAATGGCGCTCTAAAATTGTTGATGAAATCCGATCTGGTCGTCCCGTTGAGATTGCAACAGAAGCATCCATGCAACGGGTGGAGGAGATGATTAAAGGTGACAAGCGAGTAAAGATAGACTCTGTAGCATCTGCAATAGCGTGCTCACATGGTTCAGCATACATGCATGATCGATTGAAATTTAAGAAAGTGTGCTCACGGTGGGTACCAAGACAATTGAAGGAGGAACACAAAATGAACCAACTTGGCCTGTCCTTGCATCATCTCTGTCGATACAAAGATGAAGGAGAAGACATGTTGAACAGGATTGTTACTGGTACGAATCATGGGTGCATCACTACCAGCCCGAATCAAAGCATGCTTCAATGCAGTGGAAACTCAGGAGAAAATTAACCAACTAAGGTGGGAAGTTCTGGAACATACACCTTACAGTCCCGACTTAGCCCCTAGCGATTTCAACCTTCGTTGGTCCATTGAAAACCCACCTTAGCGGGCGGCATTTCACGAATGATGACAAAGTTGAATGTGAAGTGAAAACATGGTTTAGAAAACAGAGCACGCCGGTTTGGGAGGACTGATAAAACAATGGGATAAGTGCATCAATGTTGGTGAAAATTATGTTGAGAAATAAAGTGACAATGTATGTATAAAAATAAACTGGTTTCAAGTTATCATATTTAGTTATTTTTCTACAGCCATTTGTGACTTACTTATTGAATTCCCCTTGTATGTTTCACTAGGAAAGCTGAATTGAACAAATAAATGTTAGTGTTAAGTTGTAACTCTGTTCCATTGGGAATAGAAAGAAAAGAGAGAGAGAGACAAAGAGATAGAGAGAGAGAGAGAGACAGCTGAGAAATTACTTGATTAAATGTGTTTCTTATGGTAAATTAATAGTTGCTTTGTATGTCATTGATACCTCAAATGTGGAGATAATGAATGTCAAGAAAAGAATGAACAGTTTAAAACCATGGGCAAATTAAATTAGATTATGAATATCTAAAGATAAGAAACTTTTACCTTCATGTTTCCCTTTGTATCCAAGATCTTGTAGGTGGCTCCTATATTATTTTAAGAACATTTTTCAAACTTTGATATAAATATTTTTAGTTGTTCAAGTTCAATGCTATTGTTTTCAAGTACTACTGAATATGATAAATTAAATATTAATGAAATTATCACTGTCTGTTCTACACTTGTACAACAAAAGTAATGGCTCATCATTTACCTTAAATGTTTTGAGTGTGAAGCAGTATGTTCAAATGAGTATTATTATGATGAATTTAACCTAATGCTTATTGCTATAACAACATGAACTTGCCATATCATCTGCAGATGGGCCATAATCCCTCAAGTTTCCAGTATAGTTGAGACAGGAGTGACCTTTGCCCTCCTCTACTGTCCTGACTGCACAAGAAATCCTTGCCCTTCCAGCAAGATGTACTGTTTGTTTATCCAAAGATTGTGTGTGTGTATGAAAGACTTTAGAGCTGGATGATGCTGGAGACAGCATCACATGGTTACTGCTATTAATCTGCTCTAGTTGAGGCTGTGATGTGCAGTCACTTGTGTTCACCATGTAGCCAACCATTATTGTATTGGAGATGGAGTTAGTTTTTGATGTCATCTTGCAATTCACTGTCTTCTGTGACAAATTTTTGCCAATGTCTTCATTTTCAGAAATTATTTGCCCAGAACGAAATTCACTATCTCCAGACTCAGATGGAGTATCATCTGATCTTTCTGATGAGCTACCCACACCTGAATCATGATTTTCAGTTTTAACACTAGAGTGCTCCAGCAAAGCAGTAGTCCCTAACTGTTCTGGAAGAGTATCTATGATTAATCCACTATGATTGGAGTTCTCATCTCCCTCTGATGACACTTTGTTGTCAATAGGACTCTCTATGCTGCTCTGAGAGTCTATGTGCTTATCCGACAGAGAATTGAGCAAATTCGGAGAGCTGAGTTTTGGGGTAATACAATCCTCAATGTTATTAGAGCTTGCTGCCTGGTTCTGCTGGTTTGAGGACAAATGAATGGAACCTGATGTTTTCATTCTTTCAGCTGCTTGAACCACAGACAAATGTGATGGAGCAAATGATGAATCCAGCCAAGAGGTAAGTGGCAAAGATGATGAAGTTGAATTCTGCAACATCATGGGAGTTGACATGTGTATAGCTGCTGATGGGGTTACAGTATGATGACTATGAGCAACATGCATTTGATGAAAAACAGGAAGTGATAGAGATGAAGGCAATTTTATATTGGAATAAATAACAGATTCAGAGAATTCTGGAAGGGATCCAGAAGTAAATGCAGAGGTAACTACGGGCTGCTGTTGTAACAAATTCAAATTGCGTTTCATTAGTGGTCCTCCTATAACAGGTCCATTATGCAGTGTAGACGGAAAAGGGACCTTCTGATGCATGCTGCTCACTGATGTCGATAATTTCATAGGAGTAAACTTTGTCACAGCACTAGATAAACATTCAAGTTCTACATCAGTACTACACACCAACTCCTGCCAAGGCTTACCACTCACTGCATAGATATTGGATGACAAATTATTTCTACTAACTGGTACACTACTGACTAAACAATTATGCTGATTGAAAACAGATTTTGACTTGCTACTGGGCATCTGTGCAGGTTCATCTGAATGACTAATAGCAGCAGTACATGTGGAAACACTGAACTGGTTAGGAATAGCTGGTCTTGAAACATGAACAGAAGCGTAACTAGGCACAGTATATTTATATATTTCATCTAATCCTTTAGCTTTATTTGTGAGTATCTGAGTTGTAAAGCTATCACCCTGAGAAATGTTAATAAGATCTTTTATTCTAATCTGTCCACTGTCTTCAATACTGTCTCTATGCTCCAATTGTCCTGTGTAAGAGTTGATTATCTTACCAGCCGCAATTTCCATACTGAATGGGTCTAAATCACTAGTGAATGTTTTCTGCCCATTAGGATCTGAAAGCTTAGAGCTGCTGCATCCAGTTCTTATTGCACTTCTATTTGAATCAGAATGAAATCCACCTTGCAAAATATTGCTAGCACTGTTCTCAACAGGTGAACTGTCAGGTGACAACAAAGGTTTACTACCTGTATGAAAACCAGATATGAAGAAATCTTGCATATGACTAACGAGATCACTTGCCCTATGATGTACTAGATCAACAGAAAATAAGTCATTTGCACTATCTGAAACAGAGTGTTCACTATAAGATACTGTATCATTTTGAGAGCCTGAGTTAGAACCAAGCAAATTATGATAAAAGTCTATTTTGCTACTACAAGCACTATCATTCAATAAATATGGCTTCACTAGTCCATCTGTAGCATCTTTTGACCGTCTCCTCTTTTTCAATGGAGAACCACTACTTTTATCTCTGGATGACAAGGATTTGTTGGGAATTTCACTTGACAGTAAAGCTGCTGCTGCTAGTGGGTCAGTTTGAAGTAAATTTATCAATAACGGACTGGAGGCAGTGACGGGCTTGCCCAGTTGAGGTATGCTACTAGGCTTATGAGGATATGGTGGGGAGGGGTAAGTTCATAAAACTAGATGTTGGTGAAGATGAAGGAGGAACATGAAAAAACTGATGGCTAAAGTTTGTGCTTGATGATGTGGAAGGTCTCAAAGAACCCACTGAACTGACAATGCTCAAAGTTTGTGGAGAACCTTGTGTAAAAGACCATGCATTTGAAAGTTGTGACAGAGAATCCATGGTATCTTGTGCCAGTGATCCAATCACTCTGCTACAACTAGTGTTTCCTGATTGTGTGAGTTGTGTAGTGTTTGTAACTGAACTCTGACCAGCAGAGTGAAGTCGAGGGACTGGTGTATGGAAAGCTCCTAGAGTCTTCGTAAATGGAAAGTTGCTGTTTATTTGAGATCCTCCAAGTGTTTGATTTTGCAATGGTGCTGTGTCAATGTTATTGACTCTACAACAGGTATTGCTTCCAGATGAGTTTGATGATTGAGTTACACCAAGATTCATTTCTTGAGTTGAAACATATGAAGCTCCTGACCCAAGAATAGTATCGAAGAGGGCAGCATTGTGCCTCAAGGCTGAACCATGTCTAAAATAGTTCATAATGTTTTTTCTGGTCAGTTCATCCTTAGCAAGTGTTGGAGATGGCCCAACCCCCTCTGAGTTAGGGTTAGTAATTTCTGTGGATGGCATGTCTAGTGGTAATGACGTACTGCTGGTCTGCATTGCTGGTGGCATCTGTAAAACCAGTTCAGTTGACTCACTCTTGTGCTCAGCTGCTATACTTAAGGAAATCTGTGTATCTCCTTGAATCTGCACAGAGTGAACGCCCATCTGTCTGAGTGCATCATTTCCACTTTGAGCTAGCTGTCTCAGTCGAATGGCTGCATCCTTTGGTATGGTGAATGTAACTTTCACACTATTCCATGGCTCTACCTTTTTCACATTCAACTTATGCTTTTCTGAAACAGAAAACATAATATTTCATTGAACATGTAACAAAGCCAAGAACAAAGTAATTGTAAACTAGGCAGCTAAACTTTTTTGCTGCTGTTGTTACAAACACCAAGGAAGTGTTGGGGAGTTTGGAGGGGTGTACAATACCATGAGATGTGAAGGTTCCAACTCCAACAGAGTCTATCAGTCTGCAGCATACCTGGTATGGATCCATTATCTCTAGGAAAGCTTTCTGGGTTAGGGTATGTCATGACCATAGCCGCAGAAAACTTTTGACAAATCTACTTTTTTAGTGAGTCTGTATCTGAGAGATTACTATAGAGATATACAAGCAATGAGCAGTTGTCTCTGTGTGCTTCAGGCAAGCGGAATACCATCACAGACAATGGTACATTAAATGCTTGTGTCTATGGACAGCTAGATAAGACTATAAATGGGGTTAGTCAAAAATATCATCATAGCTGTAAAGACATATAAAGGAAACTCAGGTTTCCAAATAAAGACTACCTGCTTGAATGCTAAATACTTTGTCTTGTCCTGTCACACATGCAGTGAAACATCAAAGATGTTCTCATTGTTGGGCCAAGTGTGTTGCAGGATTAGTTGTGAGTCCATGTTGGCATAGTATTTCTTTGATGTTGTCTATCCATCCTAATAGTCCTTAGTAGCAAAACAGATGAATAAAATAAGCAACAGACAATACCTAGTTAACAGAGCACTGCACTACAAATAAATATGTGACAATACTTACAGCAATATGCATTTCTACTGATAGTCCTTATAGCTTGCTGGCTATGTACATTCCTGATCCACTCAAAAGCACATTATTTTCTTTTATCATATACCTGATTCATTTACCCTCTATCACTAAATTGTCAAACAAAGACGAGGTGCCTAATATAGTGAAGACAGCAGTATCAATGAAGCACTTTCAAACATGTTCCTAGATGACAGCTAGACCAGAATTGAAACAGACATATCAAAATGTGACACAGGTGGATTGAAATGAAGCAGCAACAATGTATGGCAATGCTGGAGTTTACATCAAGCACTCAGATACCACTATGGTGTTTCTGACAGCCCCCACTGGACGAATATGCTTCAACTACAAAGCAAAACACTCAACCTTCTAGATGGCGGCACAGCACATAAATTAGCTGCAAGCACCCCCAGGCAATATTTTTTGGGGATCCAGAAGCACTTGAGCTTTCAGCTCTTCGGCTCGGTGCCATGGACATTGTAACCCTTCGGCTCTGTGCCACGAACACCGTAAATCTGGAGAGACTGTGGCTTTTTCTGCCAGCACGCAGAATTGAACCCGCACTCACAGAGGGCTTATCACCCGTCGACCAACTCGCTATGAAAACTTTGGGCAAGCGGGCATTGTCTTTCTTACACTCACTGTCAGTTATACAAACCCTGAAGACTAAATCCACTGAGAACTCCCTGTGTTGCTGGGGCTCGCAAAGAGAGCAAAGAATAGTAACACTGCTGCCTACAAGGTATGTCGTAAGAGGCGACTGAGGTAGGGCCTAGGAAGCTACCCTAGTAAATAAAAGCGTTGCAGAAATCGGATGTGCTGGCCTACTTTTAGGCACATAACTGGCCCAATGTACAATAAACCTGGCTCTTAGGCTTAGATCACATGCAAATCACAAAGAGTGGTTAACAAGTGGTTGATATGAAGTGTTCAAAGAAGAAGAAATCCACTGAGAGGAGTTAAAAATCTAAAAAGATAACTTGCTCGGCTGTTTAAAAAAGCAGAAATTCCCTTGCAGTAGATTCTATCTCACTGTAGCATTCATTCAAGGCAATGACAGCGCCAATGTCTTGGTTAACCTTTATAACACGAATCCGGCCGATTGTCGGCCATTGATTGTATAGCCAAAAACATGGGATGGACGATCATCGATCCCATCTTTGTTCCCACAACACCGGAACAACTTTCCCACCTCGAAACACTGCTAATGCTCTCCCCTTATTCACTGCTGCATTACGTTTACAAATGGCCGCTTGCTAGTGAAATTGGAGCA
Organism: Arion vulgaris; assembly: GCA_020796225.1. Lineage (NCBI taxonomy): Eukaryota > Metazoa > Mollusca > Gastropoda > Stylommatophora > Arionidae > Arion > Arion vulgaris. The sequence continues at coordinate 33,204,451 of CM036763.1, read as the reverse complement.
TTGTGTGATTTTTGGTTAATTTGTTTTGACAATGTCCTAAACGGTCTAAACAATATCTGATTTTGATGATTCCACCTGTGATTTTGATGTTTAGGAAACATTTTAATTAAGTGATTCTAGCCAGGAGGCATATAATAGACTTAGTAATGTGATAGAACAGATAGAGACAATGAAATAACAACAGCTCAAACGTGGTCTAGAGCAGGGTGTACCCTCCTGAAAATGATTGGAGTGTGTTACATCAATTCTGTGAACTGACTGACCCAAAACACATGAAGAGACTATATGACTGCCTGTTATTTGTACCTGTTTTTAACTCTTTTATTGACATTATTTGTACAAGAAACAAATAGATATGCCACTCAGTTCATTGAGAACAATGACAATATCCTCAAGAGGAGATCTATTGTTCAAAATTGGAAGTCCACCAATATTCCTAACTGAAAAGACTATTTAGTTTGTAGTGGCCGCTCTCAAAGAGGGGAAGGAACCAAGCAGAAACATGTATTCTGCATGTGAAAGAGGTGTACACCACTATTGTTGTGAAAACAACATTGTAAAAAGGTCAAGGCACAATAAAAAATATGAAATAACATATATAACTGTATTTGGTTGTATGTATCTTACCTTGAAGTTGTAATTACATGTATTGTCTTTGTTATTTTTAGATATGCAAATGAGCTAATTTGCATATGTGTCAATTTTAAACATTTTTTTGTCAGTAATGTACCTCAATAATATACCCTTCCTATAAATATATATATTACATGGTGTCAGAACAACAGAAAGGTGTCTAAAACAAAAAACAAAAACACACCCACATTTACTGAAATAATGCTCCATGTTTTTGCTAAATGACTAAATTCAACCGGTGCTAAAAGGGTTCAGGAAGGCTAAAGTATAAATACACCAACCCGTCTTTGCAAAAGGTCAAAAACTCTTATAAAGAGAAAATCAGAAATAGGCTGGAAGACAAACACTGAATATGATTATAAAAAGGACTTCATCAAAGTCAAAACACGTAATCACAAAGTACTGTAGTTTTACAAATTACAAAAACAATGACAAAATACAGCAACGTTCGACCAACAAGGCCTTTATCAAGCAAACGAACAACAGGAGTGACAAATTTAAAAAACAAATGGACGACCAAAACAAACGTTTCTAATTGAAAATCTGGAAATAAAAACGAATAACGAAATAAATGTAACGCAAAAAACACACACGAAAACTAGAAATAGAATGGAAGAGAAACAATGAAAAATCTAGTAAATATATAACTTGAATACATGCAACATATACCCATATAGATTACAAGGCATGTGAAGAGAAAGTACTAAGAAGCATAGGAATGTAATGCGTTGAGCCCACGTGGTCGCAAGGTACCATACAAAGAAATCAACCGATTCTCCAGAGCAAATCGACTGCGATCATCCGAGGAACACGATCGGATGGCTGTGACCTGGACATCGTGAGCTCCTAAATGGCCAGTATCATTGAAATGGGTGGCTACAGGGGTCACAGAGCATTGGCGTATATCGCGTCTCATGACGTATATCCAATTTCAATACGCGTCTGTATCACATAAGCACATGTGTTGCAACGACGACGGCCACACTGAACAGTGCCAAAATGAGTCTGGATATTGGACTTAAGGAGACTGTGTACCAACATATCCTTAAGACTTCTGTCCCGTCTGTAAGCCACCAAAGGATAGTTGGGGAAGACAGAACGGGTCTCAGGATCTGACTTAAGGATAGACAGATGACGGAATAAAACATTTTTCACCAGTGAACTATAGGGGTGGAAAGTTAAGATAAGTTTTACTCTCTCAGAGTTAATAGTCCTATGCTGGCTGGTGAGGGCCTGCTGGCGAGTGATTTTCTAGCCCAGACAAGCACCCTCTCCGGGTATAGGCGCCTGCGAAAGAAAAAGTCTTAAGAACAGACATGGTCAATATATTTAGTTTATCTACCAGACATTGCAGACTCAACAAAGACTAGGAATAAGTCAAATAGCTCCCTGTCAGTGTCAACTGGAGACAAGCAATGGGGCATGCCTTGTAGGGCTGTCCTCTCATGGGAGAGCTGAAAAGTAACATGTGACCACAGCCAGTCAGCCTGAAAACTAAGCTTTGGGTCAACCTGAAAACTAAGCTTTGGGGAAACTTGATGGACCTCAAGCTGACTGTCCAGTTTGTGGTCCACCGTGGATTAAGTGTGTGACTAGAGATCGCTAAAATAGGAACACACCTGATTCCAATTTGATGCAGTCTAAGGAGCACCATTTACTTATGACATCACATAAAAAGTTAATTTTTTTGTATGTGATGTCATAACAGGTGATAATTGAGACTTCAATATGTTCCTTTTTGTTCACATATTCCAAATATAGAGGTTTTAGAAGTCAGAATATGTGTCTTTAGTTACTGTGAATCAATTTGCACTCAATTAAACTCAGTTCACTGCAAAAATGTTGTTTTAATTAAATAATTTAATCTACTAACAAATAAATTAATATAAATAGTATAATCAACCTAGCTTCTGAATAAAGACGACTGCATAAATGAAACAACCATACAATAGCAATACAGTGACTAACCTGTGAGCAGCAAATCCTTAAGTCGATGTCTAAACCTTTCTATTCGACTGTTTAGTTCTGGGTCGTGGAAGTTGCCTTCACAGGTCAGCACAGCTTCCACGACATCCTCCTCCAGACCCATCGCGCCATCCATCAGACGCACACCTGAACATAGTATTCATAACTGAATATAGTAACACTAATAATAAGTAGTGGAGAACATGTATATACTACTCACTAAGGTCAGATACAATGCACATAGATAGTACAATAAAATGTATAATGGAACTTGCCACTGAGATACTGGATTTGTTGACTATGAAAAATAAGCATTTGATGGACAATCAATCTGAAAGCTGATGAGGCATTATGGAGCCCCTGTCAAGTGTGGGAAGAACCCTAACAGAACAAGCAGAAATTCCCAACAGATGGAAAGAATATTGCAGCGAAATGTATATGAACAGAGGCGAAAAGGACAATAGAGCACACAAATAATCATAGAGGAAGAACCAGAACCATCACTATAGATAGTTGAATGGGCAATAAAAAGCTTGAAGATGGGAAAATCACCAGGATGTGAAAATATTTCAGCAGAGTTTTTCAAAGCAGGAGGAGAACAAAGCATAAAAATATATCATGCAATATGCAAAAAGGCATGGGAAACGGGAACATGGCCAAAGGAATGGAAAAGATCAATATTTATCCCAATACCTAAAAAGGAAGACACCAAATTATGTACCAACTATAGAACAGTGGCATTGATTAGCCACGCAAGTAAATTCTTATTAAAAATTATTATGGGAAGACTATCAACAAATAGAAGAAAGTTTCAACATAAGATAAGTGGGTTTAGACTAGATGAAACAGATGTACAAGTTACCATATATTTAACATGAGAACAATCATAGAAAAATTGTATAATGTATATCTATACTCATGTTTCAGTTTGGAATATCTTCATTGCACTCTGGACATGTCCATAGGTGTCGATCTGCTTCGCAATATTTCCAACAGCGTCCAGAGACTGACCGTACCAGTTCGATTTTGATTGATGAGCCTACTCACGACCTCTAATGCTGTTCTTTTCTTGCTACTCCAATCTTCAAACCCAGCTCCTGCAATCTAGTAGTTGACGTGGATTGGTTTAAATGAAAATCTTCTTTGCAGCCACATTCTATGAGGGCGTTCAAAATATCAGCTCTATCCATTGGCTGGCCTTCTGATACGGTGGCAGAGGCAGCCTGTCTGCTCTCTCATTGACAACAACCCCCATGTGCCCCGGAACACAGATAAGTGCAAATTGTTGACACTTGTAGCGATTCAGTCCATTGCCTGCGCACCGAACCAGCCTCTACCTTGCGGATTATACTCAATGAATCACTCAGAATGCACGCATGAGTGTAGTTTTGTGACTCCAGCCAACGTAAAGCATTAGTCACAGCCAGTACCTCCATTGTCATGCTGCTTGTTGTCATACGAAATGCACCGCTGGCCTCATGGACCATTCTGCCACATGAGCTTGCAGAGAAGGCCCATGCGGACTTTTCGTGACGAACTACTGATCCATCTGTGTAAATCACAACAGCACCTTCATTGCAGTTTTCATCAATGATAGCCTTAACGTCTGCATCCAGCGCCACGGGATTCCTCTCTGTGCAACATTTGTAAAATTTAATGATGGTGGAAAAGTGTTCCAGTATATTGAAGGCATCGGTATCCATTCTTTCCCATAATCGATATTTGTGAGCCTGCATACCAGCTGAACAGTGTCTGCAGCACTGCCAACCCCCGACTTGCCCCACTTTAATCGATTTCCTCCACTAGTGCTGAACAGCTCGTGCAATGGGTGATCCTTTTTAGCACTTATTTGAGGTACGCACGCGCTCTAGCTATCTTGAGTCTATACTCCATGGTCGGGAAATCCAGGAGAAACCTCATTGCCACGCAGGGTGTATAATGTGTGCAACCGAGAATGATACGCATAGCAACATTCTGTATTCTTTCCAGTCTTTCAATTTGCGTTTTACTAACAGTACTCTATACTTAAAATTAAAAATATTGAGAGCATGCATTTTCCCAGTGGTTACTTATGGTTGCGAATCATGGATTATTACACAAAAATTAAGAACGAAAATCCAGTCCTTCGAAACTAAATGCTACAGAAAGATCCTACGAATACCATGGACATAAAAAGAAAGAACACTGATGTCCTGAAAGAACTAAATGTTAAAGAGAATTGGCTGATAAACAACATACTATACAGAAAAATTACATACTTTGGTCACATCAAGCGTCACGATGGCCTGGAAAGAACAATACTAGAGGGCAGGGTCCCAGGACGCAGAGGCGGACCAAGAAGAAGATGGCTACAAGATATTAAAGAAACCATGAACATGACCATCGACGAAGTGGGTGAACTGGCAAGAGTGAATTTCAGATGTGCTGCAAAGAGAGCAACGTCCTATAAAGGATACGCACCTTGATGATGATGACTCTATACTTATGTTTTATTGACAATGAAAGGCATTTCATTGTGTAGAACATCAGGAATTGTGGAAAATAATGGGAGAAATTGGATTTCCATTATATTTAATACAGATCATAAAAGAACTTTATAGTGATAAAATAGCGGCTGTAAGAACGTGATGATACATCAGATTGGTTTGACATAAGGCAGGGAGTCAGACAAGACTGCATTTGCCGCTTTGTCTATTTAACACATATGCAGAAAACATCATGAGGAATGTTTCAGAAGATAGCGGAAAAGAACAATACAATGCTTTTATAATAGACAGAAGATAAATACCTGAACTAAGATATATGCTGACGATAGTGTTACTGTCAACATCACAAAAAGGGATTGAGAAATTATTAGGGGAAGTGAAAGATAAAAGCAAAAACAAAATCTATATCTCAATGTGGCAAAAACAAAAATTTCTTTCTTCTTTCTTTCTTTCTTTCTCGAATCCTGTTTGCCTAACAGTGTCAGGTCAAGAAGAGATTTCTAAAACTGGCCCTTGTATGCGCTTCGTAGATAGTCTCTTTCGTTGCCTCTGTTATCTCTAAGGTCCATCTTTTGCTTGGCCGGCCTTTTGCTTTGTACCCATTGTATTGGAGCAGCATTGCTCTTTGAGGTGCACTGTCTGTTGGTAATCTGCTTACGTGGCCGACCCATTTAATTTGTTGTTTCTTGATGAAGTCTAGTACTGATGTTGTACCCACTTTTTCCTGATGTCTTCATTTCTCAACCGGTCTCTTCTTGTTACACTCAGCATTCTGCGTACACACTTCATCTCTGTCGTGACTAGTTTTCTTCTATCATTTGTTGTCAGTATCCAGGTTTGGCACTGGTAACATAATGTGGGGAGAAAGATTGTGTTGAACATTGCTCTTTTTGTGTTCATGGTGAGTGTTTGCATCTTAAAATTTGCGCCATTTGTCCTATCATTTGATTTGTTTTGTTACATCTGTGTTGAATATCATTAGTTATTCTTCCGTTTGCTGAAAAAATGCTCCCCGGTATGTGAAGTCTTTTACTTGTTTTAGTAGGCGATTGTCGATGGAGATATTGGTAGTGTTTTCCTCTATGGTGAATGCCATTAATTCTGTATTGTCGATGTTTATTCTCATGTTGTATTCGTTACATGCTAACAGGAGTCTTGAAAACAAAAATAATAACATAAAACGAACATGACAAAAGAAATTTTTATCAACGGAGAGAAAGTAGAAAATGTGAACAGTTTTGAATTTTTTGGTTCACTGCTAACAACAGATGGAAAAGGGATGAAGGAAATTAAAAGAACAAATGGGGTCAAAGGCTCATGGCAGCAACATCTGCCAGGGTTAGCGAAGGGGCGCGCTAACCAAGACCCTGCCCTTTACCTCCACGTGGTGACCCTGGAAACAGACTATGGTTCTGGTCTGGCTAAGGGGGGCAGGGATCGAGTAGAACTACAGGTAGTGGTAGTAGTGCAAGCACGGAAAAGCAATGTAGTGGCCGAAAATCCCTGAACAATGCACGCATCTCCTGGTCGATGCCCGCTAAATTTGCCCAAGTTCAAAAAGTACGAACAGCAGCGTACGAGCGTCGCGAACAAAACAGTGGTAACAAATTGCGTGCATAGTCTTTAACGGCTGAGCGCGCCTCTCCGCTTCTTCACGCGATGAAGCAGGCCAGGCTCCCAGCAAATAAGGGACAAGGTACCGTCTGTTATTAAGATCGCTCGCCAGCCTTGTGTGTGTGTGTCCGAATATCAAAGTTGTCCGGCCGTGTTGTGAGGCAGTCAGCCTGAAAAATTTTTAATGACCGTAATAAAGGGATGAGAGGTGCATCCCAAAGCCGAGACATGAAGTGAAACTTGGAGCCCTGTGCACGAGTCAAGCTGAGTGTCGGAGCAGTCCCGAGGCTCGCTAAATGGGTCGGCAGATGAGTGAACATTACAGTCGTATCAGTTTCCCGGCTGATGGGAAAGGCTGCATGCGACCACACGGAGCGAAATCTAAGCACGAGTAGAGCTGAGTGTCAGAGCAGTCCCGTTGCACTGTACTTGAAATGGAAGATATGTGAACATGGTCGTATCAGCTTCCCGGCAGATGGGAAAGGCTGAATGTGAAGGGATGAGAGAGCCCACAAGGAGCGAAACTCGAAGCCATGATCGCGAAATTGAGCAGCGTGCCAGGGCACTCCAGATGCACGGTAAATGTGGTACATCAGGTGATGGTGACACAAGGGAAGATTGCTAAAAAAAAACTGTATATGAGGCCAAACGCGGATTAAGATACTGGGTAAAGGTGGCAGAGCGTAAACTCCAAAGTTACATTTTAGCGCCTTACAAACTGCCCTTCCTGAGACAGCCGGCAGGGTACGACGAAACAACCCATATATTACGAGCCGGGCCCCAGCCCAATGTTTCCTGGATCAAAGGAAATTACAGAGCAAATGCAAATTGCCTAGTGCCGACACGAGCGTCCATAAAACGTTCCAGGACACAAAACTGTTCTCTCTGCATGGAACCACTGCTGCCTTGTAGCTTTGGTTGGGGACAATCAAAGGCTAGTGGAGTAAACCGTACACAAAACTGGACAATAGGCAAACCAAGTAGTCCACAAAAAGAAGGGTTAGCTGGGCAGATGACGCTCATCAGCCCGGGAGAGGTCGTCTACGGGTCGCTGCCCTGAAAGAAAATAGCAACCTGCTGCCATGTGGGTTTTGGCTGGGGACAGCAAAGGCTAACGGAGAGTGAACCCAGTAAACGCTGGTTGAAATCGGACACACGACTGAAGGACAAGCACTTGAGCTCAAAATGATACTGAAAGTTGAGACGTAGCATACCCATGCTAAGGCTGCATGAACCAAGTTTTATCATGAATATGTTTAATATAGAATCTCGATATGGTACTACGCCTGTGGAGATCTGTCGGGCAGGACAAGTTTTTTTACTATCGACGGTCCCCGCCCCCCGGTTTGGCAAACCAGCAGCTGCGGGCCACGGGAACACACTACTGGTTCCATACGGCCTAGTACTGGCCAGAGACGATTAAACACTGTGCAATGGAATGCCGAAGGTCTCCATCACTTCTTCTTCTGCGATCAACTTTTGCTATGCGACTACTCCGGTATGTGTCATAAACAGGGCGGTGCGCTTGAGGTCTTCACCGGTTCCCCATAGTTTGTCTTGTAGTGTTGTTTCTGTTGGCCAGATCTCCAATCTCTCACTACTCAGACTAGGGCAATCTTGCAGGATGTGCTCTGGGGACTGCTTTGATGCTCCACAGGTGCAGGCTGCCGAGTCCCTGAGACCCATTCTGTGGAGGTGTGCTCTGAGACTGCAGTGTCCCGTTCTAAGTCTGAAGACTGTGGTCTGTGCTTGTCTGTTTAGTGTATTTATACTGTCGTGCTCTGGGTTGTATCCTCCATTTGTTTTTCTCCAGATCATTTTCCTGGATTGTTTCAGGAGAGTCTTTGCTTCTGTAAAACTTTGTGTTGGGTGGTGTTGTGTTAGGCTCCCCAGCCCTTGCGAGTTTGTCAGCCGTTTCGTTTCCTGGTATGCCACAGTGAGCTGGTATCCACTGTAAGACCAGTTCGGATTTTTGACAACAAGCTGATATTTTGCCGTATGTCCTGAATGAGCTTGTCTTGTCTGGGACATGAGATAGCCTGGAGAACGGATCTTGAATCACTAAAGATTGCAATATTTTTGCTGACACTTGCTGGTCGTTGAGAATCTGTATGGCTGCAAGAAGGGCTGTTGCCTCTGCTCTAAAGTTGGTGCATGTTTCTCCTGCTGCCAGAGAGTGTGTTTCTGTGTTTCCTTGAGGGTGAGTGATGTAGATTCCACTGCCTCCCTTTCTAGTAGCATCTGTAGCTGAGCCATCTGTGAACACATGTGTCCATGTGCTGGTGGGATATTGCTCTCGTAGCATTTGGAGTGAAGTGGCTCTTTGCTGTCTGTATTTTTTTTGAGATTATTCCTGAGACTTCTAGGTGTATTTGGGCCATGTTTTGGTAGCGTGTCCATGACTCTGGTATTATGGGTTCCCACATTTCTGGGTCAGTTTCTAGGATGTCTGTATGTTGCATATGAAATTCTCTGGCCAGATGGTTGGGACTCTTCCTTGCAAGTCTGTTTTTTGTTTTCTCTTGGAATTTTGTGTGTAGATGGTGTTATTTTAGCCGTTTTAGTTTTTCAAACTGGGTGAGTGTTTTAAATTTTCTGCGGAGTTCTAGAGGCTCTATGTCTGCAGCTTTTTCCATTTTTATGATAGGACTGCTTTTCATTGCTCCCATAGTTATTCTCAAGCCCATGTTTTGTACCTTGTCTAGTTTCTGTGTGTTTGTTTTGGCTGCTGCTGTCCAAGAGCTGGAGCCATATTCCATGATGGGTCTTACTACTCACGTGTAGACCTGCTTTAATATTTTTGAATTTGAGCCACAGGAAGTGCCAGCTAGTTTCTTCATCACAGGAAGTCTTTGTATGGCTTTGTACACCTGTGAAGATCCGTCGGGCAGGACAAGTGCCGGGCCCCATGCCTCGGAGGGGTTCATTTTTTGCTACCGACGGCCCCCACCCTCCAACTCGACAAATCAGCGAGCAAGGCACACAGAAAAAAGCTACTGGTTCGATACGTAGAGTACTGGCCAGAGACGATTAAACATTGTGCAATGGAAAGCTGAAGGTCTCCATCACAAAAGCAAGCTCTCCAATAAGACTTGCAGAAGACGAGATTGATGTTGCGTGCATACAAGAGACGCACCTAAATGCCCAACATAGATTCGGGATCAGAGGTTATCAAACCTTCAGATTAGACCGAGAGGGGCACAAAGGTGGAGTCCTCACCCTAGTACAAAACGGCATTCCAGCAAAGCAAATGGAGGTGACAACAGGAAGCGATGGCGCAGCAGAAATCGTAGGCGTCCTCATTACATGTGATGAAATGCAGATTCTTCTGTATAACTTATACTGCCCAAGTGACATCTCGCTGTCACTCGAGGCAATGATTATCAATGATACAGCATGCATGGTGGTAGGTGATTTCAACAGCCACTCAGAAAGATGGGGTTACTTCAAAACGAACAGCAGAGGGGTAGAAGTGGAAGACTGGGAGATAGAGAACAACCTGTTCTTCATCAATGCCCCAGACGATCCGCCAACCTCTACTCAAGAAGGTGGCATACGACTAGCACCCCCGATCTGGCCTTCGCAACAAGTGACCTCTCCACAAAAACAGTACGTACGGTCACAAAGCAACTCGGAGATAGTGACTATAGGCCCATCAAACTGCAAGAAGGTCTCCACTTCGTACCTGAGCCGAAAATGTGGTTGCCAAGGTGGAACTACAAAAAAGCAAATTGGAAACAGTACGCGTACTGACAGATGCCAATGTTGAGCTTAACATGCATGAAAACAAACACATGCGATCCCTGGCAAGGGAACTCTTAGAAGCAATCCTGAAAGCGCACGGAATCCATCCCAAGAGGCGCACGGAAGGATTACAAGCCATACTGGACAGCAGAGGTTCAGAAGCTTGAAAACCACCTTGAGTTGGCAAGGAGGCAGAAGAGGCACAGACAGTAACATCCAATACTGCTTACAAGGTGGCAGCGGCAAAGTACAAGCGTGAAGTCAAACGATCAGCAAGACTGAGCTGGGTGGAAAAGACTGAATCCCTGAACCTTGATAGGGATGGTCACAAACTGTGGAAGCTGGCAAAAGCGCTGAGTGATGAAAACACCAGCCGACCCCCAATAGCCCTGGAACAAGATAAAAAGATGTGCTCTGGAAAGGAAGCCGCAAACATTCTAATGCAAAAATATGCAGAAGTCAGCAGAGTAAGCATAACAAAAGCAAAAATTGATGACAGCCCTCCAAGGCGAGCCAAGAAAAGCCGATTGTCACCTAACGGATACATTCACCAGAAACGAGTTGGAAGAGGCATTAAGGAGCTCAAGCTCAGAAAGTCACCGGGAAAGGATGGGATCACTAATGAGATGCTTAAAAACTTAGGGACTTGAGCAAAGACAGCTCTACTGGCTGTCCTAAATATGTCGTGGAGGACAGGCATAGTCCCAGGAGAATGGAAAGAAGCGATCATGGTACCTATCCTAAAACCAGGAAAAAACAAACTCGACCCGGCGAGTTACAGACTAGTAAGTCTCCTAAACTGCACGGGCAAACTCATGGCACGCATGGTGAACAAACGGCTATCTTGGCACTTGGAGAGCAAAGGGCTGCTCATGGAACAACAGGAGGCTTTGGACATACCGATCTACAGAAGATCAGGTAACCTATACCGCCCAGGAAATCGAGGATGGTTTCGAGGAAAAGAAGCAGACACTGGCAGTTTTGGTAGGCATAGAGAAGGCGTTCAACACAGTCTGGAAAGAGGGGCTAAAACTGAAACTCCTTACCCTCAGTATAAAGGGAAGAATGTACAAATGGCTTGATAGATTCCTAGAGAACAGAACAGCAAGGGTTCAAGTCCAGGGTTACACAAGCACGAAGGCCATACTAGAGCAAGGAATCCCCAAGGAGGAGTGCTCTCACCAACTCTCTAATCTTCGTCAACAACATAGCAACATGCCTACCAAAGCGAGTACACTCAGCCATGTATGCCGACTACCTGGCAATCTTGGCGAGAGACGAGTCAATGCCCATAGCAACAAATCGACTGCAAGATATGCTAAATAAGCTGGAAATCTGGTCACAAAAGTTGAAACATGAACATAAACACGTCAAAGATCACATATATGGTGTTTTCGAAGAACAACCAGAATTACAAAATTAAGCTTAAAGTCAATGGGCAAGACCTTCTGGAATGCAAAAACCCAACGTACCGGGGAGTCACACTAGACAGAAGACTAATAGTGCACCCAAATAGACAATGCTACGACAAAAGCACGACAGAGGCTCAACATTATGTGCAAACTTGCAGGCTCCACGTGGGGGGCAAACACCAGAATCCTCAAAACACTATACTCTGGAAGAGTGCGACCGGTCCTGGAGTACGGCATTGCAGCATGGAGCAGTGCATCCAATAAGCAATTCGCAAAAGTGAGCAACAGTCAAAATCGAGCAGCACGAATTATTACAGGTTCGTATGTGGTCTGGCAAACTTTCTTCAATTGTGCTCAATGTGGGTACCCAGACAATTGAAGGAGGAATACAAAATGAACCGATTTGGCCTGTCCTTGCGTCATCTATGTCGATACTAAGATGAAGGAGAAGACATGCTGAACAGGATTGTTACTGAGGATGAATCATGGGTGCATCATTACCAGCCCGAATCAAAGCGTGCTTCAATACAGTGGAAACATCTTTCTTCGCCTTGTGTCAAAAATTCAAGGTTACGCCATCAGCAGGGAAAGTCATGCTGTCGGTGTTCTGGGATTGTCAAGGAGTGCTTTTAACCAATTTCAAGAAGAAAGGTGACAATGTGAATTCTGAATCATACTGTGAAGTTCTATCAATGATTCATGATGCAATTCGAAAAAAACGCCCAAGACTGCTGACTACAGGAGTGTTGCTTCTTCATGACAATGCCACACCACATACGGCTCGATTAACTCAGGAGAAAATTAACCAACTACGGTGGAAAGTTCTAGAACATCAACCTTACAGTCCCAACTTAGCCCCTAACGATTTCCACCTTTTTGGTTCACTGAAAACCCACCTTGGCGGGAGACATTTCGCGAATGACGCCGAAGTTGAATGTGAAGTGAAAACGTGGTTTAGAAAACAGAGCCCGCAGTTCTATGCAGCCGGTTTGGGAGGATTGATAAAACGATGGGATAAGTGCATCAATGTTGGTGGAAATTATGTTGAGAAATAAAGGAACAATGTATGTATAAAAATAAACTGGTTTCAAGTTGTTATCATGTTTAGTTATTTTTCTACAGCCATTTGTGGCTTACTTATTGACTTCCTCGTAGAATTTGCAAATGATTTGATTTTCCTTCCAATAACCGTTCCCAGATTCAGAAAAGATTATCATAACAGGAAAATAAGTAAGGTCAAAATAACTTTAATATATACAGAGAAAAAGCACATATTTGTTATGAGAATATATGCAACAAGCAGTGACCAGATTACAGTTGAAGACATTGCTCCTACAGGATGTGACTACCAAAACCTAGAAAACATTATTATTACAGATACTGCAACTTAAATCTCAACTGGTCCTAATCAAGAAGAATCTTTGCATCTGAGACTTATAATGCGACATGATAAAAGCCAGCTAATGAAAGTCAGATCTTTGACAAATATTTTGGTGATGAAGATCAAAATAAGATGTAGGAAATAGTAAGATCTGCACAAGTGGCCAGAGAAATGTGACACTACAACATAAACTTCTTGAGACTTGCAAAGACTAGATGGGGATTGAGCAGAACAACGTACTTGGCACAGGATAAAACCTAATTTATTTACAATACAGGGACAAAGAACATGCCCATGCTGTGGGGTTGCCATTATGATGACTTCATAAACACAAAAGGCACTTATAGGACCCACATCATCTAGAATTAGTAACAACATGATTTAATTCAAATGGAAGAAATACCACCATTATTCAATTCTATATCCCAACAAATAAAGCAAATTCAAATTTTATGACAACTTCAAGAAACACTGGACAGAGCACCATGAAGAGACGGTAATATAGTTGTGGGGGATCCAAATGAAAAGGTTTGAACAGACAACAGCAGCTATGAAACTACTGGGGAAGAATGGAATTTGGAAACGGAAATTAAAATATCATTGTAAACTTCTGTGATTCCAACAATCTGGTCATTGAAAAAATAACTTCCAAATAGAAATGTTGTGACGTCCACATGGTGTTATCCAGATAAGTATATGGTGAAAAAAATTGATAATCTCAACAAAATAAATAAAATGGAGATGTCAGCACAACATTAGGGTAAAAAGAAGAACACCATCTTCTACTAGAGAGCATAAAAATTAACTGAAGGTCTTCAGAGAGAAGACAATAAGAACAGACCACAAATATAACACTCAAAACTTCACAACGGCTAGACTTAATTTCAAGAGTAGATTTCAGATACTTTGAAATCTCATGGAGGAAACCGCTGACTTCTTCCAATGTTTTGACATTGATTGGTATACTTTTAAAGTAGTTAGTGGTCAGCCGGAGTCCATGTACATCTCCATATGTCTTGTCTTGAACTGATAGGGGGATTGGCCATGTGTTTTCTCTCTGTTCACTGTATATTGAACATTCTAGCAGTATGTGTGTCTCTGTCGTCTTGCTGGTGCCACATGTGCATATGTCAGAAGGGCCTATTTTGTACTTGTTAAACAGATGGTACCTCAGCCTATTGTGCCCTGTTCGTAAATGAAAAATGACAACCTTCCCTTCTCTACTTGGTGGTATGCATGATCCTTTTCATGACCTGGGTGATCTCTCACCCATTTGTTCTTGTAGGCCATTTTTATCTGTACTTTAGCTTTAACATGTCATACTGGTGTCTGTCTGATGTAGCCTGCCACCTGCTTTTGCCAATATATCTGCGGTCTAGTTGCCAGGTATTCTGAAGTGGGATGGTATGCACTGTATTATCACTCTAGAAAAAATATGGTATGCACTGTATCATCACTCTAGAAAAAATGTGGCAAACTTGGTGTAGTGATGCTTGCAGTTGGTTCCTTTAAGTTTTTATACTGCTGACAATAACTGGTGCAAGTTTAAGGAAGCTGTTAACACTATGTGACTAGCGCAGCAAGTTTGATTAAAGTGAGGAAGAGTTGCGCTAAACATCGACCTCACTCTCTCTCCTGTTTCCAACAAGATCCAGTGGCAAGACAAGTCGAGACGACTGGTGGAGGATTCAGGGCAGTGGATGACCAGGGTGTACTACGTGCCTCACCATGCTCAGTACGCTCCACAGCGCTTTGCTGGTACTCGCCGTTGTGTCCGTTGAGCCACTAAAGTGGTTTCTTCTGCACCCTCTGTCGAGTCCAGTCTTTACATGCAAGGTAGGCAAGACCTATTTCACCGATTGGTTGTTAACCATCCGGCTACCCTCAGCCTGGTTTGGTTGGCCTGTCAAAGCCATTGCCCATATGATGGCTACTGGCGCATGCTGACAGCTGCTATGAGCAACAGGTGAGAGCTGAATGACAGGTTTGGTCCAATGTTCAGAAATCTGCCCTTAAACGGGCATGACAGCTTCGTTACAGAGGTACTACCAATCCCTGGCACACCATATCATTTTGGCTTCCTTGCTATGTGCCTTAAAGTAGGGGTCATCACACTAGTGTGCTGACCCACTTAGACGCGATGCGGCTTGTAGGCGCGCGCCGAACATACTGACCAAAGGTCAGGTCAGTGCGACCTGACTCGCCTTACGGCAGAACGACACGGACTAGAGGCTAGAAAACATAGCCGCCATCTTAACCGGCCTGCCGCTGGTGTAACTTTTTACACGAGTAGTGCACTGTAGCAACCTACGTTGCCACTGAAAAGCTCCACTAGAAAACACAACACTGTACAGAAAATAATGTCCAACTGAACAAGAACTTTTTAACACTATGTAAAAGGTTCTTGATAACAGGAACAAACAACATAAAGAATTGCTTACTCACAGCACACAGAATGTGATTGAAAAAAAATGACCATGAAAAAAAAAACATCAGCAACTGTCTACAAAAAAGAAAAGCTATGCAATCTTTACAAAGAGCTTTGTTATGGTGATAAAAAAAGAATGCCTGGCTGGATAAGAAGAACCATGTTTATAAAGTTGCTGGGGAGGTAAAAAAAAAAAAGCAACAAAACTACAGTATCACTAGAATGCTATAAAGGAATGAGCAGAACCCCAACGTATCAAGGAAAGACAATAGAGGAAAGAACTTTAATAAGGATGCATGAGAACAGAAAACAATAAGTGTAGTATTTCAGATAAGTTAATTAGAAAATCAACCAACACATTGAAAATCAGCAAACATACTAAGGTCAACAAAAAATGTAATATAAATATGGATTCACTCACAAAACAGGTGATCATGCAGGTACCAAAGCTACTTTTAAAATGGTATAATCGCAAGGCCATACATAACACCAACAGACAACAAAGATGCTGTACTAGTTATTCAGGCAGATAAAACTATTTCCACATTGTTATCAATGGCTGAGTTAGGACTAACTACCCAAATCTAGAAAATGGCTTTGTTACAGTAAATGCGAAGAAAAACGGAGTGTTAATGACAATTGTAGCACTCGTGAATATGTTAAATTAGGAACACTGAATTTAACAACTAATAATAATATAAATGTTAATGATAACTTGCAACCCTATATATAATTTTATACCAGTGCGAAAGAAATAAGAGGGAGAAAAAGAATAATTATCGATGATTATCAAAGTATTAAAGTCGAGTTCTGTATCAATCATACATAAATGAGAGCCGTCTTTGTACTCACTTTAATGTCATATGTAGTACTAGAGGTAGTAGTATTTAGAAGAAACGTAGTCACTATGACTACCTAGCCTACAGATAGTAGAGTCGAGTAGACTGAGTAGTCAGTAAGTCATTACTCAGTGGTGGATGATGTTGTTAATAGTTAATATTGTTATACTAGACTATAGCCTAGCCACTTTTCAAACAAAAACGAATTTGCAAGTTACTTACTAGTTACTACATTAAGTTTTTTTTTTTCCAAAGTTACATCTTTGTTTTACTCAAAATTCACTTTGACTTTACTACTCATTGAACTGACACCTCCACTGGTCTGTCGGTGTTCATGAATCATTGCTGATTGCTGCTTGCAGTCTCAGGTCTGAATTAGTTGAGTCAGTGACAGTCATTGCTTATGCACGTCATTCTTATTTAACTTTACAAGTAATAAGGTGAGAGAACAATGGATACATCTATTACCTCCAGGCTGAAATAAGTTCTTTTTTTTTTTTTTTGCACTAACACATTCACCACGAAACTGATTACATGCAATACATTTTTACAACATTAAACTAACACAGCCATATTTGGCGAAATATTGCTCTGCATGAAGTAAAAGTGGGTCAAATTTAGTTAATTCTGAATTTCTTTTTCTCCTACATATTTTCTTACTGACGCAAGTGCACTATTCTAGCACGAAAAGACTGCAAACGACCTACCAGCGAAACAAAAATCTACCAAATTACATTTTACAAGCCATAATTGTAGTAGTGCCAGTATAGTACTGACTGAGAATGATGAACATTTCGAATCCGCGGAATCGGCTCAAGTCAACCTTTGACTAATCTTGCTGGCAATTTCACATCAAAGACCGAAATTATAACTGTGAAATATATTTTTTTTTATCTTTAGCCCACGTAATTGCTTCACGCACGTGTTTTACTAAATACTACTGAATGTTATTGCATTCTTGGAGTAACAAGTTTACCTAAAAAGGTATCCGATTTTCTCTATAATTTCTCATGTATCACAAACGCCATGGAACAATAACAACTGCCGCCATTTGCAATGATCTCTCAAACGCATGCGCATAGCGGACAGTATTCTGGGAGGCAGAAAGATCTTATTTTGTCGTCATACTGCTACCGGGTTGTTGCCCAGTGTTGTGGTTTTCTGTTTTTGTCTTGCGCTGTTCTGGTACGTGGCTTGGGTGATTATTATTTTGACAGGATTCTGCTATGACAAGGTTCTGTGCCAACTTTCTTTCTTATGCTGATGTTGGTGACTACTGTCCTTTCTGGTGTTATTGGTAACTTTTCGCAGGCATCGCATTTCACATGTAGTTATTTTTTGTGACTGAGCTTTGCTCATTGTCCATGTTTGGCTCTGGTAACACAAAGTTGGTATGAAAATGCTGTTGATCATCTGTTGTTTAGCTGTCAGTGAAATTTGTGGGTGCCTTAACAATGGGGCTAGCTGGTAGGTTACAGCATTTGCTTTTGAACGCTAGCCTCTATCTTTATATCTAGTCTTCTGTCAATATGCTTCCTGAGTATTTGACCCATCACGGCGCTGGAAACAATCACATGCCTCCAACCCATGAAAGACCGCAGAGACAGTAAAGTTACCCAACTTGCGGAGAAATTCAAGATACTTAGCTCTCACCCCATGGATGACAGATGAACGGATTGGGAAGGGGCAGGTTAAAGATCCAGCTTTGAGAAATGTGCCAAAGCACTAATCCAAGACGACTCGGTTCTAGTCAAGATTTTCTATATAGAGTGTGAAATAGTGGAGCATGTATACAATTAACTAAGAGAATGAGTTTTAAGAACAACAGGGAAGTACCGGAGCCAATGAGTATGATCAGTAAAAAGACAGTGACATGTGTTAAAACAATTTACCACATACGGGATTCGAACCACAAACATTTATGACTTATGTCACCTATTGCTTAGCCCTACAGACTAGCTTTTTAAGAGCACAACCAGCTAGCTCTCACAACAAGATCATCACTGAGTCTCGTCCTTAAGAAGCAGCGTCGTCTATTGAACACAGAACAATCAGGCGGTCTGTTGAACACAGAACAATCAGGCCAGATTCGCTCGAAGAGTGTTTGTACAAACACATGAGATAAGCTTTTTATGACGAAACAGCATACATACACGCATGTATACATATATAATATACATGCACACATCATTCATGCAACTAAGTGCTGAATATGAGTTAGATTTTAGCATTCAAAAAACTCAAAATACTGCAATTGGCCATCAAATATACGCACCATTAGCCAGCACTAAATATAAGATTATTGGTTACTGAACCGACATCATATCACCCGGGCAGACTCGTAGGTGCTCAGTTTTCCCCAGATGTTAAAAGGGCGTGAATGATAATGGTTTCCGTGGGTCTTTGATCAAGAACCAGTAGTGTAGCCTGATAATGCGAGATATGTGTGCTGCTACTTAAAATGAATATGTGCCCTCTATTTAACCTTTTTTCCCCTTTTAATTGAAAAGCCAACATTATCACAGGAGCCATGAAGTCCACGCCCATCACGACGCTGGAAACAAACACATGCCTCCAACCCATGAAAGACCGCAGACAGAAAAGTTACCCAACTGGCGGAGAAATTCAAGTACATGATGCGTACGTTCTTTCGACGCAGTTGCTCGTACTTCGACATATTCTTTCTGGCACCCGATCTTTCTCTCTTTACACCGCCTACCTTGCTGTAGGCCGTATCTATGATTCTGTGTAATGCTGAATAACTGGCTGTGAAGCGCTGTTGAGAATCCGCGAAGGATCCCCACCTACACGTACGAACTCCGTTGCGAGGCAGAGAATCCATTTCCACTCCACATTAGAGACTAGCTCTACCGCAGTTATTCAACTCATCGGCACGTGGACGTGAGTCTTAAGCTTGGACCGACTCGATTACAGCATCGCTCTATACCGATTTCACCATCCTAGAATACATTTGGACATTTACTGGTGCTACAGAGTTCGTGCACTGCCGTTGGGATCTTTGTGTGTAAGAAAGAGATTGGAGCACACATTGTTACTCATAGACGCACAATGATGATGGTCCTATCAATTTGTTTGTTTGTTAGTTTTTAGTTAGTTTATTCCTTTCGAGCCAAAGGCGGCACATAGGGCAGAGGTTTTAGATCTCCATGTGATACGGTTCTTTGCTAGCAGTTGGAGATCTTGTATGGTTTTACATCCCAATAGTTTACTTTCTTGTTGGATGATTAAAGCCTCTTTAAGCCAAGGCACGCCTCTTTCAACCTAAGGTGAATCTTTTATTGGTTATATCACAGCGTGTAGGCCAAAAACATGAAAATAAGAATTAACTCCTTTCAGAGAATCCAAGATAAGTTTCTTAGGTCCTATCAATCAATCACAATCTCGTATATATACAGAACAATAGTGCGAAAAATGCACGGCAATTTTGTGTACGCATTTCGTTGACACCGGAAGCGAATCCTCTGACGAAGTACGTGCAAGGAAATGTTATTTTATGTCCACATGCTATTGGAAAGTGTTTTTGGGTATTCCAGTGTCTGGTGACCTTGTCAATCGCAATGAACCGATGATAACTTTCCTCTCCGGTCAGCAAAGCCCAATATGTACATGTGGAAGCGACACAAGATATGAGTGCCGTGTCTGTTACCTGGTCTGGATGATCTTGATGGGCGACCATCATTTAAAATAGCTAGATTCGTGGTTTAGCAGTGTCTGAATCAAGGATCCCTCTGTCTATTTTCAGTTTTGTTTCCCATTCGGTTGACCAAACGTTAATATCGTCAACTACTATGCATTTCTTGATACGTATATTGATTTGTCGTCCAAGAAATGTCATCTTCTCTCCTCAGACATGCGGTTCACATTTGCATATAAATTGTACACTCTCCATTCCGGATCTTGTATGTTCACTTCAATCCTCTGCAATTCTGCATGTTCTGTGATGTAGGCACCGTTAGTATGTTAAAATAGTAAACCAGTCTTCTAGAATAGCTATACGTTAGTTGACGCTTCGACAACTCCAATAAACAATGATACGTTTATATTTAAGTACAAGTCTATATGCATCTTTTGCTCATTTTTCTCTTTCAAGTTCTCTTATTTTCATTTTCTCACCACCACCTCTTCTTCTGCGGTCACGATTCCTACCCTCATCTGCTGAAATGATAGGGCAAATGGCGCCAATTTTAAGATGCAAACACGTCACCATGAACACAAAAAGAGCAATGTTCAACACAATCTTTCTCCCACATTATGTTACCAGTGCCAAACCTGACGCTGACAACAAACGATAGAAGAAAACTAGTCACAACAGAGATGAAGTGTCTACGCAGAATGCTGGGTGTAACAAGAAGAGACCGGTTGAGAAATGAAGACATCAGGAAAAAGTGGGTACAACATCAGTACTAGACTTCATCAAGAAACAACAAATTAAATGGTTCGGTCACGTAAGCAGATTACCATCAGACAGTGCACCCCAAAGAGCAATGCTGCTCCGATACAATGGGTACAAAGCAAAAGGCCGGCCACGCAAAAGATGGACCTCAGAGATAACAGAGGCGACGAAAGAGACTATCTACGAAGCGCATACTAGGGCCCGTTTTAGAAATCTCTTCCTGACCTGACGCTGTGAGGCATACAGGATTCGAGAAAGAAAGAAAGAAAGAATCTGCTGAAATTATCGATGAAAGTTCCGTTTTGTATAAATACTCACATACGTTCACAATTATATGGTGGACCTATTCAGTAACCATGGCAGTCACCATACCAGAGTATTCTGCATGGTGCCACACCGCCAGCGCGCCAACGTTCATGACTGCATACACAGTAGCAATCCAGTCTCTCGGCATGTTGGGTCACCTTGACCTGGGGTCATTTAACCTGCTGCTGGTACGTAAATAATACGACTTGTAAGCTGCTCTATCTGAATTTAGATTTGAGACATGTTCTTATTTCGTAATAGGGGGAAGACTGCATTAAAACTTGGTAACGACATGTTCTTATTTCGTCATTGCTAAATTAAAGAGCTATTCCTGTGATGTTCTTTTCAGATTTGTTATCGATGTTATCACCATTTTTTATTTGACTGTTCAAATGTGTTGAAAATTGAGCGCCTCAGTGGTCGGATAATCAGGGTTGTGCGGTGCTTTGATGCAAAGAGGCGGTCGCATCAAGCGGCACCTTGTGGGGTGCGGCAAAAGTGACAAAATCAAATTTGCAACCATTCAATAATTCAAAACTTTACGCAACTCTTTTTTATACTGGTCTATGTTATCCCGATATTGATGTATACGATTTATAATTTATCGCACGCCTCTGCCTACGCGCTTTTGGTACCCTTTGATTTCGGTTTATGGTGCAGGTGCATCGCTGACACTCCCTCGCCGAAAAACATGTGATCTGAGAGCGCGAAGCTATTATTTTTATTTGTAATTTCTCCCCGCCACTCTTAAAAGCTAAGATGCGGCAATTATCCCAAAAAGACCATTGCACGTGTTACTTGTTGATAGTTCTGTTTGGAGCTTACAATTGTTGACAATATTTGATTTTAATGTTAGTTTGTCTCCAGAAGTAGCTGGTGGCTGTTCTCAGTATACAATTTTTGAATTTATACTAATTCAGTGTTTGTGTTTAAAAAGTAGATCCGATAAGAGAATTATTGGGGTTTTTTTTACAGCAACTGTAGTTACTTATTAGCATGGAAAATGATTATGTTAGGACAATAAGGGACTCGAATTACAAAATAACATTTGCATTCAGTGGGTATATCTCAGGTGCATAACGTTAGTCTGTGTGTGATAGAGTTATGTATTTAATATTGGCTACTTTTGCGTTTTGTGTGTCTTCTTCTTTGCGTTCGTTCTTTACGACCAATTTTAATCACTCTTTGTGATATGTTTCATCTTTGTCAAGAACGTGTATACGTTGCACATTGGTTCGGTATGCCCTTAAACACACAGACGTCTACACGTTTAGGACATGTGCATCCGATTTCAGCAAACCTCCTTAGTCGTCTCTTACGACATGCGTGGCAGGTAACAGTGGTTCTATTCTTTACACCCCAAATTTGGGCCCCGGTAACCACTCGGCGGTTCTGTGTGTGATAGAGAGTTGATTAGGAAATAAATGCATTTGCCTACTTTTGTGTTAGTTATTTATTGCTCTATAATTTTTTTTAACAAATTCATTTTTCACAATTAACTCTAAAACCTTTGAAAGCTACTAGGTAGTCAAGCATAGATGCTTTAAAACATTTGCGATTTCAACTATCCGAAATTTATGATGCATTATTCCAAATAATAGAAGACGTCAACAGAGAAGCAGAAACTAAAGTTAAATTATAAAGCAAGATGATTAGTAAAAAAATATTAACAATTACAAGTTTATATGCAGTGTAATTCGTTGGCATGATATTTTATTTGAAATAAATTCAGTCTCGAAACTATTGCAGTTCGTAAATATAAATTTGGCAGAATGTGAAAGGGTGTTATCAGAAACCATACAAAAAGTGAAAAGTTATAGACAATCTGGATATGATCAGAAGAAAATTGTTGCTAATGAGATTGCAGAGAATCTTGAATGCAGCACAGAATTTCCTGCCGAAACTGAAGTTAAAGCCAGAAAGAAAAAGCGTCAACTTGACTGAAGAAGCTGTCGATGAACCCTTAACAGAGGATAATAAATTTGAAATAAACGTTTTCAATTATATTTTGGACATTACCCTCAATTCTCTGAATGAACGATTCACGCTTTTGGAAACCAATAGAAAATATTGTCAGTTTTTATATGACATGTTAAAACTCAAGGATATAGATAACAAAACGCTAGAAAATTATTGTACCAGTCTCCAGTCAATATAACTTGATTACTTTGTATCCGAATACTGTTATAACTCTGAGAATTTTATTAACACTCTGTCTCTGTAGCTAGTGGGGAAAAGAAGTTTTTCCAAATTAAAATTAATAAAACACTACGCTATATAAGTTAAATAAGCCAAACAAAACTGACAAATATGTCATTAACTTCTATTGAATCTACATTGGCTGCCACTCTAGACTCATCATCATCAGGTGCCGTCTCCACATCGAAGGTTGGCTGCAATGAATCTCCAGCATCCTCTGTCTTTCGCCTTGGTGTTGCACACTGCCAGACTGTAACCTGTCCATTTCTTAAAGTTTCCCTCCCACTTATCTCTCGGTCTTCCTCTTGCTCTTCTCCCTCAACTTTCCTCTCTAGTAAATGTTTTATCATGGTGTCATGTCTTTTATGTGCCCAAAATACTTTACTTGTCTGAATTTTATTTCTCTTAATAATTGTTTCTTCATGCCTAGTTTTCCTAAAACTTGTTTATTTGTCTGTTTTTCTGTCCATGAAACTCTGCCTATTCTTCTATATATCCACATCTCAAATGCATCAATTCTGTTTTCTAACTGCTTGTTCATTGTCCATATTTCCGACTAGACTACACATCCCTAATTAACGAATTTGCAAAAGTTAAAGTTAGAAGGTTAAAACTTTAGTACATTGTTGTAAATCGAAATTCCCTTTGGCTGCCGCCGACGACTTGTGTCGCCCGGCATCTTTTTTGGCAAGTAAACCGTGATTTCGCCTTTGTTTTGCCGGGGATCGCAAGGGGAGCAAAGAGCAGCACTGCGACCTACAAGGCATGTTGTAAGAGGCGCTAAGGTGGGGTTTGGCCTAAGGCTGGCTACCCTATCCAGTAGAAAATTTTAGCCACAAAATCCAACCAACCATGAACAAGTCACATAAAAATAAAATAAAAACTGTGCTAACCAAGAGGAAAGGAAGCTCTTCTAGAAAAGGTATGAAGCGATGCAGAGAAAGCCACAAGTAGTCTGCACAGCAGATTATCTTCCTTTCACCTAGGAAAAGCTCCAGAATTGGCACCTGGAATGTTAGAAGTATGTATGAAATGGGAAAGACAGCACAGGTTGTAAATGAGATGAAATTTCACTGGATTGGCATATTGGGATTATGTGAAACTAGGTGGAATGGTGCAGGCAAACAACGTCTAAACACAGGAGAAACAATGCTGTTCTCAGGCCGTATAGAAGAAAATGCCCCCCATAGTGAAGGAGTGGCTTTAATACTATCTAAAGAAGCGGAGAATGCACTAATAAAATGGGAAGCAGTGAGTTCTAGAATAATCACACCAACATTCAGAACCACCAAAAAGAAAGTATTCTTGAATGTGACTCAGTGTTATGCACCTACCAATGATAAAGAGGAAAAGTAAAAGAGGAATTTTACATAAAACTTCAAAATACTATAGGCAATCAGAGAAATGGGAACATCAATATTCTGATGGGTGACCTCAATGCCAAAATAGGTTCGGACAACATAGGCTACGAGGAGATCATGGGGAAACACAGACTAGGGATAACGAACGAAAATGGAGAACTATTCACTAATTTGGGAAGAAGAAACTGTCCCAGATCAATAGAAAAAGGGAATAATTGTTAAAATCCCCCAAAAAGGTGATCTCAAAGATTGCAGAAACTGGTGAGGGATCACCCTATTATCAATAATGACCAAGACTTTCTGCAAAATCATTCTTAATAGAATCAAAGGAGCAGTGGACACAACCCTGAGAGAAGAACAAGCTGGTTTTAGACCTGGAGAAGCTGCTTAGACCAAATAATTACCCTACGAATAATTTTGGAGGAACATATTGAGAAGCAACAACCACTAAATTTCATCGATTTTAAAAAAGCCTTTGATAGTCTACACATAATCTCTCTGTGGAATACTCTGAGATGCTATGGAATACCATGAACAATAATAAACATTATTAAGAGCCTCTATGATGGTTCACAATGTGCAGTTCGCACTGATGGTGGACACAGCGACTGGTTTATGGTTGAAACCGGAGTAAAGCAAGGCTGTATTCTATCTCCGCTATTGTTTGGAGTGGCCATTGACTGGGTGATGCGAAAATGTTGCAGGGCGAAACTGGCATCGATTGGGTAGAAAATAGTCAACTAGAAGATTTAGATTTTGCAGATGATATTGCCTTGTTAAGTAGAAACAACAAAGATGTGCAAAGAAAAACAGACTTGTCATCTATAGCATCAAAAGTTGGACTGCAGATAAGCTATGAAAAACAAATATAATGAAGATACATATGGCAAGTAATGCAGATATCACACTGGAATCTAAAATGATAAATATAACAAAGCAGTTCACCTATTTAGGTAGCAATTTTGATTGCACAGGAAATATTTAAAAAGAAATTATGATACGAATTGACATTAACTTTGAAAAGTCTAAATAAAATATGGAACTGCAAGTTATATAGTATTAAAACTAAATTACGAATTTTCAATTCAAATGCTGTATCAATCCTAACATATGCCAGCGAGAGTTGGAAAATGACTAAAGAAATGATTAAGAAATCAAGTTGAATGCATTTGAAAATAGATGTCTGCGAAAAATAATGAATATAAAATGGAACGAATTCAGGAGAAGTGATGAAATCAGAGACATGTCTGGTCAACCCCTAGTGACAACTGTTATAAGAAAGAGAAGATGGAGATATGTTGGGCACACCGTGAGAAGAAATGATCAACGAATTTCAAAGCAGGCATTGAAGTGGGATGCAAAGGGTTCAAGAAAGAGAGATCGACCTAAGGAGACCCTGAAACGAACTTTGCTGAGAGAGGCAGGAAATATCGGTCTCAGTTCCATGGAGGAGATTGAGCGAGTTGCACAGGATAGAGCTGTATGGAGAAATTACTTGCATGCCCTATGTAACGTATAACATTACGAGAGGAATTATTATTATTATTATTATTCACAAATTTCTGTGCAGCGAATCAATACGTCATAGGTGGAAGTGTCTTTCCACATAAAAGAATACATAAAGCAACCTGGGTATCACCAGACCACAGAACAGAAAATCAAATTGACCACATATGCATAAACAAAAAATGCAGATCATCTCTACAAGATGTAAGGGGGCAGATGTAGATTCGGATCACCATTTGCTGATAAGTAAAATTAAACTGAAGCTTAGCGATACATAACATCCCATGAACATAGACAACAATATAATGTAGGATACCTCAGAAGTCAAGAAACAAAGGAACAGTTCACGGTCTCTAATAAGTATGAGGTTTTGCGGCAATTAGAAGATGAGGTGAGTGCGGAAGAATGCTGGCACCAAGCCAAAAATATTTGGAATGAAACGTGCAATGCACAAAGGTATTAGGAAAGAAGGAGCGGAATAATAAGGCATGGATAACTCCAGAAACTCTCAAAGAAATAGAATAAAGGAAAAAGAGGAAAGCAGATTTAAATATTAGCAAAAGTAGAACTGCCATAGCCCAGGAAAAATACTCAGAAGCTAGCAAGAAAGTGAAGAAACAAATAAGGTTAGATAAAAGACAATACGTAGAAGATCTATCAAGAGAAGCAGAGGTAGCTGCAGGAAAAGGAAACCTTAGTGATCTTTACAACATCACTAGAAAGCTAGCAGGAAAATACAGTCCATCAAATGGGTTGATCAAAAATAGTAGTGGGGAAACTATCACTAATGTTAGAGACCAAATGGAAAGATGGATGGAATACTTCAAGGAACTCCTGAACAGACCAGCACCTACAAACCCTCCAGATATCCAACCGGCAGAAATTGACTTGGACATCAACTGTGAGAAACCATCCAAGGAGGAGATTAATAAAGCCATTAAACTTTTGAAAGATGGGAAAGTGGTTTGGGCCAGATGGTATTCCAGCGGAGGCGGTTAAAGCCAACATAAACACATCCACAAAAATACTGTATAAATTATTTAGCAGAATCTGGGAGACCGAAGAAATACCAGCAAACTGGAGAGAAGGATACCCAGTGAAGCTACCAAAGAAAGGGTACCTTCAGAAGTGTGAAAACTATAGGGGAATAACACTGCTTTCTGTCCCAAGTAAAATCTTAAGCAAAATCATCGTACAACGTATTACTGACGCTGGGGATAAGAAACTGAGAAAGGAACAAGCAGGATTTCGCAGAGGACGGAGCTGTATAGGCCAAATATTTGCTCTTAGAAATATCATAGAGCAGTGCACAGAATGGCAAAGCAAACTCTATATCAACTTTGTAGATTTTGAAAAAACTTTTGATAGCATACACCGCGAAAGTCTATGGCGTATCTTAAGATGGTATGGAATCCACTGTGTTTTATAAATATTATAAAAAGCTGCTACAGCAAGTTTGCATGCAGTGTTGAAACTTCAGAACTAAAGTTTGAAGTAAAAACAGGCGTGCGACAAGGATGTGTTATGTCAGCCCTATTATTCAACACTGTCATAGATTGGGTGATGCGTAAAACAACGGAAGATAAGGCAAGAGGTATTAGATGGACGCTCACATCCACTCTGGAAGACCTAGATTTTGCAGATGACATCGCACTCCTATCTCATACACATAGGGATATCCAGGAAAAGACCTGCCGCCTTAACCAATATAGTGAGATGGTTGGGCTGAAAATAAATCAGAAGAAAACTGAAGTAATGACTCTGAACATAGCAACCCCAGCACCAGTCAAACTAGAAGGTAAAACCCTCCGAGATACAACCGCTTTCACATACCTTGGAAGTGTTATTAGCAATGAAGGAGGCGCTGGATCTGACATTAAAAACAGACTGAGTAAAGCACGAAGTGCATTCATGACCCTTCAGATCGCCTGGAAATCTGCCCAATACAGCATCAGAACAAAGACTAGTATCTATAACAGCTGTGTGCTGTCAACTTTGCTGTACGGATCGGAATGCTGGAGAATGACAGAACAAGATATGTCCAGACTCTCCGCCTTTCATACAACTTGTCTGCGAAAATCTTACGCGTGTACTGGCCGACTACTATCTCGAATCAATAATTGCTTGCACGATGCCAACAAGAGAATATGGGCACTATCATCCGAAGACGACGCTGGAGATGGATTGGACATGTGATGCGCATGGAGACTGGCTCCGACACGAAAACTGCACTGAGATGGACTCCAGAGGGTAGGCGAAAGCGTGGAAGACCCAAGATGACCTGGAGGAGAACGATAGAGCAAGAGCTGAAGGAAATGAATCATAGCTGGAACACAATACAGAGGAAGGCCATGAACAGGAAGAATGGTGTACGTTTGTTGCTGCCCTAAACGCCAAAGGCGTAACAGGCTAAAGAGAGAGAGAAATTGACTTGGACATCAACTGTGAGAAACCATCCAAGGAGGAGATTAATAAAGCCATTAAACTTTTGAAAGATGGGAAAGTGGCTGGTCCAGATGGTATTCCAGCGGAGGCGGTTAAAGCCAACATAAACACATCCACAAAAATACTGTATAAATTATTTAGCAGAATCTCGGAGACCGAAGAAATACCAGCAAACTGGAGAGAAGGATACCCAGTGAAGCTACCAAAGAAAGGGTACCTTCAGAAGTGTGAAAACTATAGGGGAATAATGCTGTTGTCAGTACCTGGGAAAATACTAAGCAGAGTCATCCTAGAGAGACTGGGAGATGCCATCGATACAAAGCTAAGAGATGAACAGGCAGGCTTCCGACCAAATAGATCCGGTGCTGACCAGATAGCCACATTACGTATAATAAAAGAGCACAGTATTGAATGGAAATTCCACTTTATATCGGATTTGTGAACTATGAGAAGGCTTTTGACAGTATTGATAGGGAAACCTTTTGGAAATTGATGAGGCATTATGGAATCCCACAGAAAATTATTAACCTAATAAAAGCAACATATACAGATATGAAATGTAGAGTTCTTCATGAAGGTAAACTAACAGACACGTTTGGAATAGAAACAGGAGTGCGTCAGAAATGTCTTCTATCACCTTTGTTGTTCTTACTGACAATAGACTGGATTATGAGGACCACAGTTACTAACACCAGAAATAGAATCCAATGGACTCTGACAGAGAAACTAGATGATCTGGACTTCGCTGATGATATACCGCTTCTGTCACATACACGAAATCAGATGCAGGATAAGCTAAACACATTGAATTTAAGGTCCCAGCAACTATGGCTGAACATTCATAAGGGAAAGGCAAAGATATTGATAATTAACCAAGCAAACGACAACTCGATCTCCCTGAGTGAAATCCCACTTCAAGAGGTAGAATCATACACATACTTGGGCAGCAACGTAGACAAAGAGGGTGGAACAGATAGAGATGTTAAAATAAGAATACAGAAGGCAAGAGGAGCTTTCATTGCACTGGGAAACATGTGGAAGTCTAAAGAAACCAAATCTAGAACAAAAATTTGGATATTTAACTCTAATGTTAAAGCAGTTCTACTGTATGGGTCAGAAACATTGAGAACAACTAAAACAAAAGCGCATAAATTGCAAACATTCATCAACTGGTGTCTGCGCAGAATAGAGGGAATAAGATGGTATGATAGGGTCACAAATGTAGAACTTTTGGAGAGAACAAGACAGATTCCAGTGAACGAACAGGTTAAAAAAAAGACGCTGGTGCTGGATAGGACACACTTTGCGAAAACCGTAGGGGATTATAACAAGAAGGGTCCTTGCCTGGAACCCGCAGGGACAGCAAAAGAAGGGAGGCCGAGAAATACATGGAGACGGGATTTGGAGGCGGAGATCATACACCGCCCCGTCCTGCGGATAATAACATGTGGTGGACTGGATTCGACCATGGATGCTGTTGATTGTTCAATACTGATCTATAGCGATCACTATATAAGCTGCCTGCATTCACATTTTGCCCTGCATGATGTGGCAATTTTGAAGACAAAACCCACAGAATTTACCATACAAAATTTTGTAACATTTGCATGAAGAAAGGAAACAAAATATTAAGCCATGCTTAAATGCAATTTATTTGGGTATTATGATTAGCCAAACGATACTATTAATAGTGTAAAGTGAATTGATTTTAGATAATCCAAACTGAAGTCGAAATTTGGTTTCAATCCTTGTTCGTAATCATGCATATTCAGGGACGGCTCGTTATTAAGGGCCAGCTCCCACCAAAAATATTGAGTAACCTGTACTTATTATTTTAGACATTATTTGTTCATAATTATTACTTTTAACGAGATACTGATTAGCTTTGAAAGTTGATATATAACGTTACAATATCATACACAGTCTGAAATTTGAAATTCATAATCTTTTACCCTAATTAGTATACGCCCCTGTTCATTGGGGGCAAGTAAGAACCGGTCCTACCAAACCAAAAAGAATTAACATGTACTTATTATTTTAGAAATTATTTTTTCATAATTATTACTTTTAACTTGACACTGATTAGCTTTGAAAGTTGAATATATAACACTGAAATATAAATATTATATCAGAATAATATAACAATCCTGTTATATATATAATATCTCCGTATTAAAAAACATATATACTGAAGCTCTTCTTTTTGCCTCTAATACTTCAAGCATTGTGTCGTACACTATTTCTGGGGCTAGTTTACAAGTTCCTACATAAGATGTAACATTGCGACCTATGATTGCTATTGCAATGATAATTGCCAAAACAATGTCATTTTCCGGAAGATATATTCATTCTTACGCGGCCAAACTACTTCCCAGATAAACGAGGACTCTAGCTCAAATAGCACGTTTAATTATCGATTGAATCCCCAATTTTATTTTAAAATAGTATAAAATTATAGAAAATTAGAGTACTAAATAACGCACCATCATATAATAAGATTAGTTTTATGGAATTGTCCCTTGCATTAATACATCTTGTCTACAGCAATAAATACCACATCATTCGTGACCTTTGAGCGTGGTTCCCCTGTAGGTCCGCCATCAGTGAACTTTGACAGGTCGACTGACATCACTTGATCTAAGTTAGCTATAATGCGTTTCAAATCTCGTGCCCACAAACTTCTTCTAGTATCTCAATAACCCTTGCATGACGTACCGTGTAATTTTGCATGTGGTGTTCGATTTTCAATGACATTATGAATATATAATTTAAATGGTTCAGTTTCAGTATAATTTAAATGTATGTAAGTAGCGCCGTTTTACTGAAGCGGCGATTTTTGATCTTTGACTACCTAATAATTATTTTAGTTGCACAAAATAGAATTTACAGCAATATAACAAAGTTAACACTTTTGATAATCCCCATTTTTCGCGAGAAGGGAAATCATACAAAAATAAATTATTTTACTTCAACTTGTACCTTCATTTCGATACAGTTGTCATGTTAAAAGGTCAGGATGATTGTGGTGGTCTTGAAAATGACCAGATGTGTACATTGATGACAATCTGAAGCAAACATCTTTATTGCATCTTTTATTTACTAGACAACGTCGAAACTTTGCCATCTTGTGCCACTACATTGTGGTATGGTGCATTGTCCATTGTCAGACAAGAAGGCCTATCTAATGTCGAAAGTATAGTTTTCTCATTCCACTCTCTAAATATGTGACCGTTCATCTCTGTGTGGCAGTCCCGATTATCGGTCGATTTCGAAACAAATAAGAGTTAAACATTGTTCAACAGCCCCTTTTGTCTACTGCCTGCATGTGCAATTATAAAAAGCTGTCCTTTGGCAATTGGTACTAATTTTTAATCGTTCCATCTGATGACTGCCATTCGTTTTCATTGTTGTGTTGAGCATTAATCCATGTTACGTCTAAATACACAATGGCATGGTTTTATGGACGCATTTCTCTAACTGCACGCAAATATGTGCTTCTCATCACAAGTAGATGCGGTTTCTCACAGATAATGTTTCTTCCACTAGCTTATTTTCTAAATGTGAAGCCCTCCCTACTTGCCTCCTAACAGCTCTCCATAATGTAGATTTTGACACATCGATGTCGTCGTTCTTTCTAGGCTCCATATTTAATTTCCTTAATGTCACTGTTTCTTTCAACTCGTCAATTCAAACATTCTACACAATTGTCTTCGAATAAGCTCTCTATCAAAACTATCTACGACTTTCTTTCTACCTTGCGTTCTTGGTTGCATTGCATATGTACTTGAAAAGTCTTGGATCCAGCGATTGAATGTTCGTCGATTTACTCCCAAAACGAACATTGACGTCTACTCAGAGTTAGAAATGCTCCCACTCTTAGCTTCTCTACAAAAATATTGATGCATCTTCAATGTGATGCTTTGCAGTGTCACAGAATTTACTTTTATACTCTTTGTAAAGATCCTACAATGTGCACACCTCTGAAAGGAATGAGGCTGTTGAAATGGCCTTCAAAAAACCAAACGTAACTTGTCCGTTCAATTGTGAACACTTTTGTCCCACGGCTGACGGAGAGCGAACCCAGTAAACGCTGACTAAAACCGGACACTTTGCCGAAGAATAAGCACCAGTGCTCCAAATGGCGCTAAAGATATGACGAAACACACCCATGCTATGGCTGCATGAATAATAATTCCACATGAATACTATTTATGGGGAAATCTGGTACATCAGTCTAAGCGGTGATCGTGCGCTCGAGAGAGAGAGAAATAAAGAGAGAGAGAGAGCGAGAGAGAGAAAGGGTAATAGCTTCCCAGAATAGACAAGAAATAGTAAATACTCCAAAAACCCCAATTTTCCCGAAATTCTTGCCGGGCCCCACCAAAAAAATTACTTTGAACCGCCACTGTGCGTGTTGTTCTTCAAGATGAATTCTTCTTCTACGACATTCATTAATCAGTTATCATATCAAGACATAGAGTGCCAATAAGCTGTATGATTCAATGATATTATTTGTTTCTACCAGTATAGAGACCATATTTGTAGCATGATACTCATTATCGAGAAATGCAGAGATTACAACATAGACCTGCATGCATGTTTCATAGACTATAGCAAGGCTTTCGACCATATACAACACCAGAAAATGTGGAACATCATGAAAGACATGCACTTTCCAACACATATAATACAACTCATAGAATCTCTATACCACGAACAACAGGCAACCATTAAAATAGGAGGTGAAATAGCTGAATGGTTCGAGATTCAAAAGGGTTATACGACAGGGATGTATTTTGTCCCCATACTTATTCAACATATATGCGGAGAACATTATGAGAAAGGTAAAAGACTATGTGAATTACGACCCTCTCACTATAGGCGGCAAATTCATACCAGAGCTTAGATATGCAGACGATACAGTATTATTATCCACCAGGAAAGAGGGTTTGGAAAACCTAATCATGACGACCAAGAAACATAGCGAAGACCAACATCTATATTTGAATACACCAAAAAAAAAAAAAAAAATCATGTCAACTGACAAAGCAAAAGGCTCACCTAACATCCAAGTAAACAATGAATAACTCCAATGAAGAACTCCAATGTGTAGAGAGCTACGAATATTTGGGCTCAATAATTAACAATAACGGTGATTGCTCCAAAGAAGTCTCAAGAAGATTGGCAATAGCAATCAAGAAGTTAAACACAATGAAGAACATGTGGCAAAGCAACAGCAAAATATTAAAATTTAAAATATTGAGAGCATGAATTTTTCCAGTGGCTACTTATGGTTATGAATCATGGACTATTACGAAAAACAAAAACGAAAATCCAGTCCTTCGAAACTAAATGCTACAGAACGATCCTACGAATACTATGGACAGAAAAAGAAAGAACACTGATGTCCTGAAAGAGCTAAATGTTAAAGAGAATTGGCTTATAAACAACTTACTATCGCGGCCATCGTAAATGCTGGCCTTCGCGCAATATTTTTCAAGATGGAGGGTGAGGCGGATTATAGAGAAGGCCGTGATACTATACAGAAAAATTACATACTTTGGTCACATCAAGCGTCACGATGGCCTGGAAAGAACAATACTAGAGGGCAAGGTCCCAGGACGCAGAGGCAGACCAAGAAGAAGATGGCTACAAGATATTAAAGAAACCATGAATATGACCATCGACGAAGTGGGTGAACTGACTAGTGACAGAGTGAATTTCAGATGTGCTGCAAAGAGAGCAATGTCCTATAAAGGATACGCACATTGATGAAGACCAGTATATTATCGTTTGTCCGACTTTCCTCATCAATAGTTTCATTTATTTAATTGCTCATCTCTGCTAACCCCCTCCACACCGATATTTCCAGCGAGCAGAACGCTTATTTTGCTACTCAATTTCTGCAATAATGTTTTAGCAGATCCTGCTTACATGATTATTGCAATGGCTATTACGAATCATACCATTAACGTTTTCACTTTGTTTCTTTTATGTTCCATATAAGACCACCTTTGTATATTTGAAGTTGTCTTGTATAATTTGCTTGATAAAAGTGTTTTGTCGAAACGTCTCTCTGTGTTGTCTGTGTGCTTTGCAACCCTACATTACTTCACATTTTCGTATTTGTTCTTTGGTGGGTCTCTGTGGCGTAGAGGTAAGGTGCTCTTCTCTCGTTCCAAAGCCATCGATATAATTTTCCAGAGATCCCTGATCTCAGTGTAGGTGAGATCGAATTCCTAGTCATATCGGAGACGTACGATACAACGTAGGTCCCGTGTTCAATTTGAACATGTTAAAAAAAACAACACTTGGCAGTTCAAAATCGAGAAGAGCAGGCTGGAAAGCCGCTATCGGTACAAAATTCATCATAAAAAGTTCAAGAACAAAATCCCTATAAATTACCTTCACCATTTTCTAAATTAGATTGGGACCCTCGCCTGTGCTGCGGAGTTCGTGCACTGCCGTTGAGATCTTCTTGTGTAAGAAATACTTTTTTTTTAACCCGATCCAGTAGCTTTCAGCTCTTCGGCTCGGTGTCATGTACATCGTAACCCTTCGGTTTGGTGCCATGAACACAGTAAACCTGGAGAACCTGTGGCTTTTCTGCCAGCCCGCGGCATTGAACCGCACTCACAGAGGGCTTATGTAAGAAAGATATAGGAGTACACATGGTTACTCACCTAAGCGCAATGATGATGGTCCTATCAATCAATTAATCAGTCAATCCTTTGATACATATTTTTACAAAATTTAGTCAATTATCTGCGTTGTTTCTTACCTATCATTCTAAAATAAGAATTTATAAAACAAAAGAGGAATTTAAATCAGCCTACGTCGCTGTTTGTTTGTAAAATTGTTTGTTTTATATGGAACTAAAGCTCTTTTAACCAAAGAACGGGTCTGGTTTTTTGGTTATATTAGGTCACTGAGTCTCTTGCCTGTCTCGTCGATATAAGCCTTGTTACACCGCTTACAGATAATGGCATAGATAAGATTACGGACTCGCATGTGAACCCATCGTCAATAAGAAACGTGCCCAAAGGAAAAGATACAGTACGCGTCTGTATCACATAAGCACACGTGTTGCAACGCCGACGACCACACTGGACAGTGCCAAAATGAGTCTGGATATTGGACTTAAGGCGACTGTGTACCAACATATCCTTAAGACTTCTGTCCCGTCTGTAAGACACCAAAGGATGGTTGGGGAAGACAGAACGGGTCTCAGGATCTGATCTAAGGAGAGACAGATGACGGAATAAAACATTTTCACCAGGGAACTATGGGGGTGGTAAGTTAAGATAAGTTTTACTCTGTCAGAGTTAGTAGTCCTATGTTACCGATTCGCCCAACACTTACGCGACATACGCCAATGCTCTGTGACCCTGTAGCCACCCATTTCAATGACACTGGCCATTTATGTGCTCACGATGTCCAGGTCACAGCCATCCGATCATGTTCCTCGGATGATCGCAGTCGATTTGCTCTGGAGAATCGGTTGATTTCTTTGTATGGTACCTTGCGACCACGCGGGCTCAACGTATTACATTCTTATGCTTCTTAGTACTTTCTCTTCCCATGCTTTGTAATCTATATGGGTATATGTTGCATGTATTCAAGTTATATATTTACTAGATGTTTCATTGTTTCTTTTCCTTTCTATTTCTAGTTTTTATGTGTGTTTTTTGTGTTACATTTATTTCGTTATTCGTTTTTATTCCAGATTTTCCTTAGATACGTTTGTATTTGGTCGTCCATTTGTGTTTCATTTTAATTTGTCACTCCTGTTTGTTCGTTTGCTTGATAAAGGCCTTGTTGGTCGAAACGTTGCTGTATTTTGTCATTGTTTTTGTAATTTGTAAAACTACAGTACTTTGTGATTACGTGTTTTGCCAATCAAATAGTTTTACTGCAGTTCCATATATATATACTGAATATAAAAATAAATAACTTTGTTACCGCGCAGTACTGTCTTGAGTGTCCGGACGTGCAGTAACTTTATAGAATGTTCGATAGTATATTGTCACGTAGTGTCTTACAGTTAAGCAGATAACGAGGTCAAGTCCAGTTAGTTATTTAGTCCACATCCTAGTCGCTAGATCGCATTCATTCAGGTTCTTTATTCACCACCAAAATGGTAAGTTTTAATTGTCCCATGGACAATTTAAAACTATTGTATTTCTTTACATAATTGGATTGCTAGCAAATGCAGTTAATGAGCTGACAATTACTGGATTAGTTAAAATAATAGTACGCACAAGTTAGACATTTAAAATTTAAGACACGTAGTCGATGTGGTCGTCAAAAGCAACCCTTCCTGTAGGCCTAGTTCAGTGTTATAGTCTAGTGTAGATGTAGAACTAAGAACAATGTTACTAAATCTAATTTGGATGATGCATAATAAACGTAATCAAATTTTAAAATAGATTTAACAGACAATTGTCACTGGTTGCTATACTTAATAATATTGTAAGTGTAGGGTAGGGTGAGGGTGTTTTTTTAATCGTACGAACCGTTTTGTACGTATTTTGATTACATTTTTCAAAATAGTCCTACAGCATTAAAAACAGCACACTTAGATGGGCATTAAAATTTGCAATTCAATGACACCTCAGCCAAGTCTGTACCTCAATTCTGAAAAAAGTTATGAATTTATTTGTGTGTGATTAATTTGGTACCAAAAAGACTAGACTTATTAATAATAATATGAAACATAATTCATAATATAAATAAAAACATGGATCTCAAAAGTTGCGCCCCAGAGCACTGATCTGTGAATTTCTTAAATATCTTCCTTAATTATAATAGAACACCATATAAACCAGACATTTTTTTTTACTGGAATATAAAATATAAACTACATACTTTGGTTACATTGTTCTAATGTTTCCATACACACACAAGCTCTTCTAGAAGAGGTGTGACACAGAACTAATTAATATTCAAAATGGCCAACTAATTTGCATATTTCAAATAAATACTATATTGGCATTTGCTGATTTTCCCATCAAACTACAACAGTAATCTGAGTAATGCAGACCGATTGATGTTAAATCAGCAAGTATCAGGCACAGAATGTAGAGAACATATGTAGTAGATAATTAGATAAGTAGATAGTAGTAACACTGATTAGAGCAGTAATTAACCCTTTTAGCACCGGATGAATTTTGGCGATTTAGCCAAAAACACAGAGCATTATTTCAGTAAATGTGGGTGTGTTTTGTTATTTGTTTTAGACACCTTTCTGTTGTTCTGACACCATGTAATATATATATTTATAGGAAGGGTATATATTGAGGTACATTACTGACAACAAAAATGTTTAAAATTGACATATATGCAAATTAGCTCATTTGCATATCTAAAAATAGCAAAGACAATACATGTAATTACAACTTCAAGGTAAGATACATACAACCAAATACAGTTATATATGTTATTTCATATCTTTTTATTGTGCCTTGACCTTTTTACAATGATATTTGTCAAAATAATAGTGGTATACACCTCTTTCACATGTAGAATACATGTTTCTGCTTCAGTTCCTTCCTCCTCTTTGAGAGCGGCCACAACAAACTAAATAGTTTTTTCGGTTAGGAATATTGGTGGACTTCCAATTTTGAACAATAGATCTCCTCTTGATGATATTGCCATTATTCTCAATGAACTGAGTGGCATATCTATTGGTTTCTTGTACAAATGATGTCAATAAAAGAGTTAGAAACAGGTACAAATAACAGGCAGTCATATAGTCTCTTCATGTGTTTTGGGCCAGTCAGTTCATAGAATTGATGTAACACACTCCAATCATTTTCAGGAGGGTATACCCTGCTCTGGACCACGTTTGAGCTGTTATTTCATTGTTTCCATATGTTCTATCACATTACTAAGTCTATTATATGCCTCCTGGCTAGAATCACTTAATTACAATGTTTCCTAAACATCTAAATCACAGGTGGAATCATCAAAATCGGACATTTTTTAGACAGTTTAGGACACTTGTCCAAAAAAATTAACCAAAAATCACACGATGCTCCAATTTCACTAGCAAGCGGCCATTTGTAAACGTAATAGAGCAGTGAATAAGGGGAGAGCATTAGCGGTGTTTCGAGGCGGGAAAGTTGTTACGGTGTTGTGGGAACAAAGATGGGGCAGATGATCGGCCGTCCCGTGTTTTTAGCTATACAATCAATGGCCGACAATCGGCCCGGGTCCGTGTTATAAAGGTTAATATCTCATAATATGAAAAACTAGTTTTTGCAGAAAATTGTGAGTACATGATGATTGTGACATCATTTTCATCGCCTCAACTAGACGAGTAATAATAGCTGAATATCAAGAAGCTATCGCCATGTGTTGCAGGGGCTCGCAAGGGGAGCAAAGAGTAGCGGCACTGCGACCTACAAGGCATGTTGTAAGAGGCGACTAAGGTGGGGTTTGGCGTAGGGCTAGCTACCCTATCCAGTAAAAAATTTTAACCACA
Source organism: Arion vulgaris (assembly GCA_020796225.1). NCBI lineage: Eukaryota > Metazoa > Mollusca > Gastropoda > Stylommatophora > Arionidae > Arion > Arion vulgaris. The sequence continues at coordinate 33,165,232 of CM036763.1, read as the reverse complement.
AAATCCAACCAACCATGAACAAGTCACATAAAAATAAAATAAAACTGTGCCAACCAAGAGGAAAGGAAGCTCTTCTAGAAGAGGTATGAAGCGATGCAGAGAAAGCCGCACAGAGTCTGCACCGCAGATTATCTTCCTTTCTCCTAGGAAAAGCTCCAGAATTGGCACCTGGAATGTTAGAAGTATGTATGAAATGGAAAGACAGTACAGGTAGTAAATGAGATGAAATTTCACGGGATTGGCATCTTGGGATTATGTGAAACTAGGTGGAATGGTGCAGGCAAACAAGATCTAAACACAGGAGAAACAATGCTGTTCTCAGGCCATATGGAAGAAAATGCCCCCATAGTGAAGGAGTGGCTTTAATGCTATCTAAAGAAGCGGAGAATGCACTAATAAAATGGGAAGCAGTGAGTCCTAGGATAATCACCGCAACATTCAGAACCACCAAAAGAAAGTATTCTTGAATGTGACCCAGTGTTATGCACCTACCAATGATAAAGAGGAAAAAGTAAAAGAGGAATTTTACATAAAACTTCAAAATACTATAGGTAATCAGAGAAACATCAAAATTCTGATGGGTGACCTCAATGCCAAAATAGGTTAGGACAACATAGGCTACGATGAGATCATGGGGAAACACAGACTAGGGATAATGAACGAAAATGGAGAACTATTCACTAATTTCTGTGCAGCAAATCAATACGTCATAGGTGGAAGTGTCTTTCCACATAAAAGAATACATAAAGCAACCTGGGTATCACCAGACCACAGAACAGAAAATCAAATTGACCACGTATGCATAAACAAGAAATTCAGGTCATCTCTACAAGATGTAAGGGTTCTAAGGGGGCAGATGTAGATTCGGATCACCATTTGCTGTATGTAAAATTAAACTGAAGCTTAAGCGATACATAACATCCCATAAACATAGACAACAATATAATGTAGGATACCTCAGAAGTCAAGAAACAAAGGAACAGTTCACGGTCACAGTCTCTAATAAGTATGAGGTTTTGCGCAATTAGAAGATGAGGTGAGTGCGGAAGAATGCTGGCAGCAAGCCAAAATATTTGGAATGAAACATGCAATGCACAAAGGTATTAGGAAAGATGGAGCGGAAAATAATAAGGCATGGATAACTCCAGAAACTCAAAGAAATAGAATAAAGGAAAAAGAGGAAAGCAGATTTAAATAATAGCAAAACTAGAACTGCCATAGCCCAGGAAAATACACAGAAGCTAGCAAGAAAGTGAAGAAACAAATAAGGTTAGATAAAAGACAATACGTAGAAGATCTATCAAGAGAAGCAGAGGTAGCTGCAGGAAAAGGAAACCTTAGGGATCTTTACAACATCACTAGAAAGCTAGCAGGAAAATACAGTCCATCAAATGGGTTGATCAAAAATAGTAGTGGGGAAACTATCACTAATGTTAGAGACCAAATGGAAAGATGGATGGAATACTTCAAGGAACTCCTGAACAGACCAGCACCTACAAACCCCCAGATATCCAACCGGCAGAAATTGACTTGGACATCAACTGTGAGAAACCATCCAAGGAGGAGATTAGTAAAGCCATTAAACTTTTGAAAGATGGGAAAGTGGCTGGTCCAGATGGTATTCCAGCGGAGGCGGTTAAAGCCAACATAAACACATCAACAAAAATACTGTATAAATTATTTAGCAGAATCTGGGAGACCAAAGAAATACCAGCAAACTGGAGAGAAGGATACCTGGTGATGCTACCAAAGAAAGGGTACCTTCAGAAGTGTGAAAACTATAGGGAATAATGCTGTTGTCAGTACCTGGGAAAATACTAAGCAGAGTCATCCTGGAAAGACTGAGAGATACCATCGATATAAAGCTAAGAGATGAACAGGCAGGCTTCCGACCAAATAGATCCTGTGCTGACCAGATAACCACATTACGTATAATAATAGAGCAAAGTATTGAAAGGAAATCCCCACTTTATATCGGATTTGTGGATTATGAGAAGGCTTTTGACAGTATTGATAGGGAAACCCTTTGGAAATTGATGAGGCATTACGGAATCCCACAGAAAATTAACCTAATAAAAGCAACATATACAGATATGAAATGTAGAGTTCTTCATATATAGCCGTCCATCGCGAGCGATGATGACAACAATCTCAGACGTGTGCTGCTGAACCTCTCTGGTGTGTGCGGAGGTGACCGTAGAGTCCAATCCTAGAACAGAATCCCCGAGCACAGGTGGGGCATACATGATCAAGGTTAGACATATGCGTGTTGTGTGCTCTGTCTTTTCGCGCAGCTCGTTTTCTCTGTGCCTCAACAATACGATGATTCTCAGCTATTCGGGTTCCTCTTTGTTGTTACAGCGCCACATTTGGCGATCTTGAGCAAGGGATTCCCAGCACGAGATGTCTATATCGAGCATTTCAGAGACACTTTAAGAGTGTCTTTAAAGCGTTTTCTGTCCACCAGCTGACCGTCTGCCCCTTTCAAGTTCGCCATACATCAACTGTTTTGGGATGCGTTTATCAGGCATTCGAACAACGTGGCCGACCCATTTCATTTGGTCCTTCTGCAACAGTGTGTTGATGCTTGGGATCTTTGCTCTTGTGAGGACTTCGCTGTCTGGAATTTTGTCCTTCCAGTTTATTTTAGTATTCTGCGTAGACAGCTTGTGTGGAAATGGTTTAATTTTCTTGCGTGTCTGCTATACACTGTCCATGTCTCGCTTGCGTACAGCAGCGTGGTTAGCACTATGGCCTGGTAAACTTTCAGCTTTGTGACTATGCTTATCCCCTTCCGCTCCCACACAGTGACACGTAACCTTCCGAACGCAGCACTGGCTTTGGATATCCTATTGTTGACCTCATAATCTATTTTTGCTGATCTGGATAGGAGGCTGCCAAGATAGGCAAAGTTGTCCGTTGTCAGGAGACGCTGGTGTTTAATGTTGATGACTGGATCGTAGTACTGCTCTCTAGGGGCGGGCTGGAACATGACATCTATTTTTTTGGTGTTAATGGTGAGGCCAAACTTATCACAGGCCATTGAGAACTTGTCCATGTAAGTCTGCATTTCTTCCTCAGAGTTGGTAGCGAGGGCGCAGTCAACAAGCAAACAACAGGTTTGAGATAGTTGATTCTTTTACCTTGGTGGAGGATTTTAACCTCCGAAGATTGAATAGGTTACCGTCTGTCCTGTATCTAATCTTTACCCCATGTTCGTCGCCTTCCCCAAAGACGTCCGTGAGCATAGCAGCAAACATCATGCTGAAGAGTGTTGGGGCAAGTACACAGCCCTGTTTGACGCCGTTGGTGACCTGGAAGGCTTCCGACAGCTCCCTTTCATCAAGTACCCGTGCCATCATGCCCTCGTGAAACTGTTGAACGATCTTAATGAATTTCACTGGGCATCCAAATTTGTCCATGATATTCCATAGACCCTCTCTGTTGACGTGTGAAAGCCTTTGTCAGATCGACAAAGACCATGTAGAGGTTACGGTGCTGCTCTTGGCATTTTTCCTGTAATTGGCGAGCAGCAAATATCATGTCTGCTGTTCCACGACCTGCTCTGAAGCCACATTGGGTCTCAGGGAGTAAGTCCTGTTCCAGGTGATCGATTAATCGATTGAGGAGGACTCTGGCCAGTATCTTGCCAGCAATTGACAGGAGGAGATCCCCTGTGATTATCGAGGCCTCGCGGTTTCTTTTGCGCTTGTACAGGTGGACAATAGTGGCATCCTTTAGTTCCTGTGGCACACGTTCGTTGCGCCAGATGGATGTAAATAACTCTGTCAATTTCAGCATCAGCATGGGCCCTCCTTCTTTATAGACTTTGGTTGATATTGAGTCCGCACCCTGTGCCTTCCCGCTGGACATCTGGCTTGTTGCCTTCTTGACGTTTTCTAATGTAGGTGGAATTTCAAGCTTGGCATTGATTGGGACCTGGGGCATGCGCTCTATGGCTTCATAATACAGTTCTTCATGAAGGTAAACTAACAGACACGTTTGGAATAGAAACAGGAGTGCATCAGGAATGTCTTCTATCACCTTTGTTGTTCTTACTGACAATATATGACTGGATTATGAAGACGACAGTTACTAACACCAGAAATGGAATCCAATGGACTCTGACAGAGCAACTAGATGATCTGGACTTCGCTGATGATATAGCCCTTCTGTCACATACACGAAATCAGATGCAGGATAAGCTAAACACATTGAATCAAAGGTCCCAGCAACTAGGGCTGAACATTCATAAGGGAAAGACAAAGATATTGAGAATTAACCAAGCAAACGACAACTCGATCTCCTGAGTGAAATTCCACTTCAAGAGGTAGAATCATACACATATTTGGGCAGCAACGTAGACAAAGAGGGTGGAACAGATAGAGATGTTAAAATAAGAATACAGAAGGCAAGAGGAGCTTTCATTGCACTGGGAAACATATGGAAGTCTAAAGAAATCAAATCTAGAACAAAAATTTGGATATTTAACTCTAATGTTAAAGCAGCTCTACTGTATGGGTCAGAAACATTGAGAACAACTAAAACAATAGCGTATAAATTGGAAACATTCATCAACTGGTGTCTGCGCAGAATAAAGGGAATAAGATGGTATGATAGGGTCACAAATGTAGAACTTATGGAGAGAACAAGACAGATTCCAGTGAACGAACAGGTTAAAACGACACTGACGCTGGATAGAACACACTTTGCGAAAACCGGAGGGGAATATCACAAGAAGGGTCATTTCCTGGAACCCGCAGGGACAGCGAAAGAAGGGGAGACCGAGAAATACATGGAGACGAGATTTGGAGGTGGAGATCAACAATATAAAGAAGAGCTGGAGGAGCTGCAGGAGATAGCTAGAGATAGGAAGACTTGGCATGAGTTGGTTGAGGGCCTATGCCCCAATCCAGGGTAAAAGGCAAGAGAGAGAGAGAGATCAAAAGCTATCTTTAATAATATTGTACCAGTGACTACAAATGAGAAAAAAGACACTTGGATTTGTCATCAACTATGAAACAATACTGAATCACAAATATGTAGCATCCACAAGAACATAATCGACTAACTATTTTCACTTGGTCATGTAGTAGTCTTCTTCTGATGGGGATGGACATTCAACATTCCTTGTCCTCCAAGTTAGGGGTCATCATCAAGGTGCGTATCCTTTATAGGACATTGCTCTCTTTGCAGCACATCTGAAATTCACTCTGTACCTTGCCAGCCCACCCACTCCGTCGATGAAGTTGAGATCAAAAAGATTACTGGAGTTTTTAGCCAGGGGAAATAAGTCAAGCAGGGATGTTAATGACAGAACTACATGTCAGTGGTGTTCTAAAGGGACCAGGCAATTAGTTCTAGCAAGGTAAATTTCCTGACCACCTGAAAAGGTCAAGGAACAAAGATTTGTGATTGTGGATGGTCAGATAAATAGGATAGGAACAAGAGAGACACAGAGCGGACAGAATAGCTTGAACAGATCCACTAGTAGGTTGTTGAAGATAGTGTGGTTACCATCAGAATACAGGGACAGATTCAAAATACAGGGACAGAACGGGACAGACAGCCGATAGGAACTAAGAGAGAAGTTAGCATTCAGAATTCAGGCAGGTAGCATCGACAGTCCTGAGAGTAGAAATTATAACTCAGAGATAGATGGAGTTCATAGTTTTAGTACAGACATAGAGCAGAACAACTCTGCTGTGATCTATAAGTCAGAGAATAGAACTTTAGATTTTGCACCAGGCGATAAGAAAGAATTAGAACGCAAAAAGACAGTGAGGTATCAAGAGGAACTTATTTTATCAGAGGAACTGTCTTGCGGAGCTCGCAGAGAGATAGCAGACAGAAGTGTTGTAGTAGGCGCTTTTATTCGGTTCGGTGTGATTCTAATTTGTATCAGTTTGATGGGTTTTCTCCTTTTTGTGTGGTTATTATTTATTTACTGGTGGCGATGGTAACAAGATCACAACAGATACCAACTCAATGCTGAAGACTTTATATATATGTTTGTTGATGTTATTCACACCTTTCCAAAACACGTCTGTTCAGTTGTAGTGTTTATGTTCGTCTCCTTATGTTGTCACTACGTCGCTAAGCAGTACTAACAAATCTACGTCAACTAGTTTCACTACGCCAATGTCTCGTTCTAGTGTTGCTATCTGCTCATAGTAAGCAGATTTGGTGTGTAAACACTACAGTCTCTACTTATGCATTTCTACAAACTTATCTATCTAAACTACCTGTCTAGTCTGTTTGCTACTACCTGGGGTTGGGGAACGGTTGTGCCCGGTCCTGGCAGACTACTACAGAAGGACCTAGGGTGCAGTGTTTTAAGAGGCCTACTCTGACTTTTGGGGTGGGAGGGACTACAGAATGAGTACGACATGTTAGAGAACTAGAGAGAACTACCAGTTGAACTGAAGGTATAACTGGAGATAAAAAGAAACTAAAGACCTAGGAATCAGACCATAGTTGATATAGAGCAGAAAACTAGATGGTAGATTTAATCTGAACTGTTGGGCAAGACCCGCCACAGAGCCTATAACAGCCTAATGAGAAAGATGTCAGCCATATAGCAGAATACATTCTTATAACAGAGATAAATTAAAGAGATAAAGCTCTGTGTATATTATGACACGTCTGAGTTGTTACCGGGCCCAAATTTGGGGCGTAAAGAATAGAACCACTGTTACTTGCCACGCATGTCGAAGGAGGCGACTAAGGAGGTTTTTTCCTAAATTTGGCTAGGAAATGCTAACCCGAAACAAATGCTTGCAGAAAACGGATGTACCAGGCCGTAAGGCGCATAACATGGTGCAACGATCCCTCACAATGAGGAATGGGATAACGAATGCTACGGTTGCCATTCTGCCTCAGAGATTTAGCCCCGCAGTAAGAATGCCAGACCTACCATCACGAGGATGGCCAAAACTTACTGCGCGAAGAGATTGGCACAAACGGGAAGCAAAATCATATGAATTATATCCTACAGAACTGCCTCCAGTATGCAGACTTGAGAATAAAGAGGTGGCCCACTTACACTAGCGTCCAAGACAAACTGTATGCGTGGCTGATAATCTGAGGCAGACGGCTGCCTTTATTAGAGAATCCAAATCCCAATCTAGTGAGAACACAGAAGAAGAAGAAGATATTCTGACAGAAATACTAGCTAGAGAGTTATATAACGTATTGTGACTGACCAAGGTTTTTTCTAAGGACATCGCAAGCCAAGGTAGAGTCAAGCTCTGAACATCTTAGAAATGGGATATCGGTGCATTAAATATTACTTAGGAAGATTGACTGCTACAGTTTAGTAGTTTGCATTTTACTTTGTCGCAGGTTTTAAGTTGTTTTGTTTTCATCTTTTCAGGATTTTAAATTACTTTGATGTATGTGTTATTTTGTATTGAAATAAGAAGTAAAAGTTGAGAATTGATTCTCACATAGATGTATAATTGAGAAATAGCCATTTCGTTTAGTTGTATTTAGTTGTCGAGTAGTAGTTGTTGTTGCTGAGTAGAGAATGGGAAGCACAACAGATCACACTTGTACAGCTGCAGTTTATGTCGACTCGGAAGATCAGCGGGAAAGGATAACAAATGAACTTTAAAAGTAGTTTAGATTTAAACTAATCCCCACCTGTGCGAAGAACGGGTAAACTGCTAGTTTACTATATATATCTTATTCGTTCTCACTAGATTGGGATTTCGGATTCTCTAATAAAGGCAGCCGCCTGTCTCAGATTATCAGCCACGCCATACAGTTTGTCTTGGACGCTAGTGTAAGTGGGCTACCTCTTTCTTCTCAAGTCTACATACTGGGGGCAGTTCTGTAGGATATAATTCCGATGATTTCTGCTTCCCCGTTTGTGCCGACCTCTTCCTGCAGTAGATTTTGGCCACCCTCGTGATGGTAGGGCTGACATCCTTACTGCGTGGCTAAATCTCCGAGGCAGATTGGCGACCGTAGAATCCGTATCCCATTCCTCATTGTGAGGGTCGTTGCACCATGTTATGCGCCTTACGGCCTGGTGCATCCGTTTTCCACAAGCATTTGTTTCGGTTAGCATTCCCTAGTTTACTATATATATAATAATAATAATGTATATTATTACCTAGTAAAAACAAAAGAAATTTAAAAAAACGACCTTTTATTACAGTTATTAAGCAGCATTTACAATTTTAATACAATTTGTTAAAAGATGTCGCCCAAGTGGTTACCGAGGCCCAAATTTAGGGTGTAAAGAATAGAACCACTGTTACCTGCCATGCATGTCGTAAGAGGCGACTAAAGGGGTTTGGCTGAAATCGGATGCACATGTCCTAAACTTGTAGAAATCTATGCGTTTAGGGGCCTATCAAACCAATGTGTAATGTATACACGTTCTTGGCAAAGATCAAACATATCACAAAGAGTGATTAAAATTGGTCGTAATGAACAAACGCAAAGAAGAAGAAGGAGGAGAGTTAAAAGATGTGTATTATTGTATCAGTGAGTTAAAACTAATTCAAATTGCTAGCTAGTGTAAGTCAAAATAGGACAAGACATCGGCATTTTAAATATAAACCAAAAATGGCGAAACTAGCTGAAAATTGCCAAAAGTCACACAGTCCGGAAAAGGATATGTACCATGAATAAATGTATTTTGATATGTTAGCCTTCTGTAGCCGGCTCCAAATTTTACACATATGTAAAACAGGACGCTAAACTCAATTATCATAATTATATTACTTAGGGAACAACATATTTAAAGATATATACAAACTTACAGTATAGAATTCAAATTGGTGACATTTTGACAATTGGCACTTGCGTGTGAAACCTTCTCTAGCGTGTCTCTCTCTTTCTCGCGATCGTTCGTAAGGCCGTTTTTATCATTCTATTGTGATATATAAACAGCCTAACACCAAGAACGGTGTACGTGCACAACCTTCAGTACCAATTGGAGCTCAGGTGCTTATCCTTCGGTGCTGTGTTCAGTTTCAACCAGCGTTTACTGGGTTCGCTCTCTGTTAGCCTTTTGTTGTCCCCAGTCAAACCTGCAAGGTTGCTGTTTTCTTTGGGGCAGCGCGCGAGATGACCTGCCCTCCCGGGCTGATGAGCGCCATCTGCCCAGCTAACCGGTCTATTTGTGGACTACTTGGTTTGCCACCCGTCCAGTTTTGTGTACGGTTTGCTCCGCTAGACTTTGATTGTCCCAAATCAAACTACAAGGCAGCAGTAGTTACCTGCGAACGGAAACGCGCACTGGCTTTACCTCTGCTGGGCTTTCCAGTTTTTCTGCATATTCGGGTGGTCCGCACACCCTCTCGCCTGCCGCGAGATAAGCAGGACGCTTCAAAACACACTTGGTTGTTCCCCAGGTTTATTTCAGAAAGTTATATTAAATCAAAATATCACATAATTTTAGTCGGGATACGATTCGCGGAACGGACTTGTTAACACATACGCGCGCATTCGCTGGTACAACGAAACTTGAAAAAGCCTATATGAAAGAACCTGCGGCCGTAGGCCTACTTTAGTTAGTTGTTGATGCTTATCAAAAAACTATTTGTCCTCAATTCAAGTGAAGATAATTAAATATAATTATCAATGAATTCAATGTGACAATACCATGCCATATCCATTGTCAATGGTTGAACTTGTATGGGCTTTTGTTAATGTGAGTGCCTCAAGATGTCATTGAACATAACTTTTTAGACTATATTTAGCTGTTCTGTTGTCATTGACCAGAATTAAAGTGGAAAGCAATCATTCAATGGTGCATTGAATCATCACTACTCTCATTGTGATTGAGTTTGAGTCATTATACTTAGGCTTGATGAAATCTGATACTCGTATACAACCATATCACATATGTAATCTTTTTGTTGTATTTTAATGCAGATAAATTGTTGACAAATCACATCATATTCATAGCAAGCACCTAGAGACAAATGTTAATGCCAATTTCAAGTTTACTGAACTCATACATGTGACAAGTGACATCATTTTATGATTATAGTTTGCTCATTGTGATTATTTTGTAATAATTGTTAGTACTTTATATCATGGGTGTCTGACCCCATATGTTAAGGCAAGTGCCCCCCAACTCCATAAAAATGCATTTATGCAATCCCATGTACTTTATTGTTGATGTGAATTTTCATTTATTGTAAGTTCATGTCCTTATTTGAAGTTAGTGAGAAAAAGTATTCCGAATTATAAACATGTCCTGTTTCCAGACTCTGTGAAAAGGTCTTCTCTGTCCATGCACACTGCCCAATGTATGCTTTTCTTGAAAAGCACCTTCGATTTCCTGAACAATTTAGGTAACTTCTTCTTGCGTTCGCCCGCTATGAATTCAGGTGTAGTCAGGTATGGTATAGCGCTTCTGACTGATTTTTGCATGAAGGCCTGCTTTCCTTTTTATCAGTGTCCCCCACCGTACAGGCATGCCTTCTCCAACTTCAGAGGTATTTAGGTAACTAGATCTACGTTATCAGAAGTCACTATGTTATGTCATTTGTGTTTTCCTTCTAGATGCCACTTGAGTCATCTTTAGACCAGTTTTGCCATTAATTTGAACAGGTGTACTGATTTGTAACTACAAAGGTTAAGTATGTCATTTCCATGTATTACAGTCTTTACCTGGAAATAACAATAGACTTTGCACTGGAATTATGATCTTTCATGACTACAGATCTGAATGCAGAAGAAGTTATATGGTGTGAGTTTCATCAAATTATGTAAATAAAATACGTTTATGTTACAATTTCTTTTTGAGTTTATTACGTAAGTGAAATAACAACTCTTTTTCTCTTTATTGTTGTAGGCTACAGGTGACAACAAGGGGAAAGATGCAAAGTCAATTTATGAATTCAGTGCATTGGACATTGATGGCAACAATGTGTCCCTTGAAAAATACAGGTGTGTACGGAAAATAATAATAATTCCTCTCGTACCGTTATCGTTACATAGGGCCTGCAAGTAATTTCTCCATAAAGCTCTATACTGGGCAACTCGCTCAATCTCCTCCATGGAACTGAGACCGATATTTCCTGCCTCTCTCAGCAAAGTTCGTTTCAGGGTCTCCTTAGGTCAACCTCTCTTTCTTGAACCCTTTGCATCCCACTTCAATGCCTGCTTTGATATTCGTTGATCATTTCTCCTCAAGGTGTGCCCAACATATCTCCATCTTCTCTTTCTTATAACAGTTGTCACTAGTGGTTGACCAGACATATCTCTGATTTCATCACTTCTCCTGAATTCATTCCATTTTATATTCATTATTTTATATCAGCCAACAACGCTGTGCGTGGTCTTTTTCAGCATGCTCAGGAGGAAAAATAATAAGAGAGGCCAGTGGAGCCTACGCAACAACCACAAGTAGCTTGACAATGGAGGTTCGGGCGGTTGCGGAGGCTGTGAACTGGTTGGCACATCACAATTACTCTCGTGTTTTCATACTCAGTGACTCCATGAGCATGATTCGTAAGGTCAAATCAGGTATGGTGAGACGCAACTGGGTGGAGGTATTGGTACAGACAATGATCAGAGAAATCACCTTTATTTTTGTTCCTGGGCACGCAGGAGTTAGGGGTAATGAACGAGCTGATAAATTGGCTGGCTTGGCTACAATATCAGAGGGAACTGCAATGAATCAAAGTGACATTCTTCACGCATTGAGAGAGTCTTTCCGAACAGAGGAGTTTCAGGGCTGTGAATCCCACTCGCTGACCAGATTGAAAGAGATGGATGTCAATATTGGTGCAGCCCGAAAAGAACGACATACTAGATATGCAAAGAGATTGATTAATCAACATCGAACTGGAGTGTTGGGTCGCTGGACGCTGCTGGGTTTGCTGAGGCGGAGATCGGAGCACCTATGGACGTGTCCGAAGTGCTATGATGATAGTCCTCATATAACTGATAACTGATTCATTATTTTTCGCAGACATCTATTTTCAAATGCATTCAACTTGCTTTCTATATCTTTAGTCATTTTCCAACTCTCGCTAGCATATGTTAGGATTGATATGAATAATTTGAATTGAAAATTCGTAATTTAGTTTGAATACTATATAACTTTGGGAGAACCGCTGTAGCGTAGTTGTTAATGAACTCGCTTCGCAAGGCTGGTGGTCTGGGTTCAGCTCCGCAATGCGCGTGGAATTTTCCCGACCAGACGGCTCTAGGTCGACCCAGCCTTAACTGGGTACCAGACATGCTCTGGTAAAGTAAAGGCGGCCAGCGTGATGCTGACCACATCACACATTGTGTGCCGACGGCCAATGAAAAATACAGGCCTAACACTGTATTGACCTATATATCACAAGGTATCAAAGGGTTCCTTTTTTTTTCTTTTACTATATAACTTGCAGTTCCATATTTTATTTAGACTTTTAAAAGCTGATGTTGATTTGCCAATTTGTATCATAATTTCTTTTTAACATTTCCTGTGCAATCAAAATTGCTACCTAAATAGGTTAACTGCTCTGTTATTTTTATCATTTTAGATTCCAGTGTGATATCTTCATTACTTGTCATAGGTGTCTTCATTATGTTTGTTTTTTCATAGCTTATCTGCAGTCCAACTTTTGATGCTATAGATGACAAGTTGTCTGTTTTTCTTTGCATATCTTGGTTGTTTCTACTTAACAAGGCAATATCATCTGCAAAATCTAAATCTTCTAGTTGACTATTTTCTACCCAATCGATGCCAGTTTCGCCCTGCAACATTTTCGCATCACCCAGTCAATGGCCACTCCAAACAATAGCGGAGATAGAATACAGCCTTGCTTTACTCCGGTTTCAACCATAAACCAGTCGCTGTGTCCACCATCAGTGTGAACTGCACACTGTGAACCATCATAGAGGCTCTTAATAATGTTTATTATTTTGTCTGGTATTCCATAGCATCTCAGAATATTCCACAGAGAGATTCTGTGTAGACTATCAAAGGCTTTTTAAAATCTATGAAATTTAGTATGAGTGGTTGTTGCTTCTCAATATGTTCCTCCAAAATTATTCGTAGGGTAATTATTTGGTCTAAGCAGCTTCTCCCGGGTCTAAAACCAGCTTGTTCTTCTCTCAGGGTTGTGTCCACTGCTCCTTTGATTCTATTAAGAATGATTTTGCAGAAAGTCTTGGTCATTACTGATAATAGGGTGATCCCTCTCCAGTTGTTACAATCTTTGAGATCACCTTTTTTAGGAATCTTAACAATTATTCCCTTCTTCCATTGATCTGGGACAGTTTTTCTTCCCATACTTTATTAAATAGTTCTTGCACCTGGCTAATAGTTGTATCATCAGCCGCTTTGAGCATTTCTGCAGTAATGTTGTCATCACCCGCTGCCTTATTGTTTATCAAGGAGTCGATTACGGAAAATACTTATTATTTAATCAATTGAAGAACCTTACTTGTTCCATGATCATCTTTTGAATGATGGTTTCTGGATCACTTCTCAGTTCATGTACTTACAAGTTACAGTGTCTGCATGTTATTGTGTACATTTTGTCCTGGTAGCACCTGTTGCTGATTTTGTTTAGCAACTATATTCTGATAATTTTTTCCACAGGTTTGCACATTATTTTTCACATATGTTTTATCTACATTGAGCTTTGCTGCTAATTTTCCTGTTTTGCTTCTTTTGTTTGTCTTGCAAGATCATTTATCAATTTATTTTATTATCTCTTATTAATCTGTTCATTTCCTTATTAACCTGTTAACACAGCTCACTGTATAACTTCTTTAGTCTTGATGATTTTGGCATCAATTTTCTTTCAATTTGTTGTCTATCTCTTGGTCACAACACACAATGCTAGTTGTAGTTACTTATATTTTTTCTGATGTTATAATTGTTCACTATGTCTCTCCTGGTAACATTTATGAATTATCTCATACCTCAAGTGTCTTATCTAATACTGTAACTTTTCTAAAAATGTACTCTGAACTGGGACGCTGTTGGATACTGATAGAAAACAGTTGTCACAAATATATACTTTTTATCAGTTGCCGCTTAGTTCTATACTGATATTGGGAATGTTGAAGTAATAATGACATGTTGCTGCATGTTCTTAGTGACATCTTGATCTTTTTTTGTTGTTGTCAGTCTTCCCTCTCTAACTGTGCTTCCCAAGTTTTTCACAACTGAATGTTGATGACAAAATGTTAAGTGAGCCTGCTGTTCTGAACTGCATTAATTCCTACTAAGAGTGCATATTTTCATGTTTTTGTGTGTTTGTAATCAAATGAGGGATACAAAATTCCAGTGTTAAAGTCAGAGTCCAGCTTGATATGGTCTTTTCTAAAGTAGACCCCATTGAATTGAATACACTTGACCCAATGTTGCCATTCCTTGAAGACAAGAATTTTGAACATCACCTTCAGAATTACCTCCTCCCTCTTTACAATGTCCATTGGCGAGCTAATTACTTTGATTTTAGACAAGGTAGAAAAAACCGTTACATGGAGCAAAGTCTGGACTGTAAGAAAAATGTGGCACGCAACTATATATATTAATATATCAATATTTTGTTTGACAACATGAGGGAGACAACATATTGGGTTGACAACATGAGGGAGTGCATTTTTGTGGCGTAAACACCAAACAGATGAAATAGACTTTTTCAAGGTGTTTTCATTTAATGCGTTTGGCAAGGGTTTTCAAAACTGTCACATAATACTGCCCAGTAACTGTTGTATGCGATGACGTTTCATGCTGGTAAATCATTTCAAGGTGGTCATTTAAGGAAATCGCCATTACCTTTTCTGTCAACAGAATGACCGTGGTCTTCTTTGGCGTTTAAGAACTGGGAGATTTCCAGACTGAGCTCACCTGATTGGTTTCTGGATCATTTTGTGAAGCCAACTCTCATCACCTGTAATAATGGATCACAGGTTGGACTCCCCATGATCTGCAACCACATGCTGAAGCCCCAGTCACACCTCCATTTGTGCACCTGTTTCTGTTCAGGTATTAGCAATCTCAGCACCTATCTTGCACAGACATGTCTCATGTGCATCCAATTGTCATTGACAATCTTTCAGAACAAAGAGGCTAGCTGTGTTAACCATGATGGCTTTGTTGTTGAAACACAACCATTCTCAAACTGTTTGAAATGCTGTTATTGTGAAAGAACACCTTTGCTGTATGCTTCTGTTGCAGATTTCTGCAGACTGGCGAAAAGTTTCAAAGTCACATACTACTCATTACAAACTGATTCCATTTTTCCATATAGGTCTTCCGACCACATGTTCACTTTTTGCAAAATGCTGTTAGACCCATGCATATTGCACACATTTTTAACGGTTAACTTGTTCTTCACATATAAAATTATTTCACTACCGTCTGTCTGTTGATTCACTTCAATAAAATTGATTCCTATTCTTTTTTGCCTGTGGGACATAGAAGTTGTTCTTGCATCTTAAAACAACAGACAAGGAAATCATAAATACTGATTACATGTGAAGGCATTGAGAATCCAAAAGACAAGTAGGTAGATAGGGCTGTCTCAGCAACTTACATGAATCTTTCCTGTACTAGTGGCAGTGTATAGCCCTGGAAATCACTTCTTCTTCTTTCCTTTCGTTCTTTACGACCAATTTTAATCACTCTTTGTGATATGTTTGATCTTTGCCAAGAACGTGCATACGCTGCACATTGATTTGGTAGGCCCCTAAACGCATAGACTTCTTCACGTTTAGGACATGTGCATCCGATTTCAACCAAACCTCCTTAGTCGCCTCTTACGACATGCATTGCAGGTAACAGTGGTTCCATTCTTTACACCCCAAATTTGGGCCCTGGTAACCACTCAGGCTGGAAATCACTAATATGCTTGTATTAATTTTAATCATGCTTTATGTATATTCTTTCAGAGGGAAGATTTGTATTATTGTCAATGTGGCATGCAAATGTGGTTTCACCAACAAAAACTACAAACAGCTGCAGGCTTTCCATGAAAAATATGCAGACAAAGGGCTGGCCATCCTAGCATTTCCTAGCAATGAGTTTGCCGGTCAGGTAAGCTTTCTCTGCAGCTTCTTGTTTTCAATATTTTCTTCTTTTCTGAAAATACAAATTCATTAAATTTTACCAGCTGTCCAGAAGAGATCAGGTGGTCATACTTTTTTTCAGAATAGACCACAAAAAACTGAGACACCACTTGTACGCAAAATAAAATAAAAAAACCCAAAGAACAGAAACCTTCAACCTGAATAAAGACTACAGAAAAACTAAAAGTTAGACAAAGTGCTTAACTGTGTGGGACTTCACCATCCAATGACATTCCAGAAGATGTAGTTTATCATGTCCTTCTACAAATCTCTCTCTTGTTTTAGCTATGAGTTCTGATGATGGGTAATGAAAAACAGATTTTGTATTTCTGTGTAGTATGGTTTACCCTTGTCAAAAGGGCAATGCAGGGCAGGTGATCACTTTCCTGCATTCCAATGACATTCTGTTGAGCAAAAGCATAGTCAACAGTAGAGAGATGTAGGCTAGAATGATGGCACATCTGTGTTCTCAGTTTTTGTCGCTAATCAAGTTGGGCTGCCGTTGTTCAAAATGGACAGGTCAGAGTGTAGTAAGAGTGGACTCAAAGTGATGCCCTATCTGTTTTCATTATTGTTTCCCCACTAGTTTGATCATTTTAATCACCTGCTATGAAAATTTTCAGAATTATCCAAGAGTTCCTCAAGAAAAACCCTCTTATGTGTAGTACGGAGTTGGTCCACATATAGATTTGCCATACCTGATCGCCAACTATTAGCTGAATCTCTTGTAGTTCCACATGTTCAGATAAGTATCATGGCAGTTGTGTGGGGAGAACTATGTTTCACATATATAACCTGTCCACTTCCTCCACCGGCTCGCTGGGAATGAAAAAACATCTGAACGGTGGATGGTTATATTTTGCTGCAAATTAGTTTTCTGTAAGATTGGTGCTCATGGTTTTGCACATTGGCAGTTCCAGTAGCCAATGCGTAAGTTGAGGACAAGGTCTATCTATCTTTCTTCTAAACCGTCTTTGTCCAGTTCGCCTCTTATGTTCACTTCTATATGCATGTTTGCTTGCTTCATTTTCTGGAGGAACAGACATTAGTGCACAAACTACGTAGCACCGACTGTATCTTATTGGAGAGATAGCAAAATAAACATGGACACAAAGTACCTTTGATGCTATAATAGGTTAAAAAAGTATAAATTACAAACATAAATACCAGCTTGCATTGTTCATCTGTTTGAGTAGACTTAGAGACATAAATAAATTTCTGATAAGAATCATTTGTAACCACTATTAAACGACAAGTATGTTAAACGCCACTCATAAATAACCACCTGTAGAAAAGGGTCACTTATATCAATAAGCAAAGTTATAAACAACGTGAAATGAAATTTTAATACATCTTGAACCCAATTTGAATTGTTGACACCTAGTAAGTTTCTCAGATCAATACTTTGTTACAGCATTATGAAATCATGCAGTTTTCAGCTTAAAATAACATCAGGTTTGTTGTTAAATATTTGTACAGTCAAAATATACCAGACACTATGCAACGACAGCTTCAGAGGTTACAAATATGTCACAATTCCTCAGCATTACGTCTGTTTGTAATCAGTTGCTACGATCCACCAGTATATAGACACATCTTCACAGACGGCTCAGCTACAGATGCTATCAGGAATAGAGGCAACAGAATCTACATTACATACCCCCAAGGAAACACATAAACACACTCTCTAGCGGCAGGAGAAACAATCAAGAATATAGGGCATAATTCTACATAGGATACAAGAACACTGGCATCCCAGGAAATGAAAAGCGGGAAGGGGTGTAGGAGCCTAACACAGCCCCCACCCTACACAAAGCTTTACAACAGAAGCAAAGACTAGCCTGAAACAGTGCGAAAAATGATGTGGAGAAAAACAAATGGAGGATACAACCCAGAACACAACATAAATAAATAAATTAAGCAGGAAAAATCGCAGACAGTCTTTAGACCTAGAACGGAACACTGCGACCTTAGAGCACACCTAAATCGAATGGGTCTTGGGGACTCGGTTGCCTGCATCTGTGAAGCACCAAAGCTGTCTCCAGAGTACATCCTGCAAGACTGTCCCAGTCTGAGCAGCATGAGAATGGAAATCTGGCTAAATCTGGAACAATCCTTCAGAACAAACTATGGGGAGGTCAGTGAGGACCTCAAGCACACCATAGTGTTTATGACGTATACCAGAATAGTTGCATAGCAGAAGTTACAGACTGTCAGAATGCTGCGTCAGATTTTCACATGCATTATTTTGACTAGTTTTGATTAGTGATATTTGTCTACACCTGTCTATATTGATTAGATAATTTTAATTGTTCTTCATTAATATAATGTGTTTTGTTTTGTGTACTTTTTATATTATCAGGAACCAGAATCTAATGAAAATATCAAGAAATTTGTTCAGGATAGCTTTGGTGTTAAATTTGACTTGTTCAGTAAAATTGAAGTTAATGGCAAGAATGCTCATCCATTATATAACTATCTCAAAAATGAGCAAAAAGGGACACTGGGCAAGTAAGTGATTATGTTGTTATTTCATAGAAGATAATTTTTACATTCTTGATCTCAGGTTCCTTTCTACTATACTTGTTTTTTACCAGCTGTGAACTATTATTACTATAGGAAGAATCAGTGATGTTACAGAGTTTTAGTAAGCAGTCTGAATTATGTTTATAAATGTGCTGATTACTTCTACAAAACATCTTTATATGGATTTGTTCATGCTTTATTAAAGAAAACTCCAGTGCTGACCAATATGACCACAACTTACTTATCCTCTCTTCCTTCCTGACCAGTACAGCAGAGCCATACAAGTCTTCCAATGTTTGAGGCCTCTATATGTCGTCCACTCATTCTGGAGTCATGACTCTGCCTTTTGCAGCATAGACTGAGAATTCAACAGGATATTAAATGAAATAGCTGAAATATTATTTTAAGTTTTGGCTGCAGGAACCCTTGATTTATACTAAAAATGTATGTTTTGTGGGCAGGAAATCCTGAAGTGACAACTTTTATAAAGTCAAATTTTTTATTGTAATTCTTGTATAATGTATTTTTAAATTTCAGTTTCATTAAATGGAATTTCTCAAAGTTTCTGATCAACAGAGAGGGAAAACCAGTTAACAGATATGCACCTAGTACAGATCCTAATGTGAGTCAACGTTATTGTTTGTGCAATTGTTCTGTAGCATATCACCATGAACACTAAAAATGCATTGTACAACACAAGCTTTCTCCCAACATGTTTTCAGTGCCAAACCTGGACGATGACATCAAATGATAAAAGAAAACTAGTCACAACAGAGTTAAAGTGTCTATGCCCCTGTTTCCCAACGTGGGCGCACGCCACAGGGGGCAATTACATCGTTAAGGGGACAATGGACACGTTCAGAGTTTAACCAATGTTCATGATGTTGCAAAACCGATATATCGGCTTTTGGAGGTCTGTTGACAAAATCTAATGTTGCTTCACAATCACTTTACTGAAGTTTAAAAATCTTCAATAAACGGAAAGTACTTATATCTAGGTACACTTCTACTCATTTTAACAAAGCTTTGAAACGGAAAGCATGTTATTGTGTTAAAATCCAGTCCTATTTTTAAAAAAAACTGTAATGTGTCTGACATTTACCAACCTTGTCACGAAGACGAAAATGAGTTTATACCGTGCAATCTTGAGTATGTAATAGTATTGGACATAGCAGCGTATCATATCTTCGCCATAGAAAGCAGGTCCGAAGTTTGATTTGTTTGGAATGTTAGGTACGATGGGAAAAGCAACCAAGAAACATCAAGGTGGTTTTGACTTAAATACAAGTTGTGGGCCATTAGCTTGATTACCAGAGTAATGGATACTCACTGTGCAGCTGGATTATACAGGTGTCCTTAGAGTAACATTTTGTAGTTGTATAGTTAACGAAGGAGCATTTATATATGGATTACAGTAGAATGTCACAAGATCTTGTTTTCCATGTGTTAGCGACAGATTGAGAATGTGTGATGACATAAGAATATCGTTAGTCTAAGTAAAATGAGTCTTTTCCAAGAGAGTAACAAAGGTGGGAAATCGCAGTCGTGAGAACAAAGTTTTAGAATAGTAAATTAATAGAATACTCACCCATATATAGACGGTAGACTTTAAGAAGATGGGATAATAGAGCAGATAAAGAGCTAAACACAGATCAGCTTGTGAGGTAGCTAGAATAAAAAAAAGAACTAGACACAGAACAGCTAAAGTACAGGACTGTTAGGCAAGATTATACGAGAAAAAGCAGAAGAGAATTCAAGAGCTTCACGTAGAAGATATAACGATTGGAAGTTAGAATTTATCAGAGATAATTAGAAGAGAACACCGCATACTTTTTCAGAAGAGCAGATTTGACCACAAAACCAGTAGTATAAATATTGTTAAATGAATTTTTTTTTTTTTTTTTCAAAATAGTCATTCTACAATATTTGAATTTTCTCAAACGTATATCACGTGATGTGAAATATTATTTTTTAATATATTCCACATTAATGTCTTTTATGCCAACAATGCTTGACCAACGAATCAAGGAAATGAGGTCGTCTTGAAGCGCATTTGAAGGCGAAACATAGTGCTCATATTAATTCAGTTTTGAATTACTTTCTGGAATTACAAAAAGGCAGACTGGAAGCTATTCCAAGAACTAGCAGACAAGTACTGTAAAGAAATTAATCAATCAGGAAAAGTGGACAGAGATGCGCGTGCATTCAATAAAGCCATTTAAGATGCTGCGAAAAGGCTATACCCAGAGGGAGGAGGAAAAACCACAAGCCATATTGGACACCAGAGATGGAAGTTCTCCATAGCTCGCTTTGCAGTGCCAGAAGTACAATGGAACTTGCACTAACAGACCAAAATGTAATGAAACACAATAGAGCAAGGGCCCTTTATGTTAGAGAAAGAAACCAGCAGTGTAGAAAATCATGGAAAGAAAAGACAGCCTCTTTGAACATGGAAAAAGATACTCAAAAGTTGTGGAGACTTACAAAAGCCCGAATGATGACAATTCATCTAGAGGAAAACAGTTCTTCAGCAAGGAGAACAACTTCTCACAGAAAGCGAGCAGCCACCCTGATGGCCCAGTGTTACAAGCAAGAAAGCTCATGCTCAATAAGTCAGGAGCAAGGAAAAGAAGTCAGAAGTGAGATAAATGCTACATTCAAAAAAGCAATAAGTGAACCCTGTATGGAGGTAGACATCACACTGACTGAGCTGCAGAGAGCACTGAAAAAGCTCAGACATAAAAAGGCCTAGGGACCAGAAGGAGTATCAAACGACATGCTCAAACAAATAGGCCCAATAGCACAGAGTCTTCTACTCCAGATATTTAACAATAGTTGGAGACAGGAGAGTCCCAGGCATCTGAGAAAATGCCACAATCCACCCAATTTTCAAAAGTTGAAAGACAAAAAGGATCCACAGAGCTACAGACCTATAAGTCTGCTAAGTTGCACTGCAAAACTGCTGGAGAGAGTGATAACCACTAGACTCCAGTGGTTTTAGAATCCAACCATAAACTGGATCCAGCCCAGACAGGCTACAGGCAGCATAGAAGCACTGATGACCAAGTGGCATCCTCACACAGGACATAGAAAATGGCTTCAAGAAAAGAAGAAAACCCTCACAGTGTTCTTCAACATGTCCAAGGCCTTCGACAAAGTCTGGAAAGATGGTTTGCTACTCAAGCTCTTATGCAGTGGAATACGGTGTAGAATGTACTATTAGATAAAAGACTTTCTTACCCATAGACAAGCATCTGTAAAATTGGATGGAGTGCACAGTCCCAGATTCAAATTAAGAGCAGGAGTCCCACAGGGTAGCGTACTGTCCCCATTGCTTTTCCTGGTATATATTAATGATCTGCAACAAACTCTGCCCAGACATGTATCACACTCTCTCCATGCTGATGATCTAGCTGTGTGGTACACCTCCGAGTTTCTGGGTCCTGCCATCTTTAAACTCCAGGAAAGCCTGAATAGCATCATAATGTGGGCAAGTAAATGGGGTGTAGAAATAAACCGGAGCAAAACTATAGCAACGTTTTTCTCATTGTCAATAAAGGAAGAACACTTCAGACTGAAATTTAACAATGATTTCGTTCCCCGTTCCCATACTCCAACCTTTTTGGGAGTTAAACTTGACAGTCGTCTGACATAGAAACACCACATTATGGAAAACAGAAAGGCTATGAGGAAACAAAGCGTGATGCGGAAGCTGGCTGGAACTACCTGGGAGCTGATAGTGAATCCTGAGTCAGGTGTGCACTGGTGCAGTTAGACCGACCCTGGAATATGCATCATCAACATGGATATCAGCAGCCCATTCAAACAAATCGATACTGGAAAAACACAAAACAGATGTCTCGTTCTATTATAGGAGCCATGAAATTTACACCAATTGTAGAAAGGGAAAAGGCAGCCAACATCCAGCCCTTGGAAGACAGAAGAAGGAGAAAAGTGATTCTACAGACTGAAAGAATAAAAAGAATGCCTCACCATCCACTGCATGAAAAAATGGCGGCTAGAACAAAAACAGACTAAAGCGTAAAGTCTAAACCACAAAGCAAAAGAAATAGGAAAGTCATACTTGGAACTACTAAATCATAATTCCATACCTGAAGAATTACTTATTGATCACTGGGAACCAGACTCAGTAGCACTAAACTTCTCAACCTCCATCCCTAAATTGTTAAGCAAAGATGCAGGGCCTAATCTAGTGAAGAAAGCAACTATAATGGAACATCTCCATTACATGTTTCCAGAAGACAGCTGTATAAGAATTTACACAGATGGATCGGCAATGAAAGCAACCATGAATGGTGGAGCAGGAGTGTACATTAGGGACCCAGATGCTACTACTATGTCTCTAGCGGCTCCTACTGGAAGAATATGTTCCAACTACAAAGCAGAACTCTTAGCCCTTCTGATGGCAGCACAGCACATGAATAAGCTGCAAGCACCTGCAGGAAAGATGGTATGTCTTACAGACGCACTGTCAGCTATACACGCCCTAGAGGCTAAATCCGCTGATAGCACAGTACAAAACCTAAAAAGAGAACTTGCTCAGCTTTCAGAAAAGGCAGAAATTCACTTGCAGTGGATTCCATCTCACTGTGGCATTGCAGACAATGAGAGTGCTGATGTCATAGCTAAGGAGGGCAGTGCCAAAGAGCAAATTTACCAACCCTTGTATTTTCAAGAGGTCAAAACTCTCATACAGAGAAAATCTGCAGTAGACTGGAAGACAAACACTGGATATGATTATGAAAAAGACTCCCTCAAAGACCTAAGCAGAACAGACCAGGTCATTATATTTCGACTACTCACCAGACACTGCAGACTCAACAAACACTTATATAGACTAGGAATAAGTCAAA
This sequence comes from Arion vulgaris, assembly GCA_020796225.1. NCBI lineage: Eukaryota > Metazoa > Mollusca > Gastropoda > Stylommatophora > Arionidae > Arion > Arion vulgaris. The sequence goes on along the minus strand of CM036763.1, from coordinate 33,141,785 downwards.
CAACTCTCTGCCAGTGTCAGCAGGCGGAACAGACACGGAGCATATCCTGCAAGACTGTCCTCTCCTGTGTGAGCTGAGAAGCAACATGTGGCCACACTCAGTCAACCTGAAAACTAAACTTTGGGGAAACCTGACAGACCTGAAGCTGACTGCCCAGTTTGTGGTCCACAGTAAATTAAGCGCATGACCAGAGATCGCTGAAGAAAAAGAAGAAGAATTACTTTCAAACTTTAAAGACAAATTTTGACAAAAGAGCTACATTAAATTCTATATTTACTGCTCATACTAAAATGTTCATTGCATATCATTTACAGGACTTTGCGAATCAACCCCAGCTTTGTAATGCTGTTTGTGATTTTTCTAGGCATTATTACGTTCAGTAGTTTGCCATTGCTTTTGAACGGGTGGTGCCATCGTCCTTTGTTAAAATCCATGCGAAACAATTTGCAGCCAAACTGTCACGGCGTGATTCGAACTCAGAACGTCGAGGTTAATAGACCGAGTCACTAACCCCTAGCCACAGACGCCACCACTGCTCATACTACAACTGTCAATTGTACTTTTGAGGATAGTTATCAAATTTTCTTACTCATTGCTAAATGTGGGAAAAATTATACTATAGGAGAGAATTTAATCAATCCATCAATGTCAGCATTTCTTAAAAGCAGAGAGATAGGAGATCAACTAGGAGGAAGTGACCATCGCCAGTATTTCGACCATCCAGAGTGTAATCATTAACACCAGCCCTGCCATCACTAGATGGAACCCACAAAAGGCCAACTTCAGACACCAGACAACTTCACTTCTGTCTGAACTAATTGTGAAAGATGGTGACATCAATAAAGTAGTAAAAGACTTTAACAGATGCATCCTTCTAGCCAAAAGAGCCATTCCTAGAGGATGTCAATGGGGATACATTCCATACTGGTCAAGCACACTGCAAAAGTGTCTGGAGGACATGAATGAAGCCAGGAAAAATGCAGAATCTCTGCCTTCACTAGAATCCCTCAATAAATGGAAAAGGCGGAGCAGCTTTCCAGAAAACAAAGCTAATAGAAAAACGGAAAAGCTGGAGAGACAAAACAGCAGCTCTAAACCTAGAAAAAGATGGTGGAAAACTCTGGCACCTAGTTAAGTCCCTAAATGAAGAACCTACATCAACAAGACAGAGCATTACACTGGAGGAAAGCGGCAAAATTATAAGGAAAAAAGCGCAGATCTGCTTGCTACTACATATAGTAGAGAAAGCAATCTCAGCATAAACAAAGACCATCAAAAAAAATTAGAACAGAATTACAAGGAAATGAAGGCTGCCTACACCCCTCTGCTCCAATGAGAGAACCTATCACTCTGGAGAACTAAAACTCAATTTCTAAACACCTGGCCCAGACAAAATTAGCAACGAAATGCTTATAAACCTGAGCTTAGTAGCTAAGTTAAAGTTGCTTGAAATTATAAACCATAGCTGGCAGAAAGGTGTAGTCCCCCAAATCTGGAGAGAAGCCCTCACATTACCCATACTGAAAAAAGGAAAATGCAGAACCAAGGCTTCAAGCTATCGACCAATCAGTCTGACAAGCTGTGTTGCTAAAACCATGGAAAGAGTCATCAACAACAGATTGAAATGGTTTTAGAATCGGAGCAGATTTTGGTTCCGGAACAAGCAGGATTTAGGGAATGCCATAGCATAGAAGACCAAGTAACCTATGTAGCCCAGGCTGTTGAAGATGCCTTCCAAGAGAAAAAAAAGGTCCTAACCTTATGGGTAGACTTCAAGCAGGCCTTCGACAAGGTGTGGAAAGATGGTCTTATGGCAAAGCTCAAAAGAAATGGAGTCCAAGGCAACATGCAAAGATGGATCCAATCGTTCCTGCATAATAGAAGAACCAGAGTCACACTCGATGGACATCAGAGCAAAAAGGTCTTACTGCATCATGGGGTACCTCAGGAGGAGTTATGTCTCCAACTCTCTTCCTTGTCTACATCAACGACCTAGTAAAGGATCTGCCAGCTGGAATGAAGGCCGCTCTATATGCAGACGATTTAGTGCTATGTGCGAGATGAACACATAACATCTGCAACTGGTAGAATACAGCGAGCAGCAGATAAACTTATGGAATGGGCAGAGAGTGGTAAGTTACAATCAACACAGACAAAACCTCCACAACACTGTTCTCCCTCTCCCCAGGGACAAAGCAGCCAACATACACTTAGGAACCACCCCAATCCAAGAAGAAAGCAATCCAACTTATCTAAGGATCACATTTGATAAACGACTCACATGGAACAAGCATATAGAAAACACAGAAGGAAAGGCCAGACAAAAAATTGGAATACTCAGAAAACTGGCAGGTACCAACTGGGAAGCTAATGAACACACACTTAAGAAAGTCTACAGCGGAACAATTAGACCTCACCTAGAGTTCGGCTCAACAGCATGAGCTACAGCTGCTAACACACACCTGCAGACATTGAACAGAGTGCAAAATCAAGCACTCAGGATCATCACCGGAGTCATGAAATCTACATCTATCACAGAGATGCAAAAAACCACTGGAGTACAAGCCCTGGCTTACAGAAGGGAAACCAAAAATATGATCCAGATGGAGAAATACACCAGTATACCCTTCATCCAATGAAAGCAAGATTGAATGACCTGGCACTTGGACGACTAAAACGCAGCAGCTTCGTCCATCGGGAAAAAGACTAAAAAGACAGTACCAAGATGACCTACCAATGCACACAACACCGCTGATACCTAGTCTCGACCCTGTTCCCTGGGAACAAGTTAGCGATACAGAAAAAATCATCACAACAATTAGTGGAATCACAACTGGAGAAATACACAATGACCTGCAGAAGAGAACAGCCACTATGTGCATGATCCAAGAAAACTACCCTAAACAATCATGGATCCAAGCCTTCACCGTTGTATCTGCAACATATGCAATCAAGAACGGAGGGGCTGGTATCTATATTACATATCCCAACAATCGCACCGAAACAAAGTACATGTCAACTGGTAAATTTTGTTCAAACTGCACCGCAGAGGCTCAAGCACTAATACAGGCCGCAATCATGATCAATAATTCCAACTCTGACTTCCAACAAGTGGTATTTTTCATAGACGCACTATCTGTTTTGAAAGCCCTACAGAGTAACCATCCATCCCTGAGAAAAGAGCTCAGCAAGATCTCGACCAACAAAAGAGTTACACTTCAGTGGGTACCATCACATTGCGGAGTGCCAGGTAACGAGAAGGCAGACAAACTTGTTAAAAAGGGAGCAGAATGTGAACAAATAGATAATGAAATCACATACTTTGAAAAAAAAGCTATCATGGACATTAGAAAAGAACCTAAACCAGCCAACGATGACTACCACACACTTGACAGACAAGGACAGACTACCATCTTCCGACTCAGGATAGGTCATAACAGACTGAACAAACACCTACACAGGCTACGATTGTCCCCAACCCCTCTGTGCCCCTGTGGCTCTGCTGAACAAACCACAGAACATGTCCTGCAAGACTGCCACCTGTATGTCCTCCCAAAAAAGGAATGCTGGCCCTACAACACAACACTACATTCAAAACTACATGGCACTAGAGATGAGCTCCAGACAACAGTCGATTTCATCATAAGAACGCGTCTTAACGGTATAATCATCAAAAAAGCGATAGCAAAGAAGAAGAAGAAGAAGAAGCATTTCTTAAAATGGTTCTGGAAAAAGATGACAAAGACGTGAAAGCTATGCCACTCAGTAACAATACTGTTAGTAAAAAAACCCAGATGAAATGAGTGAAGATATGGAAATACAACTTGTTGAAAAGCTGAAAACAAGAAAATTGTCAGTGCCAATGGATGAATCAACTTTTAGAGACGGTGAGGCTGTATTGATAACTTACGCAAGATATATTGATAAAGGGGATTTTGCTGAAGAAATGTTGTTCTGTAAGTCATTAGAACGCACCACTACCTCCACAGATATATATAAGCTAAAATATTACTTAGATGTCAAAAATATACCAATTAAAAATATAACATCTTGTGCCACAGATGGTGTTCCTAATATGATGGGCAAGAAAAATGGCCACTTAAAATTGATAAAAAATGTGAATCCAGAAATGCTTCTTGTGCATTGTGTTATTCACAGAGAAAATTTGGTAGCTAAGAATATTTTGCCTGTTCTAAACGAAGAACTAAATTTAGTTATAAAGTGTATCAATTCTATTAAAGCTAATGCCAAATGTGAGCGTTTCTTCATGCTATTTTGTGAAGAACAAAATGTCGACCATGTGAGACTTTTACTTCACACTGAAGTAAGATGGCTCTCGAAAGGAAACTGCTTGAAAAGATTTATGGAACTATTTGATACTCTTAGTGATTTTTGAAGCGACAAACCTGAAATGAAGTATCTGTTAACGATCAATGGTAAAGTATTTGTGAGTTATCTAGACGTTATCTTTGAAAAACTCATATATTAAATGACCAACTTCAAGGAACAAATACAACTCTTGTTGATACAAAAGCAAAGATATTCGGTTTCATTACCTTTATTGAATTATGTCTCCTATCTCATACACATAGAGATATCCAGGAAAAGACCAGCCGCCTTAACCAATATAGTGAGATGGTTGGGCTGAAAATAAATCAGAAGAAAACTGAAGTAATGACTCTGAACATAGCAACCCCAGCACCAGTCAAACTAGAAGGTAAAACCCTCCGAGATACAACCGCTTTCACATACCTTGGAAGTGTTATTAGCAATGAAGGAGCCGCTGGATCTGACATTAACAACAGACTGAGTAAAGCACGCAGTGCATTCATGACCCTTCAGACCGCCTGAAAATCTGCCCAATACAGCATCAGAACCAAGACTAGTATCTATAACAGATGTGTGCTGTCAACTTTGCTGTATGGATCGGAATGCTGGAGAATGACAGAACAGGATATGTCCAGACTCTCCGCCTTTCATACAACTTGTCTGCGAAAAATCTTACGCGTGTACTGGCCGACTACTATCTCGAATCAAGAATTGCTTGCACGATGCCAACAAGAGAATATGGGCACTATCATCCGAAAACGACGCTGGAGATGGATTGGACATGTGATGCGCATGGAGACTGGCTCCGACACGAAAACTGCACTGAGATGGACTCCAGAGGGTAGGCAAAGCGTGGAAGACCCAAGACGACCTGGAGGAGAACGATAGAGCAAGAGCTGAAGGAAATGAATCATAGCTGGAACACAATACAGAGGAAGGCCATGAACAGGGAAGAATGGTGTACGTTTGTTGCTGCCCTAAACGCCAGGGCGTAACAGGCTAAACAGAGATTGAATTATGTCAGAAATATATTTGCAACAAAAATGTTGAAATATGTCATTGGCTCCAGAAATGTAAAGTGACTGATACCGTTATGCTTGTTATTGTCGACCATCTGAAAATTCTATCGGCTGATTTAAAAATAAAGATTTTCGAATTTGAAACAAATTGATTTCCCAACTTGGATGTTGCAGCAAATTTTAGTGTATTTGTCTGATATTTCAAATATGCAGTATCAAGAACTCGCAGAAATGCAAAATGATGAGTCAGTTAAAACTTCATTTAACCCTCTTATTCCTGGAGCGGCTGAATGGACCCATTATCGGTATAAACCCATAGTGGCCGTTACCGCCCAGCGGGTATATACCTTTTAAAATGATTTTTTCTATATCTTTCCTTGCGAATAGACATGTTAAAATTAGCCCATGTGACACTACCGGTAATGGCGGCGCCCTGTGCTTTTCACTAGAAGTTTCCAACGTGTTTCGTATAGAAGTTATAATTTTTTTTTAATGGCCTTCAATTTTCTTCCAAACTTGCTCTAAGATGAAGATAAATTTGATTCAGATGATGGGGAATTTTTGATGACATTGCCGAGATCGACAATGAATCAGATATTGATGAAGAATTGATTCATAATTTGCGTGATATCGGCGACAATACTAATACTAGTATTATTAGTTACGATGTACTATCGATGGATGGGGACAACGCCACTCCCTTCCATCCCACCCCCCAGTCATGTTCTAGTGGTGATAAGAGTATGGTCACAACAGCTGAACAGCATCAATATTGAGCCTTTTATTGAGGATACTGTTCCTGTAAATGCTCTACGTGTGCTTTGTTGATTTTGAGAAGGCATTTGACAGCATAGATAGGCAAGCAATGTGGGGGATCCTAAGAAACTATGGGGTGCCGGAGAAGACTGTCGACATCATCAGGCAGCTGTATAAGGGTTTTGCCTTCCAGGTTATTCATGATGGAAGACTGTCAGAGGAGTTCCAGGTCACTACTGGTGTTAGACAGGGATGCCTGCTGTCCCCCTCCTCTTCTTGGTGCTACTTGATTGGGTCACACGCACAGCCTACGCCAGGTCTGGAAAAGGCATACAGTGGACACTTATGTCAAAGCTAGAAGACCTGGACTTTGCGGACATAGACTACAAGACATGCAGGAAAAAGTGGATGTTCTGACACAAACGGCACAACGAGTCGATCTTAAAATCAGCCAAGAGAAGACTAAAGTAATGCGTAGCAACAACATACAGCAAGATCCAATACTGATTGAGGGAAGGGACATAGAAGATGTGGATGAATTTGTCTACCTTGGAAGTAAGATCAGCAGATCAGGAGGTACAGATGAGGACATTAATGCTAGGATTAGGAAGGTCCGACAGGCCTTTGCGATCCTGCACATGGTGTGGAAGTCCACTGCCATCTCCACGAAAACAAAGCTCAGGATTTTCAGCTCAAATGTGAAGTCGGTGTTGCTGTATGGCTCGGAAACTTGGCGAGTCACTAGGGCAAATACAAATAAGATCCAGACCTTTGTCAACGGATGTTTGCGGCGGATTCTCAGATTGAGATGGTATGATAGAGTTACAAACACGGATCTGTGGATAAGAACAGGGCAGGAACCTATGATGACACAGGTCAAGAGGAGAAGATGGTGATGGATAGGCCATACCTTGCGGAAGGCACAGTCGAGTGTCACTAGACAGGTGCTCGAGTGGAACCCGCAGGGAAAACGAAAAGAGGACGCCCTAAGCAGACTTGGAGACGAGGTCTTATTGAGGAGCTGAAGAGTGCTCAATTGACCTGGGAGACCATAAAAAGAATAGCCAGAGACCGAGAAGAGTGGCGAACAACTGTTGAGGCCCTATGCTCCATGAGGAGCGGAGAGGATAAATGATGATGTTCCTGTAAATGACATTCATACAGATTCAATGTACTCTCCATTTGATTACCTATCGCTATTTTTACCGGAGACATTTTTCAAGAACTGGGCTGATCAAACTAATGCTTATGCTGTTTTGAAAATTTTTGAAAAAGCAGATCCTACATGGAAACCTGTTTCTTCTGATGACATGAAGATTTTTCTGTATGTAAACTATATGTTTGAAATTCATCAGTTACCTACATACAGAATGTTTTGGTCTACATATGAACTATTAAATGTGCCTGCTGTGTCAAATATTATTTCAAGAAATAGATTTGAAAGTACAAGCAAATATTTGCATCTGTGACAATTCCAAATGCATTCCTCGAGGACAAGATGGATATGATGCAATTTGGAAGGTCACAGACCTCTGTTTGATCTAATTTTGTTCAGGTCCAGAGAACTATTAAGGTCTGAACAAGATATCAGTATTGATGAGGCCATGGTTGCTTTTACTGGAAGGCTTCATTTTAAGCAGTATATCAAAAATAAACCCTCTCCTTGGGGAATTAAAATTTGGTGTGCGGCTGATCCACATTCTGGATACCTGCATAACTTTGAGGTTTACACAGGAAAGTCCACAATACAGATGAAAGATGGGTTAGGGCACCATGTTGTCACTACAACTGGACAGCCCTACCTTGACAAACATCACCATTTTTATTTTGATAACTTTTTCTCCAGCATCAAATTAGCTGAAGATCTATTTTGGCAGACATATTGCTGTTCAACAATTCGCCCCAATCGTAAGGGATGGCCAACTGACTTCAAAACATTGAAGCACAAAAAATGTGAATATCAAATGAGACAGATTGGAAATTTATTGGCCTGTTTCTGGCAGGATAAACGTTCTGTGACTGTTCTGTCAACCTACAATGACCACAACGCAAAGACGGACTGTAGGTGGCAGGGTCACTGTTGACCTTCCAACACCTGTACACACATATAATAAAGGTATGGGAGGGGTTGATCTACATGATCAGCTTCGAAGCTACTACCTTGTAGGGAGAAGAAGCAGAAAGTGGTGGAGATGTCTGCTTTGGTTCCTCATCCAAACTGCAACCATAAATGCACACATCTTGTATAAAAAGAACAGGTCTCGAAGGCAGCCTGGGGAAAAAGTTCTCAGCCACCTGAACTTCCGTCTTGACTGTATGAGATGCCTCATGTCCTGTCAAACAAGCACGCTTCGAAAGGCAAGACAGCACCCAGCTGTTACTGGACTGATAAACCCAGTTCAGGTTGACCATCAACCGACTCGGATGTTTGACAGAAAACGAGTATGCAGTTGGTGTTCGAAAATGAAGCTGAGAACTGCATCAGGAAGGTGTGTGGAAACCAGTAATGACTGTCCTACCTGTAAAGTCAACCTCTGTAAGGGAAACTGCTTTGCAGCCTTTCATTTAGACATTTATGAGCGACAAAACGGATATATATAAGCAACGCATACTTAAGGTATTGTCATCAAATTTTTATTTCTTCACTTGTATAATTTTTCTCATCCAACTTACATGATATTAATAAAATGTATGTTCATAACATAGTACCTTGTCCATTTACCTGTACATTGGACATTAAATAATAAATATTGATTTGAATTTGTTATGAATTTTATTTCACAAACACTTCTCATTGTTGTGGAGTTATTTCCCTTGCCCTGGGAATTCAGTAGTAAATTTTTCTGAAGGGCTGGGAATAAGAGGGTTAATATAAAAAAGCCATTGCGTGACTTTGTGAGGAAACAGGAATCACATTCAACCAAATGTGCAAGAAAACTGCTATTACCGTTTCCATCTTCATATTTAGCTGAATGTGGATTTAGTGCCATAACTGATTTGCTGCCAAAAAAGAAATCAGCTGGATGTAACACAACGAGGAGACTCGAGACTGAAGCTAACTAAATTGGAACCTAACATAAAATCTCTTTGCAGCATGCATTAAGAGTAAGGATCTCACTAAGTGTAAGTAATAAGTAATTACTAATAATTAAAATAATATAGAAACATCTGTCCTTAAAATTATTTCGTACTTGAATTTTAGTTCTCCATTATATGTTTTGAAAATTTACTTACTGTGTTTCCTCAACAATTTCCTAGTGATTACTTCCTAAAACCTATCATTTAAGTTACTACAGTGAACAATTCAATTTTTGGAAACTAAAATTTATGGTATATATTATATAGGGTGGGGGTTGGGGCATACCAATTTTTAAAGGTTTTTGTGGGGCATGGCACAAAAAGGTTGGGAAACACTGGTCTATGCAGATTGCTGGAAGTATCAAGAAAAGACTGGTTTAAGAATGAAGACATCAGGAAAAATTGGTGCAAAATCAGTACTGAACTTCACCAAGAAACAACAATATTAAATAGAGCACCTTTGGACTTGTCAGGAGTGCTGTGATGATAATCCTTACCAATCACATTTCAGTGTATGTGTGTTTAGTTTGACAACCAGTGATGTTGGAATGGTACAAGTATTTAGGTTTGCTTGTGAATGTTCTCAAAGGTATACATTTTGTTATTGAGAAAATATGTACAAGACTTAGCGACAGTTGTATTCATCTATTATCATATTTATGTATCTACAGAGTTTTGAGAAAGACATTGAGAAACTTATGTAGTGCTGCCTCAGGTGAATGAAACGGATGCGATTAATGTTTTCAAGTTGTCCTGTGATTGATATGTACTGAAAAATTGCAAATAAACTCACATACACTGTGAAGTTATTTCTGCTGAGTTTGACAAGTTCGCATAGAACGTCTAAGATTATTATTGAATGTTGTATTTTGGTCACCTCAGAAATCCATCCAAAACAAAGCTGTTGCCTGCAATACTGTTTTTATTGTTAAAATTACTTACTGTGAAACATTGTATATGGCGAAACACTTTATAATTTTCCATAGTTTTACTGCAGTCTCCCCCTATATCAGCATATCATCTTTAGTAAATTTCCTTCTT